>CAMTZB010000014.1:7512500-8042500 GCA_947086495.1 Morpho achilles | reverse complement strand
AATCATATATACCACTAGTAGTAGTAGTAGTTATAGTTAGTAATTAAAATAGTTATTTCGTTATTAGTTAAGGCATGTTTAGTATAGTTTTGAGATTGTTAGCCTGTAAGTGATGCATTATTTCGAATAAATATCTTCTTTCTTTCTTTCTTTAAATAGGCTCGCGCCAATGTATGAATCTCAGGCATCTATTTTATAGTTAGTAATCTATGCTATGACACTGTCTGATATTCAGACATTGCTGAACACAAGAGTTGTCGCTGTTTGGCTTAGCAAATTAGATTAGAATTATTTTTTTATATTTTAGTCATGTAGTATTTTATATACATACTATATACAAATATGAATGTATAGTCTTAAAAGCATAGCATAAAAAGTCTCGTCATAGCAGTTTAAATGAGATCATCCGGAAATCTCTTGCTACCGCTAATGTGCCTGCTGTTTTAGAACCAAATGGATTGGCTCGTAGCGATGGCAAGAGACCTGATGGTATGACTCTCATACCTTGGAAACTGGGGAGGTCACTTGTTTGGGATGCTACATGTGTTGACACGTTAGCTACATCACATATACAAGGGACCTCTACTATGGCGGGAGCAGCGGCTACCAATGCAGAACATGCCAAGAGGCGCAAATATGAAGACATAAATAGAAGCTTCATTTTTGTGCCTTTTGGTGTAGAGACCTTGGGTCCATGGGGCCCGGACGCTCATACGTTCTTCAACGAGCTCGCTAGAAGGCTCGTAGAGCGTACCGGGGACCCGAGAGCTGGAAGCTACCTTGGCCAACGAATAAGTTTGGCCATACAAAGGGGCAACGAAATGGATGGTTTTGATTTAGTGTAAATATATATATATTTATTAATTTTAATTTTTATTCTTTAGTTTATTATTTAATTAGTTTTAATTTGTTTTTTTTTTAATGCTTGTTTTTGTAAAATAGATTATAGTTATAGTAGTTTAGTCTCTGACAGTAGAACCTTAATAATGTTTGATTATTATATTTTAATAAAGTCTTAAAAGCTTACTGAATAATTTGTACGATATAGAATACGTTTTTGTTTATTCTACTACTTTAACCTTATCACATAATAATTATTCAGTAGTAATAATTCATATTTCAAATAGACAAATTGAGGATAAATGCTAAACCTTTAGTCTGTGTTAATTGTCTATGACTATAGACCACAGATAATGATAAAAATAAATTATTAAAGTCACAAAATTGTAAAATTTAAATCATAGATTACTAACTATAAAATAGATGGCTGAGATTCATACATTGGCGCGAGCCTATTTTCGGTGGTATGGGGGGGGTGCAGAGTAGCGTTATAGCTACTTACATTCTCATTCTTATAAACTATCTGCCTCTCACCCGTTTCATTCATACAAACGGATTTAGTCTCAGCTCTGACTCTTTCTCACATATGGAGTAGTAATATATATATAACGTATGACGTAAAATCGTAGTAAAATTAGTGATGTACTTGGTGCGCTAAAACCGTAACTAGTGATGTCAAAGTTTTATCGATTCGCATTTTACTCTTACCGATTATTTGTATAACCGGTTTTCCTGTAACATATTAATAATGATTTTTTAGATTTTAATAAAACAAAATATTTAAGGAAATTCTTTAATAGACTTTTACTGAAATAAAAAAAATTATATTCAACAGCCGTTTTACATTTCTATGTGCATGCTTCTTAAAAAAAAAAGTTTTTTCCTAAACACACTAAAAGTGCAACTTCAAAAATGATTACTATTTTTAAATAGGAAACAGAATCGGCGATCATGTATCTAGAAAATGTAGGAATTGTAATTTAAATTATTATATATTATTATTAAATAAAATTAATTATAAGTATTCACTCGAAAACAAATTTACAAGATTAGTATTTGAAACAATAGATGCTTTCGTTTTTACCGTTTAAGTATTTAGGAAAAAACATTATACTTAAAAGGAGTATACTTGATGGTAAATTATAAATATTAGTCTTTTTTAGATATATTAGTTGTAGTTTTATAGAATATTAGTGGTTTTTATAAATATAAATATATGGGACAATTACACACACGGTCGTCCGTCCCAAAAGTAAGTAACTTAATACTTGTGTTATGGTAGACAGACAAATGGTAAATACTTATATATTTTTAAATACATACTTAAATACAAATATACACCCAGGCTCAAAGACCAACAAATTCATTTATAGAAAATGTTTTCCCTCGGCGGGAATCGAACCCGCGACCCGTGGAGCTGAAGGCAGGGTCACTACCCACTGCTCCAATGGGCCAGTCAAAAAGGGTTTTATCTCTAAGTATAATATTTTCCATCAAACCAGTTAACACTTCGGATTAATACATATAAAGTAAGAATTAAATTGTGAAATTTTGCCATATTTAATGTGCCAATTGATACCAAGCTTTTCGATGAAAGAAAAACATCATGAGGAACTATACTCCATGGGTTAAGTATTTAACTAAATGTAAACATGTCAAAACAGGCATTATCTGCCTACTATAAAGTACCTTTTTTTATTACAACACATTATACTAACATTAAATATAATTTTTAATTCTTTTAAAGAATTTAAAATTATTGATAATATTCGCACCACTTTATAAGTTTATTATGGCGCGAATGCTATCAATAATTTTTACAAACTTTGAAACAAATAAATAAGAATATTATTTAATATCCACTTTTAAGAACCCAAACATAAAGGTATTATAAAATTTTTAAAGAAAACGATGTATAATATTAAATACACTAAATTACTACACATTTAAGTATCACAGAGTGAAGCTCGTAGAATATTGATATTATGTTACGTTGGTTAATCTAATGCAATTACCATTTTAGATAGTTTACTTGGCTAATTTGTATCTGCTGAATTTTATTAAATTATATATTGCTGTTTGCTATACTAAAGGTATAAATATTAGAAAATAACAATCAATTTATGAAAATTACATTTATAAATATTAGAGACATTCTTTTGACAACTGCAGTTGAATCCCAATTTTTTCATTTGTTAATAATATTATTGTAATGACATATTTGTCACTCCTGAATCACATGGTTTTGTTTGTTTACATCTTGTTATGTTTCTATACTTATGGAGTATGTATAGTAAAATAATAAAAATTTTGAATCACTTTTTAAATGTTAATAATAGTAATATTAGTTAGTTACTTTTACCTCATGTATCATAGTTCTATAACTTTACTTGCGATAAAATTTTCCATTTCCATTATCTTTTTCCAAGTATCTGTAGTACTGTGAATTCTCCTTAATTAATACACCATTGTCTAACTCGCATTATGATTACGATACGTTTTTTAAGTTATATACATTTTTGACTAATTAACACTTTACATGGCATATAATGCCATTCCAAAAATATAAGTTTTTGTGATGGATAATATAATTTTAACTAGATCAAATCTTTCAGTTTTATTAGACAATAGCGTAATTATAAATGAGGCTAAATAATTATGATTCGACTGAAGCTCTTCATATATGTTCATCTGCATCATCGGGCTCGTGGACACTTCCCGGCGGAAGAGTTCGCAGCATATTTAACCTGTAATAAATAATTAATTCTTAAATAATGTATAGATAGAACATTAGTTTGCAAAGGTAGTCTTACAGACAATCTTGGCATTGATATCCCCTGAGTAGATTAGACCACCCTCATTTCTTACCTAGGTGTCGCAAAAACCGATTAAGGTAAGTTGAGGTCGGGCAGGCGGCCGGTCGTAAGATACCAAATCATGTGATAACATGTTTAAAACATGTTGTGCCTACCCCATTTAGAGTGGGATAAGGGTAGGAGAATGATGCATTGACAAATAACAGAGATTTTAAATTTTAAAAATATATTTTTAGCTTCTACTGGTCTTAAATAGTGTCTGGAAAATATTTTTTACGTGTCTATAACTTTGTCAACAGTTATATTTTAAGTATAGAATAGAGACTATAATTATAAATAATATTTTTTTTAATAATAAAATATAAGGGGTATCTGTGACAATCTTTGTGTTATGTTAAATAAATATCTTTGATTTTGTACTGTTAGCAGTACCAGTCTAAAAATATTATGCTTTCCAAATACTGAATTGTATGTGACAATTATTAAATTATTATTAAATATGTGACAAAGTTTCAATGATCATCACTAATATGTCTTTTAAGCTATTCTTATATCACACACTTTTTTGCATCACTATAATAGAGGAAAAATTGTACCAAACATTTTTTGTTATATCTCAAACGGATTAGGCAGTTAGCCCATTAGACATATAAGCTTCGGTTTTAATTGAAAGTGAAATGGACAGACTGACATACTTTACATCAAATATTTACTTGCCTTCATCTAGTCAAATCAATTGACCTAATCATGTGCTTCATCCCATAAAGCATCAACAGCATATAGCCCTTAGACGTCATCCCAATGAGTACTCTCTTTGGCAATGACCAGGTTCATCTGAAAATTATTGCAAAAACATTTTAATAAATATGGAACAAGCTGTGATAGCTCAGCGGTGAGGCCGTGCGACTCTGTAAAGACGATCATGGGTTTATACTCCGCGCAGGCACATGTCTAATTGACAATTGCAATTTATGACACGCTTTTCGGTGAAGGAAAATATGGTAAGGAAATCCGCATACTTCTAGCGAATTCTAGGGATATACGTAACCTATTAATCCGCATTGGAGCAACGCGATGATAGGTCTTTGCTACAATACTTCTCTCCAAAAAACGGATAGAGGAAGCTTATGGTTCCCACTGCTGGGGTGGGTAACAGGCCGTTACTTTAAACATACACATGCCAATTTTTGTGTTTACAAACAAAAATTATTAATATTTGAAACATTTTAACTCACTTGAAGAATATCAGCGATTGTATCAGATATTAATGAATTCATTGCAACAACAGCATCAGTGCCTTGACCAGACACAATTACTCAGACAAAAAATCCGGTTGAAATGTGCATAACTAAATGGGATAGTATGTTAAAGTATCTTGAACAAATAACTTTCTGTTAAATAATTAAAGTATGTCTATAATCCATATTGTCTGTCGCAGAAAGAATAAAAACTAATCAGAAATAACCACTTAAAACATAGAATATAACTGATATTGGGTATGACATATGATATACAACACTTCAATAAAGCATACACAAAAACTATTACTATAGAAGGAAAAGTTTTATTTTTATTATTTTAGTTTTATTTTTACTTATATTTTAAAATTAAAAAATAAACCTTCCCAATATTATTACAGTTCAATAAAAACACTAAGGATATACTATAATGCTATATGCTTCGAGGTCCCTGCTTTATACCTTGTAAACATATTAAATAGACAATAGGTTGAGATATACAAATAAATATATATATAAATTGAAATCACATGCTTAAATTTTACTATGTATTATAGAAAAAGAATATAGCACGAAAAATACTATATTTTTATCGCTAATTGCAATTGTCGTGCTTTTTTTAATTAACTGTGAATGGAACGCACTCGCAGCACTGCATAGGGAATGTTTGAACGAAACTCATTCATGTATTTACGGGGCTTAGTTAGTTAGTAACTCTAACTCCGTGTCATTATCCAGCGAAAAGTGATAAAAAATAATCATGGAAAAATAAATAATGATTGAAAATAGATGTGTACTATTTTTGTTTCCTGAATTTTCTAAAAGTACTATATTTTTTTGATTTAAAAAGAAAAATACTATTTTTCTTCAAAAAAAGGTGGCAACCCCAATCGCGCCCTTTTTGATTAAATAGGGGCAACACTGTGCCGTTGTTTCCGGTGGAATCTTACTATTGATAAAACGTTTCAGTGACATTCAGTTCTTGTTCGTCATTTAAGAGAAGTGCATCTCGGAACGGGAATTGTGGTATTCCTATTATATCGTGCTCTTGTATATAGTGTGCGTTGACATCAGAAGTGTAAAAGTTTACTCGCGTCGTGCCCGTTGTCCGTGCATTCTGATTTACGGCAATTTTGGCTTTTTAAACTTACACTTGTCTAATTTTAATTAAAAATCATTTGTTGGTTTGTATATTTTTGCGTAAGTAAAAAGTGATTACAGTTACATATTACATATAACGAACGTTTCTGGTGAGTCGGTACGTTTCAATTTTCTTCGTATTAAATAGTGCAAAAGTATAGTTTATTTGTTATTAAGTTTTGGATAACTACTCACATTTTATCCGAGAATGTTTGTTGAAATTCAAACATTTGAGTTGTTGAAATTGTGATAGTGAATGTATATAGTGCTTGTGTATAGTGGTGGCGGTGGTGGAGGTTTGTGCATGTGTTTTTTACGAATCCTGCATGTATCAGGTATGATAACCGATTGTCCACTCTACATTTGGCACTATATATATTTTCTATTTTACTTCATCGCCGATTATAGCAAAAAAATTTTATTATTACTTTTGCATAATTACTCTGTTTTAATCATATTTTAGGTAAATATAAACATTGTAATCTTTAATATTTAATGACTAGCGGCGTCTGACTGCCCTCCTGTAAAAGCTGCAGGGCTTTTTCTTCTCATTTAACAGTATGGTTGAGGTGGACACTGCAGTGTTCTTTCTTCCCATACTGTGTAGGCGTTTTGTTGGTGATGTTCGTTTTCTGTATCGTCGAACATTCGCTTCAAAAGCGCGCTACTTTTTTAGACGTTTTATTAACGGGCTAGCCATTATAAAGGTGGCATACTGATTTCTGAAATTGCGCAGTTTTGGTAATTCGTACGTCATTAATTTTTACATTTTTTTTTAATGGTTATGTGTTGCGGTTGGCAAAGAGCCGGTATTTGGCACCTGCAATACATGTAAAACCTTAATTCTTTTCCCAGTCGCTTATGGCTACTGATGTTTGAGTGCACGCTTACATCTGTGGCTGAAATTACGGGAATCTAACTTAGCTTCATAAATTCAGACTTCACTTGAGTATTAGTTACCTCAATACAACCTCTTATGAAAGAGGTTGTATTTGAATCTATATGAATAGTTTTTCTATAATAAAAAAAAATGTTGTCTGTGTGTGTCATTATGCATTAATTTGTTAAGAAAGAGTAAATGGGTTCACTTTTAGAAAAATTGCGTTTTATTATTGGATAAGTATGAAGGAGAAATATTGTTTGTTATTTAATTTCTGTTAGATATAAACAGTTGCACATTTTAAGTGATTTATAAATTACATAAATATTTACTTTCAGTTTTATAGAACAGTCTTTTAATATTGCTGTTATTCTTTTATTCATTACACATACTATTATATCTTTTATTAGCACTGTAAATGTAAAGATATCTCAAATCATAACTATAAATAACATCATGTGACAATCATATTAAAATAAAAAATTACTCTTAATCTTGGATCTGAGGATTCTTGAATCTGCAATTAATCAATCAATTGTTTAATCAATCGTAAATTTAAATTTTGCTTTTGCTTTTTAATTAAAAATCAACAATAGTGTTATATAAAGCAATATACCCTATATTGCTTTATACAGAATAACCTTGCTCTCTTTTGCTATTTACTCCCTTTTCATCCTATAGTCTCATTATAAAAAACTTGACAATCATTTTTAAAGTTCTAATATAATACAATGAAGTATACAACTTCAATTGAAAATACTTCTAAAAAAATATATTAAGTAGACCATTTAAGTTATGTCCAAATTATTCATAACCAAAATAGATACACACATATGATCGATTAGAACTTCTAAAAAACTTTAACTTCACTGTTCCATTATTAATCATTTATTGCACTACAAGACACTAGAAGCTATATAAAATCGCAAGACATATCCTTAATATAATAATGAATATAGCTAATTCATCAATCGAAATTAATGTACATATCATAATTTTTATATAACGATAACTAAGTCAAATAGGAAATAAAAATTATACTGCATGTTAAAGGTTTTAGGTTATCCATGCAAGGTTAGGTTATTATATTTAGAATGTGAGAATGTAAATTTTAAGAAAGCTCTTACTATTATTGAGATGCACAAAATTCATTAAAACTCAACACTTACATTAATATAATGATTAAGTAAATCCTCTTCTTGTTTTATGACTCCACGTTTCTTCGTTGTTATATTTTTAAGATATATTTCAACAGCTACTGGTGAAATAAGACTATAAATTTAATTTGCTTCTAGTGATATTTGTTTCAAGAATTTTGCTATCTAATTTAAAACAAAATTATACATTTTAGTAAAAATTAAAGTACCAGAACTTTACAACGGGAAATTTAAAAATTTAATACACCGTCCATTGGCCATTCATGAAAAAAATCAACTTGTTGTCTTGTTATATGATAGACAGTCAAAATGAGAATGAGTGCGTAAAAATATGTATGTAGGAGTGGAGCGAGATGCAACTGAGACTATTTTCATACGATTCATTCATTTATACATACATGTGCAAGAGGGATGCGAGATAGCATGTGTTGGCGCCTGTAGTAAAACCGCCCTGATATAAATTGTATGTAATCATATCATGTCATTTACAGACACATATTAATTATTTAGCATTGTTTAAATCGCCTGTGTTGTGTTTATATAAAGATAGGAGCAATTATTTAAGACTACCGACCTAGTAAGTGCATATTTATAGCGCTTGTTACCTTGTATTTGTATACTTCTTTTGAACACTTCGTTCGGAACTGAGGGAATTTTAACTGGTTGAAGTATGTCTGATAGTGGAGATAGTGATATATCGTGGATATTCTATAAAGAAAGGCCTGATTGGAGTGATGTTACTCCCGTGCCTGAGGATGATGGACCAACACCAGTGGTGGTTATCGCTCATTCAGAAAAATGTTAGTATATAAAAAGTATTTTTTTAAAATGTTAGAGTCGTTGCGAGTAATAAGTTGTAACATTTGCCGTGACCTTTCACAATGGTATATATAATTATCAACAGGACTCCAATAATGAAAAAAAAATATCTTAGTAATTTTAGTTTCAATATATTCGATTAGTTATTTTACTTATACATATGGCATTCAGCCATATGACCTTGTCTGAATAAAGGTGTTCGTTTAGGGGCTATTCTTTATATTGATATTACAAATACAAATAAAAGATCCTAGATTGAGAACTAGATCATTGCACTTCATCATTCAAAAGTTTTTATCAGAGTTCATACAATAAATTAAAGATAAGAAAAAAAGTCATCTCAATCTCAAGCTTAAAAGAATTATAAGGAGAGCTCCGCGGGATCTCCACCTCCCAAAATCTAATCTTTATGGAGAACAATTTTTTAAATGGATATGCCACTGGGCGCATACATTGTACACCAATATAATTGCCAATTGACCACCAGCTTAATGCTTAGAGGAAAAAGCCAGATTGCATGGTTTATATCAGATTAAAAAAAAGTCAAGCTAAATCCTGAAACTTAATTTAAGTAAAGCCCAGTTAATAGTATAACATTTTGCTTTGCTACATCTGTCAAGGTTGGAAATATTGTGGACATTTCTGCCTACTGCTATACAGCTGTAGATTTTTATATATAAAAATTTTGCTTTGCTACATCTGTCAAGGTTGGAAATATTGTGGACATTTCTGCCTACTGCTATACAGCTGTAGATTTTTATATATAAAAATCTACAGCTGTATAGCAGTAGGTATAACACAACAGGTATAACAGCAATGTTTAAAGATTACAAAGTTGATTGGCTTGATTCCTTGGTAAGGAATGATTTTAGTTATGATTAATGTAGAGATATTTTATTACATTTGATTTTATTTGTTGTAGTCGAAGATGTATATAACTATTTTAGAGCTGTATTACAAACAAATGAGAAATCTGAAAGAGCCTTACATTTAACTAAGGATGCAGTTGAACTTAATCCAGCTAATTATACAGTTTGGCAGTATAGGTGAGTTTTAAATTTTATAATATTTATTTAAAATACACCATGTGGTATCCGGCTGAATAGAATAGTACCACCCTATCTTACTAAGGTGTCGTAAAAGGCGACTAAGGTAAGTCGACCCACCGTTTGGTATCCGGATGAGTAGAATTGACCAACCTCATTTCTTACAGAGGTGTCGTAAAAGGCGACTAAGGTAAGTTGACCCACCATGTGGTATCCGGTTTAGTAAAAAAGACCACCCTATTTCTTACTGAGGTGTCGTAAAATACGACTAAGCTAAGTTGACGGCAGGCAGGCGGCCAGTCGTAAAAACGCAGCCAAATCATGTGACAGCATGTTTATAAATTGTTGTGCCGACCCCACTTAGAGTGGGATAAGGGCAAGAGGATGAATATTTATTTAAAATGTACTTAGATATAGAAATTAGTGTGTGAAAATAATAGACAAGCTTTTTAAAAACTAAAATAACTTCCAACATTTTAATTATGGAGGTCACAGCGACATTAAGCAGTTATTTGCAAAGTGAGATGTAAAGTGAATTGAAATCAAAGTGTAAATCACTAGCAATGCTAAGTGAACAGTTTAGCCATAAGGCACATTGATGATGTATTTATTTTATTGGCTCTTTGGTTTGGCACTGCCTAATGTAAGCACAGCCTATGTATGTACAAAATATTCATGTTCTAGGTATTTTAGAAATAATGATATACACTCAAAATTATGTATCAAGAAATGCTCCATGTAAACTTTTGTACACTTTGAAGTATAATATTCTTCATCTACTTCTGAATATCACAAATTGGTACCTGTAAATTTGTCAATGTTAAGATATTACTTATTTGTTTATGCTCTAACATAATTTTTTTATCTCTTATGTTAGCCTGGTACATAAAATCCAATTAATAATGTTTAATAAATTAATAATCACATTACTTGGGGGTCCTCGGTCTCGAGGGAAGCTAGGTGTGCCAAGCTTGTCTAATTTGCCATGAAATGAGACTCGCAAGAGTTTAACATTACGGAGACCAAGGACTCAGAGCCAGAGCAGTCATCACTGTCACAACTTGATTATCCTTCTTACTTATCAATTGTTATTTAATTGTACCAAATTCCATAATTATATAAATATATGGGACACATACACACACAGTCGTCAGTCCCCAAAGTAATTAACTTAATACTTGTGTTATGGGAGACGGACAAGTGGTGAATAGATACTTATATATTTTTGAAATACATACTTAAATACAAATGTACACCCAGGCTCAAAGACCAACAAGTTTATTTATAAAAAATGTTGGCCTTCGGCGGAAATCAATCCCGCGACCCGCAGAGCCAAAGACAAGGACACTACACACTGCGCCAACAAGCCAGTAAAAAAAATACTAAAGGATTAGCCGTAAAAATGTAAGAGAAATAGAGCACAACAGACAGACATTTGGTATTCATAAATTAGTATGGATTTTGAATACAAACAGTTACTATTATTTTATTTGCACACATCTTATTGTATTCCTTATAGTATAATATTACATTAAATAAATAAAAGTAAATAAATTCTAAATTAAACTTAGGTTATCTAAATTACCTTACAGTAACTACTGATAGAGCACTAGTGTAATAACTTCCTGTTATAATGTCAAATCCCTTAGTTTTATCATTTTATATTTGAGTTATAATTTTTATATTAGTAAAGCTTAAATGTTATAAAGGCTTTACTTATCAAAACTGAGTTTGGAACCACTGATTCAATTGTTTTATATTTCCTTCCTTTTTATTTCTTGTATAGTAAAGTAGCGGCCTGTTACTCTCCCACTGCTCGGAATAGGCCTCTCCTCTCGTTTTTTGGAGAGAAGGAAGGATTTCTTGTATAAAACATAAAAATGATACATTTAGAAAAATAGTACACTGTGTGGTATCCGGCTGAATAGAATAGTACCACCCTCATTTCTTACCGAGGTGTCGTAAAAGGCGACTAAGGTAAGCCGACCCGCCGTGTGGTATCCGGCTAAGTAGAATAGACCACCCTCTTTCTTACCGAGGTGTAGTAAAAAATACGACTAAGCTAAGTTGACGCCAGGCAGGCGGCCAGTCGTAAAAACGCAGCCAAATCATGTGACAGCATGTTTATAACATGTTGTGCCGACCCCACTCAGAGTGGGATAAGAACAGGACAATGGCATATAAAAAAGGTAAATTGTATTTTAATTTGACTAGGTCGTCATTAAATTGTAAGATTTCAAACTATCTCATAAAGAATAACAGATAACCAAACAAGATACGTAATTTATTGCAAATAATATTGTATTTATTTAATTTCAGGAGAGATCTATTGAAAGATTTGGGTACTAATTTAAGATCTGAATTAGACTATGTGGAAGCTGTGATAAAACAGTCACCAAAGAATTATCAGGTATGTTGAGGTATTGAGATAACGCTGTGTGGTATCCGGCCAAATATAATAGACCGCCCTCATTTCTTACCGAGGTGTCGTAAAATACGACTAAGGTAAATTGACTAAGATAAGTACCGAGGTTTCGCCTCGGTAAGAATCAGGGTGGTCTATTATATACGGCCGGATACCACACGGCGTTGTCACTTCTATGTAAAGTTATCTATGAAATTAAATACTGCACTATAAACTTTATAATAATTAAAGTATCTTAGGTGATAAAATAAGTTATTCTATTCTAGTGTTATTTTAAAGGAAAAAGGATAAAATACAAAATTAAAATTTAGTAAATTTATCCTTCCAAATAATTTATAGAATTAGGGGCTACTTTGCGGAGATCCACGATACAAAAGTAATAATAAAATTATTTTTCAATAATCCGCGATGATCGCGCGGATATCATCATCAATCAATATCAATACATATAATAAAATCGTAGAGGTGTTAAAATCTGTACATTTGATATTTTTACGAAAAAATTAGTGTAGTCGTCTCAAAACACGCTTCTAAACATGAAACAATAGTTTTTAAAATTTTTGTCTGTTTCTCTGTTTGTCTGTTTGTCTGTATGTCTGTGCGTTTGTTCCCGCTAATCTCAGAAACCGCTGATCCGATTTGAACGCGGTTTTCACTTATATGTAGAAGAAAGCCTCACTTAACATATAGGGTATAATTTATTTCAATCGGTCAGCAAATAAAAAAGATATGTCAATTTTAAGTTGAAAGGTCGTATACTGCGATACTAATATTTGCATTTTTTTCCGTTTTTCGCCGTTCCTGAAGCGATTTTCATACTGGATTACATATACTACCATATCTAAGAGTAGTACGAATATTTTTATGAGAACTAGGCCGGTCTGAAGCTTATTTTTTTTGAAGAATTTCATATTTTTTATTCCAGTTTTTTAGACACTGTGCGGTTGTTCCCGCTAATCTCAGAAACCGCTGATTCGATTTGAAAACTGTTTTCACTTATATGTAGCAGAATGCCTCACTCAACATATAGGGTATAATTTATTTCAATCGGTCAGCAAATAAAAAAGATATGTCAATTTTAAGTTGAAAGATCGAATACCATGATACTGGTACTTGAATTTCTTTCCGTTTCTCGCCGTTCCTGAAGCGATTAGCGACTGGATTACATATACTACCATATCTAAGAGTAGTACAAATATTTTTATGAGAACTAGGCCTGTCTGGAGCTGATTTTTTTTTGAAAAATTTCATATTTTTATTTGAGTTTTTTAGGCATAACAATAGTGTTACTTTCACTTTTCGATAGTCATTATTCATGCACGGGCTACCAAAACTGAATGGTGAGTCACACTAACAGGTAGGATGCAAAAGTAAATATTTCGTCTTTCCAAGTTGTTTGAAGCTTTTTATTCATTGAAGGCATTTATTTGAAATTTTAAATGAAAAAGTAATATTATATGAAGTAACGTACAATTTAAAAAAAAAAAATATTATTTATGTAAGTAAAGAATGGGAGAGAGTAACATATCTCCCATTCTGGGCAAAGCCTTCTCTCTCCCTTAAGAAGGTGCCTATCTACCATGCTACTCCAATGCGAATTGGCAGGTTCAACATATTCCAGAAAATGTATAGGGATATGTATCCGCCGTGTGGTATCCGGCAGAATAGAATAGTACCACCCTCTTTTCTTACCGAGGTGTCGTAAAAGGCGACTAACGTAAGTCCACCCGCCGTGTGGAATCCAGCTGAGTAGAATAGATCACCCTCAAGTCTTACCGAGGTGTCGTAAAAGGCGACTAAGGTAAGTTGACTCACCGTGTGGTATCCGGTTAAGTTGAATAGACCACCCTCTTTCTTATCGAGGTGTCGTAAAATACGACTAAGATAAGTTGACGACAGGCAGGCGGCCGGTCGTAAAATACGTAGCTAAATCATGTGACTACACGTTTATAACATGTTGTGCCGACCAAACAAAACCGAAACATATAAAAACTTTATTAAAATAACTTTTTCGACGTAATGTAAACAGCTTAATATATAACCTATTTCTTTAATTTACAGGATATAAAGAGAAGAACCTACCTCGGCATATAGCCATTAATTGTGCTAAATTTCATCAATATTGTTTCATCGGATTGACCATGAAAACATAACAGTCAGACTTTGTCATTGATAATATTAGTTATTTATTTATTTTAGTAAATAACCCATCATCATCCACCTGCCCTAATCCCACTCTAAGTGGGGTCGACACGACATGTTATAAACATGTTGTCATATGATTTGGCTACGTATTTTACGACCGGCCGCCTGCCTGACGTCAACTTACCTTAGTCGTATTTTACGACTCCTCGGTAAGAAAGAGGGTGGTCTATTTTACTCAACCGGATACCACACGGTAGGTCAACTTACCTTAGTCGCCTTTTATGACACCTCGGTAAGAATCATTCCTTACCTAGGTGTCGTGACCAACCTCATGGTTGGTCTATTCTACTCAACCGGAAACCACACGGCGGATCGACTTACCTTAGTCACCCCTCGGCAAGAATTGAGAGTGGTACTATTCTATTCAGCCGGATACCACACGGAGTTTTAGTAAATAACCCATATGACTAATATTAATTATACATTTTGATAACTCAGTTAAATTGATCCAGTAAACAGAATCCAAAATATATAAAAACTTTCTTTAAATTCTACTATCTACGTAAGCCAAAATACTTGATATAGAACCTTTTTCAAATTACAGATTCAACTTGACTTTGATAAAAACAAAAATCGCGATTAAAAAAACTTTGATAGACTGATAATACTGGGGTTTTTCAATGTCATTCAATTCCTGTTGAATTAACAGGATTTCTACAGCCTAAATGTTACCCGTGTGGATAAGGAAGAATTGTGAAATTTTTTATTGATAATGGTTTATCGGATTTGCCGTGAAAACGTAACAAACAGACACACAGACATACTCATTTATAATATTAGTAACGATTAGGGGAGTATATAGAACCAGTAGAAACTTAGTAACAGTTATGGTCATTTTCTATAAATTTACAAAAAACCTTATTAACAAAAGTAATAATAAAATTATTTTGCTATAATCCGCGATGAAATTAAACTTTTAAATCTACTTTATAAATCACTCTTTCTGTTGAATAAAACCCGTAAATTAGTTGTTAAGTTCATTGGAAGCAGACAGACGCTGCGGGGACATTGTTTCATAATATGAAGTGTAAAATTTTTTAATGACGTTTCGGTCATATATGACCATGGCTTTATTAAAACAGGCATCATTCAAATTAACCCCAAGAATGATGGAGATATTTGCAGGGTTGACAGAGGGTACTTTTTATTCCGGGACTGAGGTTCCCGCGCACGAAGTCGCGGGCAAAAGCTAGTATTAAAATATAAATATATAAAAAAGAAAATAATTTTATTATTACTTTTGATCCTTCCAAGATAAGTCAGCCTAAATTAATGTTCTTTTAATACGAACAAAATGTGTCCGTTAAAACAAGCTATGCGTTAAAGAATCTGACCTTGCCAAATGTATAGAACCGTAACTATGCGCATTTTAAAGGCCGATCGCGTCTTATAATTTTGTATACAGAAATCAGAGTTTTATGAATCTTTATATTTAAATGAGTTAATCTTGTATATATATATATTTTCCGAATCTCGGAAACGGCTCCAACGATTTTCCTGAAACTCAGCATGTAGGAGGTTTTGGGGGTGAAAAATTGATCTAGCTAGGTTTTATGTAAAAAAAAATTTGTTTTATCCCTATTTTTGGGCAATAAAAAACACTAACATTTATATTGAATTGAATTTTCGCCATTAACTGTCAAGTCGACGTAGCTTATTCGGTTAGCGGGCAGCCTCAAGAAATGTGAGTGCCAAGGATCGATCCCAACTAAATAATTGTTTTTTTCTTTTTTTAAAGTTTTTTTTTGTAAAAAATTACCGAGCGAAGCTGGGTCACCCAGATATTAATAAATAATATGAATACTAAATAAAAACATTTTTTACTAGCAATTTGGGTTACATATTACTCGTGAACTCGTTAACCCATCCAGCTAAGCTAAATGCTTGTGTGGGTTCACGTCGGTAGTACAATGTCCGTGATTCGAACTCACGACCTCTCGATCGCAAGTCGGTTACTCTAACCATTCTGCTACCGCTGCTTCTTAACATTCTATTTTATATGCTTGTTTTTATAATAAAACAATTCCTTCTTACGTCTATATATATTAATATAAGTTATATCCCGCGGTTTCACCCGCGTACATACCGATCTAATGGCACTGGAAAGTCTACTAAGTTGGACTATAGATTTATTTTTGTTAAATCATCAATAGTTTCCACACCGCATATGATGACAGATTTTTATGGCTAATTTTTTACACCTTATTACATTATTATTATGCCTATTTTTTTTAATGTTATGATTGTGTAATATAGCCTATGTTGCTCAGTAAAGATGCAGCTTTCCAATGATAAAAGAACTTTTGAAATCGGTCCAGTAGTTTTTGTGTGAAAACATTACAAACATACATGCCAATTTTAATTAATTAATATTATTTAATATAAGTATAGATATTTTCAGTAATTCTGATATATATTATTGATAACTTTTATTATTCAATACAATTGCTTAGAAGAAATATTTGTAATTTTATAATAATACTTTATAGGTATGGCATCATCGAAGGGTTCTCGTGGAATGGTTACAAGACCCGTCACTAGAGTTAGAGCTTACCGGCGATGCTCTTATGCAGGACCCCAAAAATTATCACGCATGGCAACACAGACAGTGGGCCATGAAGACTTTTGGGTAAGTATACAATTAAAACTCGCAAGTTGATTTAAATTGTCAATTTTTTTTGTAGTAAAAATGTGGTGCTACACCCGAAAAAGTATCGAAATTCCTCTATGAATTTTTGAGATTACGTTTATAGAATACATCTTGTATTTTTATGTATGTATTTATGTACGTATTTCAATAGAAAAAAATATTTGGACAATAAGAATGCGTGGAGATAGCTACTGTCTGACCCTGTACAATCTAGTAATGACTTACATTTACTAGTTATAAGTATTATGTTGAAAAGAGCAACCGCCGAGTTTCTTGCTGGCCCTTCTCGGTAGGAACAGCGTTCCGAACCAGCAGTAGAATTGACGATTCAAAAGCACTTGTTTACTTGTTTGCTTACAAATTTTGAATTTGAATTTGAAATTTGAATTGTAGAAACCCTTCAGAGTAAAAGGAGTCCACACTATTCTAATCATTTCTATATGATAGGATATGGATTACGCCGGTCTCTCCATTCCGCTGTCAGTGGTGTCATATTTTACCTTTATGAAACTGAATAATAAATTCCCTGTACTGACTGACTGACTGAACATAGAATAGAATAGAAATACTCTTTATTGCACACAAATACATAAAAGAAAAATAACAATTTTTGTTAGCCTATATGAAATAAGACGAGTTAATTAAACCAAAAAAATTCAATAAATTGCCACAAATGGCGGCCATAATTAAGCCTAGACGTAGATTTGTTTTTTTTTTGTCCACGGAAGGTATAATTTTTACCTTTTTATCCTGGCTACAGGACTCGTGAGGGGAATATTTTTGATCGGTATTTGCGTTTATTACTTTTCCTCTTATATCGTTGTTCATGATAAGAACCGCAACCGATGCATTAATTGGCCTTTCGAGCGTAGAACAATAAATAACTGCATTTACAAACAAATGTTTTTAGATTATTAATCTACGTTTTAAAACCACTGGTTCAAAAGACTTTGTGTAAGGTCACTATCAATGATAGGTTTACCCTTGACTGCATGAAAAAATTCTTACGTACAAGTATTGTTTGCATTCAAAGAATTATAGAACTGTGTTGGCAACCTTACTACTACATAATTTTATCGTGTTTTTTAAACTTCAAGGATGTCTTAAAATTTCTGGAGCAAGTTTAGTATTAAGAATTGACGTGAAATTTTTGCCACATGCGAAATCGTTTGTGGGAATATAAAAAAAACTGACTGGCCCATTGGTACAGTGGGTAGTGACCCTGCATTCAGCTCCGCGGGTCGCTGGTTCGATTCCCTCCGAGAGCCAACATTTTCTATAAACAATTTGTTGGTTCTTCTAGTCTGGATGTATATTTGTATTTAAGTATGTATTTAAAATTATATATGCATATATATTCCAGATGTCTGTCACCTATAACACAAGTTTAAGTTTACTTACTTTGGGGACGGACGAACGTGTGTTTAAATGTCCCATATATTTATTTATCATCATTATCATCATTCTCCTACTCTTATCCCACTGTAAGTGGGGTTGACACAATATGTCTTCTTCTTCCATTCTCCTCTATCATTCGTCAACTCTGGTGCCACTCCTTTAACATGCATATCATTTTTCACACAATCCATCCATCTTTTTTTGCCCCAAATATTTAAAACTTTATTTATAATAATGTGACTAATTTTTGCAGGCTTTTTGACAACGAGATGGATTTTGTTGACAATCTGTTAACGGATGATGTACGCAACAATTCAGCTTGGAACCAGCGTTATTTTGTCATGAACAATCACCTCGGCTGGTCAGATCTGAACGTGCAAAAGGAAATCTGTTACACTTTAGAAAAAATTAAATTCGTTAAAAATAACGAAAGCGCATGGAATTATCTCCGAGGTGTTCTTTTACACGATAAGAGGGGTATAGGCGGTAATGCGGTGGTTCTATCGTTTTGCGATGAACTGTACAAAAATAGGTGCCGTTCGCCATTCTTATTAGCATTCATCATAGATATATGCGATGAAGCTATCAAAAAAGGTGAGACGGGCTTTGTCTATGGTGCTGAACGTGCCATAGAGCTATGCAATGCCTTAGCCACTAAATACGACAAAATCAGATCTAAGTATTGGAATTATTTGTGTGATAAATTCAAAAAGAGTCAACAGATCGAAAATGGTGAACCTCATAATATTCATGCGTGATAACTCCTTAGATTATAAAGATTATTTACAGTTCCATAGTTAATAGAATTAAGCTTTACAGAGTTCCGTAATATAAATTCTTTCCTATAATCTGCAATGACAAATCTATATAATGCTTAATGTAGAGCTTACTATTCGTTTTCATATCTTTCAAATTCAAATTCAAATTCAAAATATTCTATATTTAATTAAACTTGTAAAGAAGTGCTTTTGAATCGACAACTCTACTGCTGGTTCAGAAAGCTGGTCCTACCGAGAAGAGCCAGCAAGAAGCTCGGCGGTTACTCTTTTAAAAATATAATTTTCAATCCTAGTTACATTTAGTCATTACTGTCTTGTGCAGTGTCTTGTACTTTTTTGTATGCAGAATTCGTGAAACGCCAGTACAACACTCTTCCACCACCACAATACAGTATACATAAATTTTCTTAATCTCTGATTATAGCTAAATAATTTATTTTTTGTAATTTCACCCAAGCCTTATATGTCACCCAAATGACATTGAACGATAAAATTTTGCTAAGAAATTAAAATGTAAAAATCGTTAAACGAAATATATGTTTGGTTATACAGGAAAATATACTTTTAAGTACCAATTAAACGTAGTTTTATTTATATATTTGCATGCGGGCGATATGTAAGTGATCTGAAATTTGAGAATTTTCTCATAACAGCCTTGTTTTGACGCGTGCAAATTATCTCTTCTATACATCACGACAATCTGTGCACGTTTAAGTTATTGTAATAATTAACGTCCGTAGATATGTGCCTTTACCCAAGACAGAAATACTGTTTGAAGATTCAGATTTCTCAGTTAAATCTTATAAGGAATCTTAGGGTCGTTCAGCATACGATAAAGCGAGCTATGCTCGAAGTATCTGTACGTGATCAAATTTATTTAAATTTAAATTATTCTTTTTCCAAGTAAACTTGTAAACAAGTGATTTTGAATCGTCAACTCTACTGCTGGTTCGGAAATCCGATCCTACGGAGAAGAGCCAGCGAGAAACTCGGCGGTTGCTCTTTTCAAAATATAATACTTATTACTAGTTCCTACTACTATCATGAACAGGGTCGAAGAGTAACTATATACACATTCTTATCTATATAAACCTCATCAGCATAGTAGGCGAATCAAATCCGAAATGGCAAGAATTGTAGAGAAACAAAAAATACTGATATAGGGCGGACATAGTATGAAAAAACGAAAGGCATATAAGCTTGTTGTGATGTAGTTAGAAACTGAAATGTAATAGAGCCACTACACCGGGGAAGCTAGTGTCTGTAGACTTCCCATTTGAAGATAGAAGACCTCAACAAAATCGTTGCTGGAGAATCCAAGACATCTGTGGTCCTATCTAGATCTACCTCTAGTGGACAAGAGGTTCAAAGAATAAGATGGGGATTTTTTTAATACATCGATTTAATCAAGTTGTCCTAATGTTTTGGGCCACCATTTGACAAGCCAAGATGTTTATGTATGTTTGAACGCACTGCACGCGCTACGATTTCGCAATTACAGTCTTGATTGCTCCTTATATTATCCAATACACTTTGCCTTCTTACTTCTTGGACTGAGGGTACTTTTGGTTTTTTACACTTCGAGGCTTTATCTAATTTCGTTTTAATCTTTGGAATAACGTTAACATTTTCTTTCACCGTCGTGTCAATTAAATCTTTAATATCTGGACATTTTTTACAAGCACATTCGCTTTTGTTGCAATCACAAAATGGCTGAAATGTATAAAACACTAAGATACTATCGTCGAATAGGGTCACAGATAAAAAATTCATCATCATCATCTCCCTGCTCTTATACCACTCTAAGTGGGGTCGGCATAACATGTTATAAACATGCTATCACAAGATTTGGTTGCGTTTTTACGACCGGCCGCCTGCCTGACGTCAACTTACCTCTGTCGTATTTTACAACACCTCGGTAAGAAAAAGGGTGGTCTATTCTACTAAACCGGATACCACACGGTGGGTCAACTTACCTTAGTCGCCTTTTACGACACCTCGGTAAGAAATGAGGGTGGTACTATTCTGTTCAGCCGGATACCACACGGCGTAGATAAAAAATTCATATATTTTTTAAATAACTTATTATACACACTCTCGATATTTTTTATTTTAAGTTATAGTAAAAAATCCCTATTGTGTTTATTTATTTATTATTGAAAAATGTTTGATGAGAAAAGCAGCTGTAGGTACTTACTTTTGAACTCAGTTGCAAAGGTGCTTGCTTACTTCGCTCCTTGCTGCTGTGGGCGCTTTTCATTTTTAGCTATTCATTATATTAATATGCACATTTGTTGAACAAAATCTATTGTAAATCTCTGAAATATTTATTCAATTAGTTTCCATCATAATATTACCCGGGCATCATAAAATGTAACCGTTTGTAGTGCCTGATTTTGAGCGAGAATTATTCGTATGGGATTCAATTGGATTTATTACATTTTTAGTAGAAAACCTTGACGTCATTTGCAAAGGTTAAATTGACACGAATCAAATGATGGGCATCTGTTTACGATTGGCGTTTCAGACAGACGTTTTATTACCTTATCAGCTCCCGATCTGAAGTTTTTAAATGCGTTCTATGTACTTTATAGAGTTTCTATTTCTTTTTCATTTTGTAAATTAGATATTGATATTCTTCTAAATGTAAGATTAATTCATACTAGGTATTTTAATGATTCCTAATGATTTATTTGAAGCTTTATTTGGGTAGTAATTTTTATTATTTTGTTATACAATTTTGTTAGCACGAAGTTAATTATTAACGGACTTATTATGTAGAGTTTTTTTTAGTTCTAACAACTTTATAGATATTTTCCAATTGTCTGTAACTTTTGTCTATTTTCGTCATAATGTCATTATCATAATATTCCTAGCAAAAAAAATCATTTATCTCGTAAAAATACTGATAAAGAAAAAACCCGTTTAATAAAAATGTTAATTTGACAACATTTTCTCATAATGAATAGGCTTATTACGAATTTATTGTTTCGTTGAGCAACATGTGGCAAACAATACCCCACAATAGCCGTTCCATTGAACCGATTGAACTGAGAGAACTAAAGCGGCTACTGGCCAATAACTCATGCAGATGCAAGGTTTGTGCTTCGCATAGGAAATATATGAATCTTGGAATTGAATACAACGATAAGGAAGTCCAAGCAACTTATATTAATAAACATTCTTCAGAGCGATTTCCTTTCCTTGATCAGAAGTATGTACATGTCACTAAATCTCTCGCTAATGCAAATTCCTATCAGAAAAACATATTCTGTCCCGGATGCTACATGGCCGTCAGATTATTACAAAATAGAGACCCAAAAATATTAAAAGATGAGGAATCAGAGACGAAACGCGAAATATTTAGTTCTGACAAATCTACTGAGAAAAATGTTGTGTCAGCCGAAAAAACTACTTCAACAATTATAAAACCGACAACTAGTTGTTCCGATATAACAATCAGCGAGATGATGAGTGCATATTCAACTGATATGTCCGTTTCCACAAAACAAAAATGTAAACGGAATAACGATAAGGTGTCATTTAATGAGAAAATTAAAGAAGTTACAGTATCGCCGTTGTTTTCTCGTAATTGCCTTTGTATGGAGAATTTTATTAATTCTATTAGACCACCGCTAGTTAATGATGTCATAAATTAAGTGTAACACATATGTTGGGATTATTTTTTCAGGAGTGTATATTATATTCCCTTTAATGGTAATGTATTGACTATGTATACTAAGAAAGTATTGCGAATAACAATTAAATTTATAGCAAAAAATAATTTTATTACATTAAAATAAATTTCTAACAATAAATAATTGTTTTAAATATAGCTATAATCGTCAAAATGCAACTTTTAAATACATACATACTTAAATTAAAAACTAAGAAGCAGCATAATGCTTGATAAATCTAGCTGATGGATCGGATACCTGAACCCACTTGGGCATCCAATAGTATGGAGTGAAGTTGTATTGACCGGGAAAAGATTTTTCAAAGACGTGTCGGTAGTACTTAGACTCCGTCGTTTTCGGCTGTACTCCCTTATAAAGCAAATTATTTTCAGGTAATCTTTCTTTAATTATTTCGTCTATTGTTGTAAATAATGATTTCTTTACAGAAGCTACGCCATCGCTGAAAGCCTCTTTGTGTCTGTGCAAAATTGAGTCAGGCAACAGTCCACTTTTGGCAAAACTTTTACGAAGTAAATGCTTTTCAACTCCGTTTTGAGGTTGGCGGATAGAAGGTTCTATACTAAGATAATGGCTTGTAAACTGAATGTCCAAAAATGGCACCCTGAGTTCTAAACTGAATGCACTCGTCGTTCGATCTGCCCTCAGTCCGTCGTATAAGTAAATATCTGAAAGTAAACGAATACTTTCTTCGTGTCCAGCAGTTTCATTTGGAGCATCTCTGAAATAAATATAACCTTGCGCCACTTCGTCAGCTCCTTCACCACTGAAAACCACTGTGGTATCAGTGTTTTCTTTAATATATTTTGAAAGAAGATACATTGGTAAACTTGCACGAATCGTTGTTATATCAAATGATTCCAAATGATAAATCACGTTATCTAATGCTTCTCTTACGTCATTTTCATCAAATTTGACTTCATGATGATCTGTGCCGAGGTGCTCGGCGACCGTGCGTGCAGCAATTAGATCAGGAGAATCTCCCATTCCTATTGCAAATGTTTGTATTTTATATGGCAGTTCATGTATTTTAGCTAGCTTAACAACTAATGCGCTTATTAGTGATGAGTCTAAACCACCACTAAGGAGACAACCAATACGTCTATCAGACATTAATCTCTTTTTGCAGGCTGCCTCTAATAAATATGCAGTTTTTTCATAAACATTAAATTTTGAGAGTTCCGTCTCTGATACAAATGGGATAAATCGCGGAGACGTCCCAGGCGTAAAATATTGCTCCGTATAACTGTGCTTAACTTTTCCATCTTTTAAAATGTCCCATTCCTCAAAATGGCCAGGTGGAAATTGTCCTAATGTAGAATTTTCGCCGGCTTTCTGCTTTAATCCAATAAGACCTTTGGCTTCTGAACAAATTGCCATAATGCCTTTGTCGTCATCTTGTAATTTGAACAAGGGTCTAACACCATAAGGATCTCTTGCAATGTAAATTTTTTTCTTCTCACCGTCAACTAAGCAAAATGCGAATACTCCATCAAGTCTTTTTACGGCATCGGCTATGCCAAAGTTCTCATAGTTGTGAATAATAGCTTCAACGTCGCAGTTGGTTTCATATGGAAAATGGTACTGTTCGCGTAACCTTTTGCAGTTATAAATTTCACCGTTGCAGATCAGAGTTATTCGAGGATATCGATGTAAACGCATAGGTTGCATGCCATGTAGACCATCAACAATGGCTAGCCTTTGAAATCCTAGGATAGCTAGGGGCTCTCTCGCATCTTGTTCGATACGCCACGCGTCCGGACCTCGGTGAACGATGGCAGAAAAACATTTAAGACACGTTGCGCTTAAGCCTCCTTCAACACCAAATGTTGCCCATATTCCGCACATTATTGCTTCCTGAAATATATAAAAACTTTAATTAATAAACTGATGTCATGGCTCGGATGTGTTTTTAATTCATGTTAATTGTGTCAGGGTAAAATTATTTAACGAAATTAATTTGATAGACATGAAAGTACCTATAGAAGTTAGTTTAAATGTACCGCAAATCATAAACACTCGTTTAAAATTAGAATTCTAAACATTTATTACAAATTGGCATTTTATTCAGTACACCAATTTAGAAATGAAGACCAATTGGTAAATTGTCAAGGTCTTTATATTATTATACTAAGAAAACACAACTAATATCGAACAATGTATTTGAGCCCTGGCAAATTGGACCCTGCAATCTGTTTTGATGCCTTGTAGGTTATATGCATATCCAAGGAATTCTACAGAGGTACGCAGATTTCTGCTAGTGTTTCTTCAACGAAAAGCGTACCTATGTCAAATTGTAAATATCAATTACATAAGTTTCCATTGAACACTTGAAGGGCCAGCCCGGTCGGGATCTGCACACAAGTGCCTGCCGAATTTTATGAATATTGAATTACCGCGTTTGTAAGTAATAGCGTTTATAAATATATATTATATATTTTCTAAGCCTTGCAGATTTAATATAGAAAGTCTTAAGATAGAAAAATAAATAATCTCTGTATTCAATTATTGTTAAATAATCTGCCTTGTCGTGAACATTGTGTATGAAACTGCGGAATCGTCAAACTTAAGAAAAAAGTCTCCGTGTTTTACAATCTTAAGAATTAATCACCAATATTATTTTACTATAATTGTGGATTATTATAGCAATTTAATATTAGTATTAATTTTATATAATGGACCTCTGAAAAGTGTCGCCTAATTCTATAAATTACATTCAATTTAGTTTTCTATAAATAGCCATTGAGGACTTAATGACAACGCCAGGCAGCGTGTATTTTACTGTCGAATTCCCCACGTGTTTTCCAAATAAGAAAATATGTACAGTTTATTTCATTATTTATTGACTATAGAATATAATTAACATAAATTCAATGAACTTTAATTGCAATCGATCGTTATTACGTTTCAATGGCGAGATATTAATTCACGCATTCAATGTTTATTTATTTGTTGAAAACAGCTTATGAATTATTAGGTATGTAAACTTATACTCTACTGAGTATAAGTTTACATACCTAATAATTCTAAATAAAATTTTATGTTACTACATAAAATAATTCTTACCTCTTAAACAAATCCAATTTTTTTTCAGAAAGCCGGTCAAACTTATATTTAAAGTAAAATTGTTGTCACACAAGTCATTTAGTTGGGAACTTCTTGAATTTCTCGGTAGGTATTATATTTGTGTATATTATAAATATAATTACTACACTGTTAACCCAATATAATCCGAATTTACTAGTATCAAGTTTATATATTCATAAAATTTACAATTAGTTCCTTTTATATATATCGACTGTATTAAATTTGTAAAGCAATACACCTTCCAGAACGAATTAGTGCGAATGCCACCGCGAATATGTGAAGCAATCTTATATTGTTAAACATATGCGACAGAGCGATTCCATTATAACAAGCGAGAATGAGACACGTATATTCGCATGTGCAACGTTAAATATAGACTACAATGCCATACCATGGGGATATTGCATCATTATGCTATAACTCGATGATAACAGTTTACTATAACAATACTGTAGCTTAAAGATGTCGTCTACCGTGTACTGTGTAGAATCCATAACAATCAATAGCATTTTGACTTTTATATTTTTTCATATGTTGATTGGTGCTTACATATATCGCTTATGGGCTGCAATAGTGGCACACCACAAAAATCATGTTTTGAGATAAATGTGGTTAAAGTGCTCAGGAACATCCTTTAGTTTGCTTAAGTGAACGATATTCAATTATGAGTTCTGCCTATATTGCTGCTGAAAACAATGTGTATTTTAACATTTGCGCATATTGCTAGTCCAGAAGACGTGTTTTTGAGTTGTGCCATTATTGTCCATGAGCGATATGCTCTACTTTTTTTTTCGAACACTAACTAAGGCTGTTAGCCGTGAAGGCTTTGACAGCGTCACCGAGAGAGTGGGCGAGCGCAGAAAATGTGTCAAAGAAAATCTTACAATTAGCATATCGAAATAAATATATAGGTAATAAAAACAGGCACAAAATTAAGCTTATTATTCTGATATTCTTAACATACCTAGGTATATAGCCTAATCTAATTTTTACTGCTTTTGAACTTTTACATCCATAACTGTTTTTAAAGCAAAGGTTTTTTTTGTAAAGCTTAAATCAAAAAATGTTTTTTTTTTAAATTAAGCAGCATAAACTTTTCATTTGAATAATGTATTTAAAATAAAAGTTTAACATATTTTGAAATTTAAATAAAAATATCCTTTATTGTTTGTTATTAGTCTTTAATATAAAATACGTACGCAGTTTAAAAGTACGACGAAATAAATTGTATTTAATTAAAATAGTATTTAAACATTAAATTTTTTTACGTCAAACAACGTTACAGCATCATCGCAACAAATCATTATTGAAACAGTTGTTAAAGACAATTCACATATCCCCTTATTTCCAGTATCAAGCGGAGGTCAAGGACGAATTTAAAAGTTACAAGGTGATAATAAAAATGTGAAAATGAAATAAAAGCTGTGATAGCCTAGCGGTGAGACCGTGCGACTCTCTAGAGACGATCACGGGTTCAAACCCCAGACAGGAACCAATGAGCTTTTCTCTTAAAAAACTATGTGCCTAATTGATCACACGGTTTTCAAAGTGGTTGCCATTATAACACAACAAGCTTATGGCGCAGCTTCAACGGCGTTATATTACTTAATTGAATATTTAATAAATATCTTGGGCACTGAAATTAAATACATAGGCAGGTACTTTAAATATTTGGTAAGTACTAAAGCATAAAAAACTATTTCATTGTTTATTATAATTTACGAAAATTATTTTTTACAAAGAAACTTTGTTCTAAATTCTGTAATTACGAACATTATGTGCATACTAAAAACATGGATTATTATACTCTAAGGAAGAGGTTACTAAAGTAAAGACTTAGGTAATGTTTAAAATAAAAATAATAAAAATTATATCATTCTAAATTCAAACTAGATTCTATCATAACGCGGAAATTACGATCAATAAACAAACCTTCGCCGTTCATTATTTTCAAATTCCAAACTCCAGGGCTATCAGCTTCAAAGGGCAATTTTAGGTTGCACGGGCAAGTTTTTATTCGCGTCCACATTGTGTCTAATGTCTTCCGGAAAAAAGAGACTCTATTTATCAAGCTTGTTTTTATTTTAAAGTTTTGTAATTTACTGTTTCACTAGAAAACATTATTTATAAACATAAGGTTCCTTTCCTTAGTTTTTAGTTTGTATTGTGTATGTGTATAGTAATATTATTCTTTTGATTTAACATTCTAAAATAGAGGTCTTAATGCAAATAAATAAATTAGAGCCCAACTAAACTATGATATTTAAAATAATTTGTTCAGTATTCGTCGTATTCTAAATTCAAATTACTTCAGATTTGTCGTTATTCAAACTCTTCATTCTCGAGGTTCATCGTAATACAGCCAAATCTAATAAAATTATAAACCAAATATAAATTGAAACAAATTGTAATTGGAAATATCTGTTTTTTTTTCTTTTAAATAAATAACCGCTACCTAATAATCTTGTGATCCTGGAACCTAGTTTATTTATATTCCGAATATGGAAGCAATATTTACTAGTTCTATTTATAATCAGAGTCCAAAAGGCCTCCTAAGCTTGGACGCCCTGAGGCACTGCCGCTCTTAGCACTCCGGTACCTATTCCGCTGCGAGTATAAGACTAAGATGCAGGTATAATAAATTACACCTGAAACTGCATTTCATTTAGTTTTTCTACGACACAAATTATCCGCATTTGTGTCAGTTTTAACAAGGAAGGATTTTATCAGTTCCTGTAATAACGAAGGTCAAAAACTTTTTAATGCTAAAACGGCAAATTAAGAAATTGCAATAACAGCTGCATACACTAATACAATTCATAAAATTAGGCTTTTCTTGGCGGAGGTCATTAATACAAAAGTAATGAAAATATAATTTTGCAAAAATAAATATATGTTACGCCGAATTCTTCTTATAAATAAAAAAATACATATAGGTATGGGACACTTACACACATGGACGTCCGCCCTCAAAGTAAGTAACTTAAATCTTAATACTTGTGTTATGGTAGGCAGACAACTGGTGAATATATATTGATATATTTTTAAATACATAGAAATATACATCCAGGCTCAAAGACCAACAAATTCATTTGTAGCATTTGTTGGCCCACGGCGGGAATCGAGACCGCGACCCGCGGAGCTGAAGGCAGGGTCACAACCCACTGCGCCAACAGCCCAGTCAATATTCATAAATACCTGATACATGCAGTATTCATAAAAACTCAAGCACTACGGACAGTCGATTAAAAATAAAATTATAAATGCAATTTTAAATTTATATACTATTGCTCGTAACATTTACGTAGGCAGCAATTTTTTTAAATGTTTGATATACCTACTACAAAATTCTGTTATTTTAAAAATTCTGTAGCTTATACACTGTCCATTATATTAACCATCTTTTGACAGATTGACGATTAACATATTTAGTGATGTCCTAAAGATTCTCGTATGGGATACCATTCCGATTATAGTACCTACTATCATTAATCGAATTACGTACCTAAGTAATTCGATTAATGATAACCTACGTAAACTAATAACAGATATAGAAATCAACATTTTGATTTAATATTGCCTTAGTTTTTTGAAAATAAATGTTAATCCGTGTGTATTTATTATAATCATAAAAAATATATTATACATCAACTGGCAACATCAACAGACCTTCCGCTCGGCCGCCATTTTGACGTGATCTGTCACTCTCAACGAAACGCCCGTGGTAGTCACACGCATTTACGTTCGCTGAGTGTTCTCTCGCATCTGTTACACCTTGAGTTAAGTAGCTTTATTCCTCGGAAAAACTTTTGTGAAACTTATATTAATTGATCGTGAAAATGCCGAAAGGACGTGTGTTGAAAGCACAATCGAGACAGTTAGTGTTAAAACTTCATGAGTATTTTGAGCAAGAAAATCAAAATGGCGGACCTCTTATACCTATCACGCAAGTCCGAAACCGTGTTGCAGCCGCGTTGGGGATCAGTCTATCAACTGTGACTAAAATCACTACTGATGCCTACGGCAGGAGCGGCTTGGAGCAAAACAAACCATCTACACCAAAAAGAAAGCGCCGGGCTCATAAGGTGACAGCTGTTGATGACTTTGACGCTGACGCTATTCGTCGTCATGTATATGATTACTACTTGAGAAAAGAAATTCCAACTTTGAGAAAACTTATTGTTTCTTTGAAAAGAAGTGGTCTATTTCATGGTGAAAAATCTTCTTTGGTCAAAGTTTTGAACACAATTGGCTTTTCATATAAAAAGTTAAATAAAAGAAAATTATTAATGGAACGCACAGATATAGCTATAGCACATTGTGATTTTTTAAGAGAGGCAAAGAAAATACATGATTGGGCAAATATTGTTTTCACGGATGAAACATGGCTCAACGCTAACCACACACTATCTCGTTTCTGGACTGATGATACTGCTGATTCCACTTCCTCAGTACCAATGGGAAAAGGTGAGCGCCTAATCATTTGCCATGCAGGTACAGCAAAAGGATTTGTAAAAGACGCACTGTTGGCATTTAAATCGAAGAAATCAAATGACTACCACGAAGAGATGAATGCAAATGTGTATGAAGAGTGGTTCAAAAAAATGCTCATTTCATTGGAAGAACCATCAATAATTTTTATTGATAATGCGCCCTACCACTCCCGTCAAATTGACAAAATGCCAACACAGGCTAATAAAAAGCATGAAATAATTAATTGGCTTCGGGACAATGGAGAAAATGTGGACGACTCAATGTTAAAAGTTGAATTAATAAAAATATTAAAAACCAAAAATAGAGCAAAACGCTATGTAATCAATGAAATGGCAGCAGAATATGGCCATACTGTTCTTCGGATTCCTCCATACCACTGCCAGTACAACGCAATAGAACTTATATGGGCACAAGTAAAAGGGCATGCTGCGAGATGCAATACAAGCTCCCCATTCACAGCGAATAAAATGTTGCAATTGCTAAAAAATGCTTGCACCCACGTAACGGCCGAGAACTGGGTAAGTGTGGTGGAAAGAACTAAAAGAGTAATATTCTCTGATTGGGAACGTGATATTGCATTTGATAATATATTATCTACACAAGAGCTAATAATAACTGCTACTGAAGACTCCTCATCGGAGGAGTCTAGTGTTGATTATCATTCCGACGACTCGTGCTAATAAAATAAATTAAAATATCCTGATTGTTTTATTTGTATTCATGTATTAACTAAGAAGAAAGTAAAACTTTATATAATGCTATTAAATGTCTTTTAATACTCGTAACATCGATTTCTACCGATTATTTTTAATCTGTGGCATAATCGTAGTAACCATTATGTGTGACATCACTAAGTGGGCGGTACCCATCCATAAAGTACAAATATTATTTGTATGATATTTGTACGTAAGCAATACAAAACTTAATGAGCGTGAGCTGTCAAAAGACTGATAATATGATGGACGCAGTATAGTTTTTTTAACAAACGTAAATGTACATTTTTTTGTAACCCAGTTCTTTAAATCTGTATATGTAATAGACAACGTCATAATTAATAGGAACTACAAAGTAAAATTACAAATGAATTCTTGCTAAAAAAAACGTTTGTAACGCGGGGACCCGGACGGACGTACGGACGGACGACGGTGAAATGATGACACGTACAAATGCGTAGATAAGTTTTATTGTTGTACAGGGGGACGGTATCGCGGACGGGGTCCTTCACGGTATTCCTTAATTGGATGTACCGGAAGATGCACCGTTTACAGTTGCGCTAGGCGTAGTGTTCCAGTAGGATGCACTGTGTAAGCTTAGGAACTGATAGGCGATGTCTCTTAAATATCATTTTGTATGGAGACTTCATATATTCTCATGAAAGCACTTCTATAGCGCGGAGCAAACAACTAGTGGCGCCATCTAGTACTGAGTTGCGGAATTCTTCCTAATACGTTATGTTACAAACTCCCCCTCTGTCCACGAAGCCGTCCCGACGAGTAGGACAGGATTAAAATTGTTTTCTCGGACGCCCGCGACCACGTCGCGTAGTAGTTGTTACTGTATCTGATATTGCTGGTTGCTTCCTTGGTCTCCCTCTTTTGCGAAGGTCGTGGACAGGCGCCGGTACTTCTTCTGTATTTCCTTGGTAAGGGGTCAGTGCGGAGGCATGATAAATTCCAATGGTTTCAGGATTTCCGACGTTAGAGACCTCATAAGAGGACGGTCCGTGTTTTTTCTTTATGAGATATGGGCCGTCACGCCGTGGTGCAAGTTTCTTGTTGACTCCTAGGGCAGCTCTACTTATTGGGTGAGTAGCCACTAATACAAGATCATCAGGTTTGTATAATGGTTGTTCTCTCCTGTGCTTATCCACGATTTCCTTACGTCTTTCCTCTTTCAGTTCTTGTACCTCCCGGGCCTTCATTAGGTTAGTGACCAATTTCTTCAAGTCTGGTGTAATTTGTGGAACAAAATTTTCAGAGACAATGATTTGTCTAAAGTCTATTTCATTATCATGGGGCAACCTGAGCTCCCTACCAAAAGTAAGATAGGCCGGAGATACTTCAGTTGAAGAACATTTCGCAGTATTCATGGCGAATCTTATAGATGGTATTTGTTCGGTCCAATCATCATGAGGGCGATGTTGTAGTAGTATTGCCAATTGTGTCTTTAGGTCTCGGTTACGGCGTTCTACAGGGTTACTCTCAGGATGATATAAGGGAGTGAAGCTGTGTTTTATGCCAAAAGAATACGTGACTTTCTGCATTACAGCACTAACAAATTGGGTCCCGTTATCACTCACAATACGCCTTGGAGTACCATACCTAAGAAATATCTCATTAATAAGGGTCAAGGCACAAGCTTCAGCAGTTGCGACTTCAAGTGCAAAAAGTTCAATCCAACGACTAGCCAAATCTTCAACTACCAGAATCCATGTTTTTCCATCCTTGGATTTAGGTAGGGGACCAAACAGGTCAAAGGCCAAGACTTCAAATCTCTGATTCAACGATGTGGTTTGTATTAAGCCGCACGGTTTCATGTTTGAAGGCTTATAACGTTGACAGGCTAGACAACGCTTTATGTAGCTGTCAATGTATTTTCGCATACCTCTCCAATAATACCTTTTGGCGATACGCTCGTAAGTTTTGTCAACTCCATAATTTCCAGCAAGGGGATTATCATGGTAAGTCTCAAGTATGGTAGACCATTCACTTTCAGGTGCTACTAGGGAAGCGTCTTCATTTTCGGAGTCAGGGTTCATTCGATAAAGCAATCCATTATTCATCAGATAGCCTTTATTGCTCCAGTACTCGGCATTCTCTGAGCGCGTAGGATCCTCTAATGAATTAACGATTCTCTTTATATTTACGTCTTTTAACTGCTCACATCGTACATCTGCTAAATCTCTGGCAGGTAGTTCGACTGTTACTGTACAAACACCACACTCGGATATAACATTATTTTCTTGGCATGGAGGTCTAGAAAGGGCATCCGCGACCACATTCGATCGACCGGGCGCATATTTAATGATAAGGTCGTATGATTGTAAAAGCAATGCCCATCTGGCGAGTCGTCCCGATGGTGATTTCAGACTCAAAAGCCACTTAAGTGCTTGGTGATCTGTGACAAGGGTAATCGGAAGTCCCTCTATGTACCCTCGAAATTTCTCAAGAGCCCATATTACCGCTAATGCTTCTCGTTCGGTAGTTGAATAATTTCTTTCAGGCTTGGTAAGTAGTCTGCTAGCGTACTCCACCGGATGTTCGTGTTCCCCCTCCCCCTGGACAAGAACTGCACCTAAAGCATAGTTACTCGCATCGGTCTTAATAATATAGGGCTTAGATTCATCGGCCTGTTGCAGGATCGGTGCTGACGTCAGTCGGTGCTTGAGTTCTTTAAATGCCGTATCCTGTTCGTTTCCCCAGACCCAATCAGCATGTTTCTTAGTCAAGCGAGAAAGCGGTTCTATAATAGCGGAAAAATTATCTATAAACCTTCTGTACCACGAACAGGTTTGCAGGAAAGATATCAGATGTTTTAGATTCTGAGGTACAGGTAGACCGGTTATTATGCTTACACGCTCTGGGTCTGTTTTCAAGCCACTCGGAGTAATTATATGCCCCAAGTATTTTATAGAAGTACAGAAGAAACGACATTTTAGTTGGTTGATGACGATATTTCTTTCTCTGAACGTCATGAAAATATCTCTAAGATCTGAAAGATGGCCTTCAAAAGTGGTGGAGAATACTATGACGTCATCGAGATATGCAAGTATTTTGATATGTTCTAGTTGTACCCTGATACGATCTATTAGGCGTTGGAAGGTTGCCGGTGCGTTACGCAGTCCAAACGGCATCCTCTTAAATTTAAATATTCCAAATGGAGTTATGAAGGCCGTTTTATCCTGATCTTGCTCACGAACTTTAATCTGCCAATAGCCCGCTTTTAAATCTAGTGTGGACATATAGCTTGTCGGCTTGGCATCGTGCAACAGATCGTCTATCCTAGGCATAGGGTAAGAGTCGGGTACCGTGATAGAATTAAGGCGTCGATAATCGATGCAGACTCTTACGTCACCGTTCTTCTTTGGAACAAGTACTACAGGCGCTGCCCATGGGGAAACACAAGGTTCGATAATGCCATTCTGCTCCATTTTATCTATTTCATTTTTCAGGATATCTCTTCGAGATATGTTTAAGCGATACGGCGGGACGGATATGGGTGCATTGTCTCCTGTATCAATACAATGCTCAACTGATGTAATAGGTTTTCCATTTTCACAAAAGACATCGCTGAAGTCCGTTAACAAAGCGTCTAATTGTCGTGTTTGACACTCCTTTAATTCTCCAACCTCGAAAAAATCTATCTTCACATCGGGGAACAGTTGGCTTGAGTATGGAGATAAGTCGTTCTCCGATTGCTCGATGTTAATTCGGGCATCTTGCATGATATAATCTACGAAGCGTGGAGAATACCCGTCAAACAATGGTGTTGTAGTTCGTGCTGTTTCAAAGGGTAGCGTCGCTTCCATTGTCCTCTTAAGTTTCCGCGGAATGACGGACCAGGAACTTTCAATAGGTAAGCCTGCTTTCTTCCTCGGTAAATCTGCTACCATGATGTGATTAGGTTCTGGGAACGTTACGAACTCTTCTTCCAAAAGCTCATAAATTTGATTTTCACCTATGAAATTCCACGTGAACTGGGGTATATTGAGATGTATGGCTGCGTCTTGAATAAAGTTGATTCCCAAGAGAGTTCTATTTTCCCGTGATTCTGGCATGATTATAAACCTTGTAGGAGTGACTTTGCCATTTAAGGTTACCAGTACTTCAGTAGTCAGAACAAGTTTATTTTGAGGGATCCCATCAGCTAATGTGAGGCATACACGCGTCTCTTGGAATTTATATCCTCTCTTCTTCAATTCGCAGTAGAAAGCATAGGATGCTACACTGGTTTTCGCACAGGAATCTATGTGAGCTACGCCACGGTAGTCATCAACTTCAAAGAATACCACCGGTCGAGACTTCACGTCAGTAATATCAAGAGAACAAAATCCAACGTCGCCTGTGGTCTCTCTGTTTCTGCGAGAGCAGGTTTGACATTTGCTTCTAACAACTCCGGGTGCTCCACAACCATAACAACTAAATTTGGGTTCTGACGGTGATGGTACTTGTGTTGCAGCCGCAGCTTGACGATTATCCGACATTAAATCATGTCTAGTATCGGTAGATTGTCTTCTTTTCATCAGCTTGCGACATTCTTCGGCGCTGTGCCCAGGGAAATGACAAAACGAGCATCTTACCTTTCGCACTACAACGGGTGTAGTCGAGGAAGTTAATTTCTTGTCATACGAAATTTGTTCGATACTCCGGGCTGACTCTAATAGCATGTCAAAGGTAGATATCGAATTGCGGGGCATTTTGTCACGAATATCCATCCTCAATTGTCCAAATACCATGTCCAGCTGCTGTGTTTCAGTATGCTCTGGTTTAGGCAACTGCGATAAGAGCATCCGCTTATGAGCGATGAAGTTTTCGGTTGTTTCTGTTTTTCCTTGTACTATATTAACGATTTCTTGGTAAAGCAAGTAAGCTGGTTTTTTAGGTGCGAAGGCATGACGTAACCTATTCTTAAAGTCGGTCCAAGTTTTTATTTGATCTTGGACCCCAACCCACCAGACATTAGCATCGTCCTTTAACAGCAACGGGATGGCTTGCAAAGCTTCCGCATCACGGATTTTTTGGACTTGCTTGTATACTTCGACAGTTTGTAAGAACGCCTCAACTTGGGTAGAATCTCGTTGACCGTGATAAAAAGTTGTGCATTGCGCGAGAGAGTTCTTCTGGCTGATCGTCTCCAGGAGACGTGAAAACTGGTCCTCAGATATCATTTTCGCAGGTTTCCGTACCGCAGTCGTAACTCGTCCGGTTCTAGTTACAAGGCACTCGGGTTCACCCTCTTGCCGCGCGTTGGTCGCCAGTTTGTAACGCGGGGACCCGGACGGACGTACGGACGGACGACGGTGAAATGATGACACGTACAAATGCGTAGATAAGTTTTATTGATGTACAGGGGGACGGTATCGCGGACGGGGTCCTTCACGGTATTCCTTAATTGGATGTACCGGAAGATGCACCTTTACAGTTGCGCTAGGCGTAGTGTTCCAGTAGGATGCACTGTGTAAGCTTAGGAACTGATAGGCGATGTCTCTTAAATATCATTTTGTATGGAGACTTCATATATTCTCATGAAAGCACTTCTATAGCGCGGAGCAAACAACTAGTGGCGCCATCTAGTACTGAGTTGCGGAATTCTTCCTAATACGTTATGTTACACGTTTATATATATTTGCAATAACAGTTCACTAGGCACCGCAAGTAAAAGTAACGGCCTGTTACTGCTAGGCTCCTCTTTCCGTTTTAGGTTTGGAACCTACCACGCTGCTTCAATGTAGATTGGTTACAAATATCTTTAGAGACATGCAGGTTTCCGTAAAATGTTTTTATTCACTGAAAAGCGTGCGATCAATTGTATTTATCACAAGCACTAAGACAAGTTTTAGCAGAAAACTAATTAATGCCTGTCTGGGCTTTAAACTCCTTACCTCCCCGTTAAAGTCACACGGTCTTACCATTTCCTTTCAATTTAGGATAGATTTTGGTGGACAGACGACTTAAGAGTTAATGAGAGCGTTGCTAGATTTAATTAGTTGAACACAGTGTCATGTAGAGAACTCTGTGTTATAATCTACTAGCAATCGCCAGCGGCTCCGCCCGCGTGGAAAGATAAGAACCGTAATATAGTCATATGATAACCATAAAAATGGTTAAAGTGGATTAACCACATAAGCTAGACATATGCTGTCGCGGACTTTTATTTAGATCTCTTAGAGGGGTACAATTTTGTAGTATATGATTTTTGAATAAATGTCACCGTTTACTCAGCGCACGCAAGGAAAGCTTTAAATTTTGCCGTTTTCGTACTATTTTTTATTGCTGCTCCTCTCCTATTTATCTTAACATGATGTTATATAAATGGCCTATCTTACACTGAAAGAATTTTTCAAATCGGTTATGAAGTTCCTGAGTTTAGCGCGTTCAAAAAATCAAACAATCAAACAGACAAACTCTTCAGCTTTTTATATTAATATAGATAAGCTATGTCCAACAGTACCTACGTATAAGGCTTCATTTTACTGTAAGATGTAATTATTATGCGTAGTAACGCATAATAATTACATCATTATGAGTACATAATAGGAAAGCATTTCTGGAACTCAGTTCATTATTGTGCGTCGTTAACAGTTGGTTAATTTGATTGATTGGATAGTTCAGTGAACCGAAAGGAATCTAACATTGAACAACAAATAGGCACAACTGTTTTGCTCAAATAGCCACAACAAAATGCTCCTAACGATCGCTTATTATAGTACATTTGAATTTCTTTTAGGCTTCTTTATTTCCCAAGAAATATCCATTGAATAACTTGCTAATTTTTTAAATCTCATATTCTAAACGACATGTTAGCTCACACTTTCAACAATAACACGATATAATAGAATACCACTATTCCCGCTGCGAGATACACTCCTCTTGAATAACGAGCAAAGAATGAATATGTACACTGTAATCTTTGGACTGAATTATCCTATATAGTGTATTATCTATGGACTGAATGTCACGGAAACGTTTTATCAATAGGAGAATCCATCAGAAACAACAATCGCACAGTGTTGCCACAATTTTAATAAAAAAACTCTTGTTTCATGACTGTGTTGCTATAAAATACAAAGCGGAAATCATTGGCGACAACAGTCATTGTCTTAAGTTTTGGTACTGATTGTTTTATAAGGAGGAAGATTTTATTTGTTTATGTAATTCTTTTTATACAAAATAATTCATAAATAAATAGCTAAAGATGTCATCTGAACAAAGGCGGTCTGTAGCTGTAAGCAATGTAATTCTAATATGTTAGAATATGAATAGACTTTCATAAATTATTACGTGAGTCGGTCCAATCCGTGAAGATAGAGGTTTTATAGATGTTTTACCCACGGTAAAAGGTTCTTTTAATATTCTCTGAGCGCATTTATACGTTTTTTAACCGTCAGCATCTTCAGGATTTTTTATTAATAAAATCATCCTTTAGGCAACCAGGAGTAAATATATAGTGCCTTCATCATCATCTTTCTGCCCTTATCCCATTCCCAGTGCGGTCGGCACAACATGTTATGAACATGTCACATGATTTGGCTACGTATTTTACAACCGGCCGCCTGCCTGACGTTAACTTACCTTAGTTGTATTTTACGATAATTCGAAATGAGGGTGTTTTTCTAGTCAGCCGGATACCACACGGCTAAGGAGTAAATATTTATTGTCTTTATGAGTTGTATAAATATTTTTGGTGTTACATGTAGGTGACTAAGTCTTTGATATTCTCAAAGTTTGTTTACATAATTTGGGTTCTGCTCTGGCATCTCAGGCTTTGTAGTTAGTTCATACAACAATTTTGTGAATCCTAAGATATAAGTAACAACGTTAAGACATTGTTCACAAAATTCTAACTCTTTTAACTTGTACTTAGGCGTAGGCGTAAAAAGGAATAATAATAGTTAAGGAACTTATATGTTCTAACAACGATGTCGTTGTTGTTGAACGGTGTCGAAAAAGGCGACTAAGGTAAGTTGACATCAGGCAGACAGCCGGTCGTAAAATAATTAGCGAAAATATGTAACAACATGTTGTGCCGACCCCACTTATAGTGGGATAAGGGCAGGAGAGTGATAATGATATGTACTAAAAAATAATTAAAAAACAGAAGGTGAGACAAAAAACGAAAGGTTTCAAAGGTAACTTTATTACAGGAAGCTTACATTTGCGTTTGACAATTCCCTAAACCTCTAATAGCCTCAAATATTATTATTCCACCGGAAACTCAAAACGCCTGATCAGCTTTTACACTGGAATGATTTAATACTTCATTAACGTTTGTGCGAGAAGCTAAAGCATTAAGCCTCTTACACTCAAGGCAGATGAGAATATTATTAGATTAGCTAGAAACAAAATACAAAATATACGCATGATCCTAAGTTTACTAAGTTAAAAAAAACTTCTGTAAATATTTATTTCACTATTAATTAATAACTATATCATATAACATTTAATTTTTAGTAAATACTTATAAACAACGCTAAAAAGGCTTTTAACTAACTTTCATGTTAACCGTTGAGGAGTTCCCTCGTCTGTAACTAATCCTGGTAATAGCATCAGGTCTTGCTTATCATAAACATGCATTGTCACCAGGACTATCACAGTATGTAAAATTTCAGCTTAAATGGACACCGGGAAGTGGATCAATTTAAACTTGTAAGATTCCACCTTCACATTTATACACTGCAAGTTTAACAAAAGCTTTTAAAAAGCCCTCTTTTCTCTACGTTGTCTATCTCCTTTATCTACGTTGCTTTAATATGGATTGTTAGCAGTGGCGTAGCTACAGCAGGGTTAGATGGAGCATTGTCCTTGCCCCCAAGCTCAGGGGGGCCTTGGACCCTGACCTGCGAACAAAATATGTCTCCCACGTTCCCAATATAAATAAGCCAGATTTTGAACACGATAGATACTGAACAAACAATTTTAATAGTTTAGGCCCTAGTTTAATTTGCTCCAGGATTTTAATTTAACTAGCTTCGCCATTGATTGTCGAGTTACACAATTGCTAAAAGTAAATAAAAGTAAATAAAAGTAAATAAAAGTAAAGTAAAAAAGTAAGTAACGGCCTGTTACTATCCCACTGCTGAGAATAGGCCTCTTCTCTCCGTTTTGGGAGAGAAGGATTGCAGCTAAGACCTACCACGCTGCTCCAATGCGGATTGGTAGGTTACACATACCTCCAGAATTCTCTAGAGATATGCAGGTTTCCTCACGATGTTTTCCTTCACCGAATAGCGTGTGATAAATTGCAATTATCAATTAGACACATAAGTTTTTTTAAGAGAAAAGAAAAAAGAAAGTAATTCTTAAATAATTCGGATTAATTGTATGTTACATTACACTTTCAACAATTGACTAGTCGAACAAATATAATCTAGTCCGATTCCATCGGATCGAAATTCATAATCGATCGAAATTCGAAATTCAGAAAAGCCATTTTAGAATTAAGTAATTTTAAACAAACTCCATAAGCTGTGATAGCCCAGCGGTAACACCTTGCGACTATTCGAGGAGGTCACGGGTCAAACCCGGGCAAACACCAATGAGTATTTCTGTTATAACGTATGTGTCTAATTGATAATTGCAATTTATCCCACGCTTTTCGGTGAAGCAAACATCGTGAGGAAACCTGCATATCTCTAGAGAATTCTGGAGATATGTGTAACCTACCAATACGCATTGGAGCAGCGTGGTAGGTCTTAGCTCCAAACCTTCTCTCCAAAAACGGTAAGAAGAGGCCTATTACCAGAAGTGGGAGAGTGATATACCGCTACTTACTTCCTTACTTTACTTAAAGAAACTCCATAAAATATGTAGAAGAATATGTATCTAAGTGACACATCATCTTTTCCGTGAAATTTTCCTGCATAAACCATTCATTCACATCCAGTGACAAATGGATTACATGCTATTGAAGAAATATATCTTTGAAATGTGTCGGGAATATGGTTCTGCAAATTATTGTCTTGAAAGCACCACTGGATAAATGTACATGTGAAAGACATAGACTTAATATACTTAAAGTAGGGAAGAGAAAGCAAATGAAGGTGATCTATCTGTCTCACTTTTTATGTGTGATTAGACAAAGATAAAGTATACGAGTGTCATCTTGCTTCTCAATATTATTGTACCTCTATCACTTACAAGCCTTCCTATGGCTCCCCTACTCTAATTATAATAACTCTATGTTGAAAAATGGAAGTGAATAGAAATTTACGTTGTTTTGTATAATTGATCATATAATTAATTACCTGCCATTCACTATCATTTATTACTCTTACCCTCCGTGAGGTATCCGGCTGCGTACCATGAATGTACCAATTATATTTCTTACCGAGGTGTCGTAAAAGGCGACTAACGTACTCGTAAGTTGACCCACCGTGTGGTATCCGGTTTAGTAGAATAGACCACCCTCATTCTTATCGAGGTGTCGCAAAATACGACTAAGGTAAGTAAGGTAAGGCAGGCGGCCGGTCGTATAACGCAGCCAATCATGTTGTAACATCTTGTGCCGTCATTAAGAATGAGGGTGGTCTATATCAGACCACTAGGGTCAACTTACCTTAGTCACCTTTTACAACACTTCGGTAGGGAATGCGGGTGGCCTATTCTAATCAGCCGGATACCCCGTTGCATTAACTTTAAAGCTATTATATGTAATAACGATCGCATTTTATTTATTATTGATATGATTAAATATGAAAAATTATGATAGCATAAAACCTTTGCTGTATATTACGAAGACTAAATAATAATCCTCATATAAATTTTAACTTTAACGTAATTTTATTTTAACGTAAAAAGAACTAAAACCTTCAAAAACTTTTCTAAATTTGAGGCATTCTGATTTAGTTTTTCAATTAAGAGAGATGTTATTTTTTCAGCATTATATTTTAAACATTAAAATTTGAATAAAAAGTTTTAGAGACGCCTTGAGTAATTTTCAAGAGTTGTGAATTTTTGTATAAAGTTTATAAATATGTTCACAGTGAAAGGAATTTCATTCAAAGGGCTTTAAATTCTTACTGTCTGTGTTTGATAACATATTTAGTTTGTAGCGTTTTGTAGCATTCCGTAAATTTTAATTTCAATACAAATTGCTGCTGTCGGAATGTGCTTGTTTGTCTCAAAGGAAGATGAGTCGCTCGGACAAGATGTGCGGTCGGTACATTACGTCCTAGTTGATACGATGTATGTAATTCTACTTCTATATTATGAAACAAAGACCCTAACAGCAGTCTCTTTTTATGTGATGAATTTACTCAAAATCTCCTCAACAGATTATTCTTTTTTATTAATTTATTTATTCGTTATTACACACAAAGAAGAATTACATTTACATAACGCATGAATACACAGTAGCGTGCAAAGGCGGTCGTATCGCTTGGAGCGATCTCTCCCAGACAACCTTTGATGTAAGGATCATGGTGAAAGAACGGGTTGGTGCGCAACAATTTAATTGCTACAAAGAACTACACTCCTTACAAAAAAAAAATAAGTTGCAGTCTACATATGTTTTAAATACTAAAATTAAATATATATTTAATATCATACATACAAAGATGATAAAAAATAGATAGAAAAGATTGATAAAAGATGCAATTCTTCAGGAATATTTAGGCTAAACCGATTTTAATATTACTATATGTGTTGCTCCACATTATAGTATTTTTACTTGAACTAGAACTAGAAAATCAAAATCCTCGATAATGTTCGAGAATCAACTAGAATTATTGTTAAACAACGTTTAATGTCAAATCATTTATGAACTGATTATACTCGTAGGATACACGATGTCTCGCCACTTCATTAATATGTAGGAAACGTGTATGGCAAGGTCACCGAATTTTTGATGTCATATTAAATTTTCGCCACATTGTCGTGTAATGAATATGACATTTGGTTAATGCCAATATAAGGAAGAGTAATCTTCCTTGTTTAGAAAACATGTTGACAAAGTAAGTAATCACATATATTATTTGTAAATTATATATTTTATAGCAAGAAAAGATACCTAATAAGCGAAGGCCTCATTAATGCTTACCTATAACAATTGAAGCCATGATCTTATTTCACCTACTACAAAATCAATATTTTCCAAGTATTTCTAACTCGCGTCAGGACACGTGATCTGTTGAAACTTCGTAAGACGGAAGGAGAGTAGACCGCTGACGCAGCGTAGGAGAGGATGTATCCCCCTCTCTTTCTACGACGCGATGAAAATGTATAGCTGGGATTGCTGTTTCGTTTAGGCGTTGCAAGGCCCTTGCGCAATTTGGATTGAATTGTAATAAATAGTTCTGGAGTGTTAAATTTTTAATGTAATGTAAATTTTCATGTTTATGTACGATAGCGAAATAAATGAATATTATATCATATAAATGATACTACTTCTATACTGATAATTAAAGCTATTCGTGCAAAATTATTCCCTAATTCCGAAATATGAAAAATGGACAACGTTAATATTCAAGTTTTCACTTCTACTGGCAGACCCGGGGCGAAACCCGTTTATTTCCTATCTCAGTTCCTCTTATTGGTGGTATTGGTTCTTTTATAATATACACAGTGCTAGTTTAAGTCTACTATATTTTTGATGAAAAGTTAGCCTAGCCTAGTCAACTGAGTTAGCCGAGCTTACTTAAGTTAAGTTTAAAGTTTAGTTTTGCCTCATAAATGGTTATGTACATACATAAAAAAAGAAATGTTCATAACTTTTCATCCATCTACCTCCCATTATGAGCTATTTAAACTCTCGTATATCTCTGGTTTATCCTAGAGTCCTGCTTCAGATCCGTTAAATTTACACGACTGATTCGTCTCCATTATGTAATGCATGTTAGATGAATACTAGGGTGATTTCACTATTAAAACTAAACGCGTTTAGTTAAAGATCAACTCAGTTAACGCGTTGAGCTCAGTTTACGGCAACAGTTTTGATTTCACGGTTACATATTGAACGGACTTAAAACTAAAAGCGGCTTACATTCTGAACGCCCGAACGGCGTGTAGCGGTGTTAAACGCGTTTAGAGAGTTTTTAAATTAAATTATAATCGGCTTTATTTTGCCTGCTGACTAAATCTACGTACAAAGCTGTTGTTTATAAAATGATTTGCTTCAGTATGTAAACAATTTTATCAGTCTACCTAAGTTAGAAAGTAATATCTCACTGTGATATTAAAAATCAGCAGAGAAACACGCAAAGTCTAACGTAATAAAGGGGCTACAAGATACTTAAAGAAAGCCGAGTTGACATGAGTGAGTAATAACATTCTTACGTCAAAGTTTGCAAATTGTGTATAGAAGGTATGAGTTAATTTGCTAAATATAAAAAAAAATATAAAAAAATAAATGGACTTTTTTAACTATGTATTAAAATTTAATTATCTTTAATATTTAAATGAGTTAATCTTGTATATAAATATAAATAAAATATATAAATATATTTTTGGAATCTCGCAAACGGCTCCAACGATTTTCCTGAAATTCAGTATGTATGGGGGTTTTTGGGGCGAAAAATCGATCTAGATAAGTTTTATTAAAAAAAAATGTCGTTTTATCCCTGTTTTCGGGCTCTAAATTTTTTTTGAAATTCACGTTGAATACAATCACAATTTTTCGCTGTCAAACGAAAAGTCATGGTAGTTCATTTGGGGAATGGCCGGTCTAGAGAGGTGAAAATACCTAGGTTCGAGCCCCACCTGTCCTATTTGTTTTTCATTTTTCTTTTAATTTTTTTTTTACATTATTTTAAAAATTACCGAGCAAGGCTCGGTCACCTAGGTACTTAGGATAATGTGATACTAATGTCGCTATACACTTGTAACTTTGTATTTAAAAATGAATACACTGACAGTTGAACATGGTCGCATCTGCTAAAATCTGCTATATCTTTGCTGTTCCAGAAGACCATGCAACCAATCGATCTAGCTAGGTTTTTAAATAAAAAAAATGTTTTTTAATCCCTGTTTTCTGTCTCTGAAAAAATGCTAAAACGTAGAATGGAATGCAAATGAGATGATATTTTAGCTGTCAATTATAAAGTTGTAAAATTATAAAGTTTAGCGGATAATGGGCGGATTAAAGAAGTCGAATCCCACCTGCCCAATTTTTTTTCAGAAGTTTCATCTTTTTTATATCTTTTCACCTAGGTCCATGTCATATTAAAGATAAACTTAATTGTTAAAGAGTTATATGTTGAAACCCCAGCAGGTCTCATTGTGCTTTTCTATTAAAACTTATGTGTCTAATTGACATTTGCAATTTATCACACGCTTTTCGATGAAGGAAAATATCGTAAAACCTGCATATTTCTAGAGAATTCTGTTCAAAATATGTTTAATCAAGTAATCCGCATTATGGTAGCGTGATAGATCTAAGTTTCAACCCTTCTCTTAAAAGAAAGAGAGGTAGCCTATGTTCTGTAGTGGGCTGGTAACAAGCCGTTGCTTTACTACTTTTTACTTTTAAATTACCGGGCCGTGCTGGTATAATAAATGAGTATAAAACTTTATATCGGTCCGTGAACAAACAAGTATGTGTTGATTTAAATAATTAATGATACAATGTGAACGTGGTCGAGTTTGTTTTTATTATTAATATTTAATGTTACGTAACTGTTGCGAGTCACGATTGTCTGGTTGAATTATTTGATGTGGGCACGGTAGAGTCCCTATCTAGTCGAACGCTTAACATCTCTTATCAACCACGATATATCAATATAAAAGTCCATACAAATATTTTAACGCCACTTAAAATTCAATCTTAATAAAAAGAACGAGTGATAAAATTCTGCAATATGAAGTTTACGTTAATTTTTATTTTAATAGTGAGTGCATTGACATTATTCATCAACCCAAGTGACGCGAGACCGGGGAAAATACCTATTAACGCTATAAAGAAAGGCGCTGAGGCCGTCGTAAGTCTATATCGAACTTTCACAATTATATTGTATTATTATTATAATTTATTTATTTATTATTAAAAACTTCACCCACAAAGACATTGCAGTAACCCGATTGGGGGAAAATTATATATTATACAAAAATCTCAATATAAGAAGCATGCAATAAGATATACAGAAAATAAACAAAAATAAATTATGTAATTCCAAAAGTTTTTCATGTATCAAAGTAAAAAAAACGTTTGTAACTTATTCAGTTTTAAATTGGGATTTCAGTCTCTAATGATAAGGGTTGATTTTTAGACATTCACCTTACTTAAGACACTTCAAATGAGCTTGCAAAGTCTAGTAATATATTGAACAGCAAAGCCTTTCAAACACGATACACGAACTGTGTTTCGAACATTCATAGTTCAGGCTTTACTCCTGATCGTTCCTGCTAGCAATTTGGGACGAATTTACGAAACTTTAAACTACATCAGTAGCTCTAAAATTTTTAAATCTTATTTGCTGATTCGATTATTGTATTTGACATTTTATTTATAATACACCCTTAATTCCGTGTTTTGATCACAAGGTGCGCACAATAGTAACACAAATTTTCTAAACAGTGTTGAGGAAAAGCTTAAAGCAATTTCAATTTGTAAAGGTCGTTGGACAGTCTCACAAATATATTTGTCTATTCTAAGCGACGAATAACATTTTACTCGTATTAAATTTGGATTTCATTTTGATAATCTAATTTACAGGGTCACGGACTGAGGGCATTGAACATCGCTAGTACGGCACACGATATAGCAAGCGCCATTCGTAGAAAAAAGAAGCATTAGTAAATAAACTGTATACAATTCATAAGATTGAGAATAAATTGTATAAATTATCTAGATATTATCAATCTAGATATTACTCTTCGATTTTGAATTTTTTAACTGTTATTAGACTAACTATTACTATTTGATGTCAGGGATAAAACTGTGAACGACCTGGACGGCTTGATAGAGTGTCAGGTAACGGAGAAAAGATAAATCTCGCCTTACATTTGTCAAATAGAATATCCACATATCCTTCACCCATCCAGAAATCTTCTTAGGTCTGTTGCTACAAAGCAATCATGTAATGATAGTGTCCAAACAGTACCACTCTCAAGTAATATAGGTATGTAGTTTATGAGTTTAGGTTTTATCGTATGTATTGGTAAGAACCTCTTATTATATCTAAGTATACATTATTAGTATGGTATATTAGTAAATAAATATTATGTATCAATAAAATATTACATGACATTAATAGATTTAAATATACATCAGCTATACCTTTTTCCGTTTCTTTTTATTTTGTTGTCTATTACCCTGTTTGCAGAATTCTACATATTTTTATGGAAAACAGACGGAGCGTCAAGTGTAAATTATTTAAAATATAAAAAATAATGAATGAAACTCTTTAAAATGTAGTAAATAAAATACCAGCTTGTATACCACTTATACCATTGTTGGGAAAAGGGTTCTTTTCTCCTTTTGAAGAAAAGGGTTTAAATTTAAACAAAACTTGCGGTTGGTTGGCGGTTGGACCTAATATGTCGGTAACATATCTCCGGAATTCTTCAGAGATATGTAAGTTTCCTGCAATATTATCCTTAACAGGAAAGCCCGTGTTCCACTTTCGTATGAGTAATTTCAAAATTATTTCTACTATAATGCTACCTGAAATTTTGTTTACACCAACTTAAGATAAGTACCCTTGTCGCGTTAGGTTAGGTTAGGTTGCGAATAGTGCTATGGTGCGAAATAACGCAATATGTTGTATTTTGCAAATCCCGAAAAGAAAACGTGATTTTTTTATCCTGTATGTTACCTCGGTGTATAAGCCCTAATTGTGCCTAATTTCATCAATATTAGTCAAGCCGATTAACCGTTAAGAGTACAGACAGTCAGGTTGTCTAATATATAAAGTTAGAATGAATATCTAAAGAGTGAAGTAAAAATTTATAACCTTGAAGGCGAATTTTATCTTTTCTATCACACATCATCATCCTCCTACCCTTATCCATTCTAAGTGAGGTCGGCATATCATGTTATAAACTTGTTGTTACATGATTTGGCTAAATATGTTACGTCCGGCTGACTGACGTCAACTTACTTAGTAGCATTTTGCGAAACTTCGGTAAGAAAGAGGGTGGTCTATTTTACTCAACCGGATAGCACACGATGGGTCAACTTACAATAGTCGCCTTTTACGACACCTCGGTAAGAAATGAGGGTGGTCTATTCTACTCAGCCGGATATATACTTTCTATCAAACAAGGCAAACAAATGTAGGTTTTTTTTAATGGGTATTTTACTTTATACTAGGAACTTTGTCTATGTTACGTATATAAAACGACAAAAAAAACTCGTCGAATCATTTCCTATTAATACACGCAAGAAGCGAGTCTACAATGAGGATTTTATTTCTTCTTGCCTTTGTTGCCATATGCTTGCAAAGTTTTTGGCATAATAGTATTTGTGTTATGGGGACGCCAACAACAACGAAGCCTTGGACCCAGAAAATTAAAGATGGCTTGGTATGTATTCGTGACGTACATTTTTTTTATATATTATATCCTCCTGCCCTTATCCCACTCTAAGTGGGGTCGGCACAACATGTTATAAACATGCTGTAGGTACCTACAGCATGTTTATAACATGTTGTGCCGACCCCACTTGGCTGCGTTTATACGACCGGCCGCCTGCCTGACGTCAACTTACCTAAATCGTATTTTACGACTCCTCGGTAAGAAGGAGGGTGGTCTATTCTACTAAACTGGATACTACACGGTGGGTCAACTTACCTTAGTCGCCTTTTACGACACCTCGGTAAGAAATGAATACCACAAACTTTTTATACATTTTTTTATATAATTGCTACCAATTTGCAATTTGAAGTCTGATAGATAAAGAAGCTTGCAAGCCACTATTAAGTTTTGTAAATACGTAGAGGTATCTACGTTTTATTTTAAGTTTATAATAAGCAATTTGCTTAGATAAAATATTATTAGTAAGCGGAAATTAGAATATTACCAATTTGGAACTTTGGCGTATGAAGATTCAGGGACGTTGTTTTTATAATAAAATGATTTATTGCTGTTTACTTAGGAAAAAGGGCCAATGTGAATTTCTTACTTTAAACAGTGAACTTATAATAACTGATGTAGATAACCTTAAGTACTCTTTGTTTTTGGATAAAACTTTTATGTACTTAGTTAAAATAGAATATCTTTCTTTTTTAACTTTCTTTGGGTTTTTTTTGGATTTCACAGCCCTTCATACATAATTTTATTGAAATGGCTTGTAAATTGTTATCCTTTATAATATTGGATTTATGCCTAATTGAGAGAGTTTATCACTATAAATTTTTTTCAGGGAAAATTCTTCGAGGGTGTTGCCATTATAAATTCTGTTCAGCAAGCTTTACACCATGGAGGCAAGCACAAATCACTGTCAACTGCTAAACGAAATACTAAATAGTAAAAGCCTTTATAGTTTTTAATGATGTATATTTAGGAATTATTATTTAATTTAAAATAAATGTAATTATATAGTATTTGCCGCCACAATATTGTTTTATTACTTCCTTATGCTCGTATTTAATTCGTGGTAAGCGAGTTACACTGGAGTATATACCATCAGAGAAGGTAAGGTCAGGAAATAAGACTGTTTGAGGTTTGACATAAGGACATTTATATTTGTAGCCATTCATAAATCTTCATAAACCGTAGTTAGCCCTTAAAAGTGGCCCCTACAGGTTGACCTGTTGCAAGTAAAGCTTCAATACTGTATATCTGCTTATTTTTCACCCTCTTCTGTTTTTGTTTACTCAGCCATCGTGCAGGGGACCTTGTAAAAGCCGTATGCTAAGAGTATATTGATGTTTCGATTAAAAAAACTATTTGTTATGTCATAAGGACATTCATACTTACTCCCCTCAATTATACTCCATATCTAGTAGACCTTCAACACTCTGCTTATTTTGCATCCTCGACTATTCTTGTCTTCTCGCCCATCGTGCCGTGGAACCTTGTAAAAGCCGTATGCTAATAATATATTGATATCGCGGTAAAAAAAGCTATTGAATGATTTGAATAAATGGTAGTACTTTTCCATACGCCGAGTGGAATCCGGCTGAATAGAATAGTGCCACCCGCATTTCTTACCGAGGTGTCGTAAAAGGCGACTAAGTTAAGTCGATCCGCCGTGTGGCATTCAGCTGAGTAGAATAGACCAGACTCATTTCTTACCGAGGTGTAAGTTGATGTCAGGCAGGCGGCTGGTTGTAAAATACGTAGCCAAATCATGTGACAACATGTTTATAAGATGTTGTGCCGCCCCCACTTAGAGTGGGATAAGGGCAGGAAGATAATGGTAGTACATTTCCATCTCCTTTGCAATATTTAACAATGTTTTTGTATTAAAGTTCAAAATGCATATCCATGGAAGTGTTTAATCAACTCTTGAAGTTTAGAAAAGCAATTTCCTTGTTACAACCATAACGGTTCACTTGTACGAGACTAGTTAGAAATATCACTTAGTATTAACTACGAAACGTAATAGTATTTTGCAAAACTTTGGTAACGGTAGCGTTGTTATACTTTAAATTGGATCGTAGATCTTTGTTAAAATGTAATTTTAAAAATGTGTAAATATACTATTAAATATAAAAAAAAGTAAACAAGTAAATTGATAAGTCGTATAATCAGATGTTCATGACAAGTATTTATTGATTATTAATTAAACATAAAAATCTTACAAATTAAAAAAAACAATTATATGTAATGGTAAATCTGAACGTTACAATTTTTTTAAATTGTAAAAGGGAAAGGATTAAATCTAACTAGAATGACTATTTATAATAAACCTCGCGGGGAAGGTGGTGTTCAACATAAATAAGACAAAAAAATCAAATCAAAAAATATTTATTTCCTTCAAAATTCTTACATAATCATTAACAGAATCTGGGACCATCCTAGTAAGTTACTAGTATTTCTACTAGTACTTGTGACAGGAGGCCCCGCTCTTCCATAACATTACATACATAATGGGAAATAGAACGTGCGTGTAATTTGTGAGTGAACTGTGTGTGAGTGTAGTGTGTGTGTGTTCGTGCGCTTGTTGCGAATGTTTTTTTGTGTGCGAGAGTGTGTGCATGCATATGTATGTATGAATGGTTGCGAATCTGAGTTTATATCAATGCTTCTGTCTCATCATAATTTAAACCAAGTAGCCCTTTTGGCAAGAGTTCTTTAGAGTTCTGAGACAAGAGTAGAAATAACACTGAAAATTCTCTCAAAATGTATGAATAATATTTTTGTTGATCAATTTATTTGAAATGTTTATATAATTCATTATACTGTTTAAAAAGATATGTTGATGATCTCCTGATATATCGTTATAAATAATTTACCAAAATAAAGATAAAGAAAAATTCTAATTTATAGAAATGGAGTTACTTTACGGAATTCCATAGTACATAAGTTATGGTAGAATTAATTAGGTATAATCACAATCACAATACATGACCATCGACAGCGCAAGCACTACACACATTCATAACGACAACCTCAACGTTTCGCCCCGTAAATAAGCATCGTAATGAGATAGGTTCCACGACAATATCGCAATGCGATTTGTAATACGTGTGATAACTAATCCTGCAAATATAAGGTATGTAAACGGTTTTGATTCGTTTACTTATAATCGATTATATTTCGATTAGGTATATATCGATTATAGCAAAATAATTCTATCATTATTTTCCTAAAGAAAAATACCCTAAAAATGTTTTAAATAATTAAGATATCTTTTTTGTACTCATGCGAATGTTTATGGTTGAAAGTTTCATTTAGTTTTTAATCTGTGCTAGCCTGTCTACTCATAAATATGAAGTTCTATTATGTGGATGGCTGGATTCCCGCTGAGCATTTGTGCTTGTTCATTTAACGCTACATTACGGTTTATAAGAAGTCTTAAAAGTGAATGTCACTTGAATTTTCTGGATAAGGGATCGTAAATATTGAAGGACCTAGTTTCTATCATGATTTATTAAATTTATAAAAAAAAATTACGAGGGTTGCTCATTTTGGTTAGAATGTTAGCTTTTTGCAGAGTACTATTAGCTCTTAGTAGTAGTAGTATCTTTTCTGTTCTCTTTATTTGATATATATTAGGTAGGTATAGAGTCCAGGCCTTGTGGTATCCGGCTGAATAGAATAGTACCACCCTCATTTCTCACCGAGGTGTCGTAAAAGGCGACTAAGATAAGTCGACCCGCCGTGTGGTATCCGGTTTAGTCGAATATACCACCCTCTTTCTTACCGAGGTGTCGTAAAATACGACAGAGGTAAGTTGACGTCAGGCAGGCGGCCGGTCGTAGAAACGCAGCCAAATCATGTGACAGCATATTTATAACATGTTGTGCCGACTCCATCTAGAGTGGGATAAGGGCAGGAAGATGATGATTAGGTAGGTATAGGAGTTCATAAAACATTTTTTTTTCTGTGCAGTACAAAAGAAAATAAAGCCTTTATTGTTATTAAGCGAAAATTAATTTAAAAAAGGCTATTGTAAATCAATTAGTTGCGAGAGTAACGGATATCATAATAACATGATCCGTTATGTATAAAAACTAAAATGATATTTAATTTATATAGATTAATTTAAACTTTTGGTCTTTTCAAAGTTCTTGAACAGACATACTACTTACAGAACATAATACTTTTAGCAATTATTTAAGAGTAAATATAACATACATCCATACTCACTAACTTTCGCATTTATAATGTAGTTAGTCCTACTAATATTAATTAGTAGGACTAACTTTGATCAGTAATCAAATATCAATATACTGTAATTCTGTAATTTCAACACACTAAGGATGTAAAAAAATAATCAGTTTATATATTAATCGATTATTTTATTATTACAATCGATTTTGTAAATTTCATAAATTGATTATTAAAAAACCATTATATTAATTCTTCTGCTTCTTTTTATCTTTTTTTTCTTGTCTTTTAAGATAGTAAATGCGTTGTTGGATGAAACTAATGTAGCCAAACTACGCTGTTGAATCGAATTTTTCAAATAGCGCATCTATGTTATTATTGATTCATACTAGTCGGCTTTATGTCTTTATTCTAATTAATTATTAACATAAAAAAGCAGATTTTCAAATAGGAAAAAAAAACGATTATGAAGTGATTACGTAACATCCCTACAACACACTTAATAAAAAACACATTAAATATCGATATAATGTAATGGTACGTACTAATTTTATACACGCAGATGTGGCATTGGACCTACTTACAATGTTGCGAAATAGGTCAGGACTGACTGAAGAGCGTATACCTCATAGCAACTTTTTGGTACAATGTAATGTAGATCGTCTGTACCTTAAAGCTTAAGTTATCTTAAAGTTCTTATATGTTTCATAATGATGAAAAGAATACCTATTAGTATCTAGCAAGTTTTCTGCGTTTATATTTTATATTTATACCTTAAAGTTTCGACTTGTATGTTAAGTATATAATACTTATAATATTTAAATAATGCTTACAAAAGCCATTTTCTCCTGTATGCTAGTTTTTGTATTTGATATATAGGTACAGTACAACTGTCGTTACATTATATAGAAGGCGCAAGTTCGATTCTCTACATGAATAATTACGTTCACGGTCGTCCCGTGGGGATCATATGAAAACTAATACCTAGTATACATTAAATTTTTTATTATTATATTGATCTATTGGAGTAAATTGGTGAGAATTTTTTTTATCATGTAAGGGTACCATAGGGTAAAGGGGAAGTCTAAAAGGACAGACTTTCGTATTTATTGAAAACCTTCAAGAAATCTTAATAAAATGATTCTATACTTATATATACAAGTATCCAAAATATTTAAAATTAAACAACTCTCAAGTACCTAAGTAAAATTCAACATTATTTCATTTTGTAAATAACATTTTGCTTGCTGATGGGATTTGTAGTTCGTTCATTTAAAATCGCTGTTTTGTAATTAAAGTGATGAGATTCCGTTGTTAACGAACACCTGTCATTTATTTTCTTAATTAAATTCTCGTTTTAACGTTATCGCGATTGGAACGGGTAGTTCCCGCCAAATCAGTCACCCAAAAAAAAAACCTACTGTAACCATTTTTATAGTTATCAAAAGACTATCATATTACGGTTTTAATCTTTCCATGCGGGCGGAGCCGCTGGCGATTGCTAGTACTATATAAAATCTTGATTCTACAGAGCTGATTAGATCCTGGGATATGAGTGCTTGCAAAAATGTATTGGAATAACGGGGTAAGTCAATCCAGTGCCAGAAGGCATATGGCCGGCGTCGAATGTAACAGGCCTTCCTCACAACGACATTACGTTTGCAAAATTTCTAATATGCAGTGCAAGTCTCGCAGTAACTAACTTATTCAATAACGGTACGATATGGCGACTAGTTTGGCACCAGTGCTCTACACCAGGGTTGTGCAGATTGCTTTCCTAGTCACGTTCATTTGACGGAAGAATAACTTTTGGCTTCAAGGTTGCATCAAACTTGTCTTTAATAGTGGTTTCAACCTCATATTTCTTCGATCTTGCGATTACTACCTTAATTTAAAACTAGTAATATCCCGCGGTTTCACCCGCGTACATACTGGTCTCATGGCACTGAAAAGTCTTAGTAGACTTTTCTATAGTCTATATTCTATAGTCTGACTTAGTAGTCAGACTATAGATTTATTTTTATGAATAAATCATCAATATATCAAAGTTTCCGCATCGCATGCGATGACAGATTTTTATGAATAATTTTTTACACTTTATAACATTTTTATTACGGTTCCCTATTTTTTTTTAATGTATCATAATATAACCTATGTTGCTCAGTAAAGATGCAGCCTTCCAAAGGTGAAATAATTTTTGAAATCGGTCCAGTAGTTTTATGTGAAAACATTACAAAGATACATACAAATTTTTTACTCTTTATATTATTAGTATTGATAACTTATAGTTTTTATCCAAGTTCTGTAAGTTAACGCGAGTCAAATTTAATTTGCAAGACCTTTACGTACAAACATACAAACAAGGCAAGTTAATTGAAAACTATTAATAAAACAAAATTTATGCAATAACTTAATATTTTGTTTATCGTGTATGGTTTTAAGTGGCATTTAAATTATCATCGTCATCCTCATCATCTTCCTGCCCTTATCCCACTCTTAGTGGGGTCGACACAGCATGTTGTAAACATATTGTCACATGATTTGGCTACGTATTTTACGACCGGCTGCCTGCCTGAGGTCAACTTACCTTAGTCACCTTTTACAACACCTCGGTAAGAAATGAGGGTGGTCTATTCTACTCAGCTGGATACCACACGGCGGGTCGACTTACATTAGTCGCCTTTTACGACCACTCGGTAAGGAATGTGGGTGGTCTATTCTATTCAGCCGGACACCACACTGCGAGTCGACTTACCTTAGCCGCCTTTTACGACAAATCGTGAAGAAATGAGGGTGGTCGATTGCAGTTGTCGGTGCGGTGGTCAAGTGGTGAGCCGGATAACACACGGCTTGAATTATATCCACTCAAACTTATTTACATAAAGAACAAGCCTATTTATTTGGAATCATTTAATTTAATTTCTAAAATAGTGATAAAAGTATTTACCATTTACCGCAAATATCGATTATAGAAAAATACTTTAAATAAATGGTTTAATTTCATTAAGGTTTAAGTAAGCTGTTTTGTTGTTTTGGAAACTCTATTACCCAGGGATTAAATTTAAAAAGCTATGTTTGAAGCAGGTAGTTTTCGAAGTACTCTCTAGAGAATTTAAACAAATGTCGGTTAAAGCATTTCACCTCGCCTTCACCTGTCGAAATTACTTATTCATATTATATAACATCAAAGTAACATACAGTCTGTTAAATGTTATTTAATTATAGTCATATAAATTACATTATAATCATAATATGTAATAAATAGCGTTTTAACTACAGTTAGCTACTCACCGATTAACATGTAGGTAATCAATCAATGAAATTGCAAAAATTATTTATTTTTGAAAAGAGTATCCGCCAAGTTTCTTGCCGGTTCTCCTCAGTAGCAGCAAATTTCCAAATCAGTGGTAGTTTCTTTATAAACATTGGACAATTTAAAAGCACTGGAAATAGTCTACTTGAGTAAAAAAAAAAAATTTTGAAAAAAAAAATAGTGTTTGCCAAAATAAAGCAAATAACTAGTAACGATTATGTTTGGCATTGTTTGAGTTTGTTAAAGTAAAGTCACGGCCTGTTACTATGGCATCCTCTATCCGTTTTTGGAGAGAAGATGCAATGCGGATTGGTAGGTTACACATATCCCCAGAATTCTTGAGAGATATGGTTTCCTCACGATATTTTCCTTCACCGAAATGCGTGTAATAAATTGCAATTATCAGTTAGACACAGGTTTAACAGAAAAAATTATTGGTTCTTGATTGAGATTTGAACTCGTAACCGTAAGAGTCAAACGGTCTCGCCCCTTGGATATCACATCTTAAGTCTGTACTTGTGCCAAATATAACAAATACCCACCTATTATTCCTTGAAATTATTTGGCATTTAACAATACTGGCGCAAATATTTTTTTCCATCAAATGTTTTAACGTTTATCATCATAGTCTCCAAATGGACGCCTCTATTGTATCTATTATACATATAAAGACATGGCCATTGTATTCATTTGTAGAGCACTCTATTATATTTCAATCTATAGAAAGAGAACAATAAATACTATAGTAAATAAACAGTACAGTTTATAGATACAGTCGATGCCTATGCGATCGGGGATTAATAGTCGGCCATTTATCATGCAACTGTCTGCGGCAATTCGCAAATCGACAACTGCCGTTTGTGATTAATAACTGTAATTGTTAAATAATCTTATACATTTAATCGAGCTATTATTGTTGTCTTCGAGGGCGATAAATCGATCTAGTTACATACAATTAATATCCCCAAAATACGCACTAATCGCTTTGGCTCATTAGTTTTCGCGCACGGCTAAAATGTGAAATTTCCTTCCTTCATCTATCTTTCCGGACTCTTACAATCTTTAAAATTTCAAAAAAAATCAGGTAAAAACACACTATAGTGTCATGCGCAGTCCACAGCGAGCTAGCCTTTCTTTATACAAAAAATATCTAGGTTTTGTTTTAAGAAAATTTTACCCCTGCTTTCAGTCTTAAAAACTTCTACAATATCATTAGAATACGAAAGTTAATTTCGCTGTCATTTGCAAAGTTATAATAGTTCAGTTTGCTAATCGGGTGGCCTGACGACTGATAGGAGAGAATGGAAGAGAAAAACAAACCGACCCTACTTAGAGTGCGATAAGGGTAGGAGAATGATAATACTTTTATGAAAACCAGACATCACATGCTTCCTAAACACATTATTAGGCCTGGATTCGTAATATGCAGTAATATGAAGTTTTTGAACGTTTGATACTTGCCAATTTCTGAGTTGAAGTTCCCATAGATTTAACAATGCCACGTAGATATAGTTTGACTTGGTGTCCAGTAAAAATAAGGACTTACTAAAAAATTTAATTAAAATTGTAACCTATATCTGTTGCCTTTTATGTTATAGAATTATTATTTTATTTTTTCCTAGCTGTTATTTATACAAACTAGTAAAGCAATTTCAATAACGGAAAGGAATACAAAATACCTCTTTTTTAAATTTAAAGCTAAACGAAATGTTTCAGCTTTGTGCTATTAAGAGAAACCATTTTGTTAAATTATAACCTCTTGGCATGCTTTATAAACTGCATCATAAATTTTTTTAGTAACAAGTAACCTACTAACATATATGACTGAGATTTTAAGGGTAATGCAAAACTTTGTATTTTTGTTATATTGCATGAATAATGAATTGCTTTCAATGTTTACATTAATGATAATTAATTCCATTTACTTCCGTTCCATTTAATTTTTTGGTGTGATGGAGTACAACTTGTCAGTATTCGCCTACGACAAATATGGAGCTGAAACTTATTATTTCTTTATAGAAATAATATAAAATGATATGATGATAGTTGATAAATATTATTATTTTATATTATCATATATATTGAAATATGCTGTGTGGTATACGGCTGAATACAATAGACCAGCCTCATTTCTTACTGAGGCGACTAAGGTAAGTTGACATTAGGCACGCAACCAGTCGTAAAATACGTAGCCAAATCATGTGACAACATGTTTATAACATGTGCCGACCTCATCTTTTTTGTATTAAACCAAAAGTAAGAGTGATATTTTTGAGCACTTGACTTCACCACGGCCGCACGATAAGAATGCTGCAACTTATTATTAAATACGATATTTTCATTATTTTTTTACGATAGAAATAAGAAGCGTTTTTTCATTTGTCAAAATCAATTTAATTTCTTTTTCTTTTTTTGACAACATAAAACCTCCGCGCTATGAACATTTATTTAAAAATGCTAATAGCGCCTCTCCGCACCTCTCCGCTCCGCTCCGCACCTCTCCGCACCTCACCTCACCTCTCCGCACCTCACCTCACCTCTCCGCACCACTCCCATCTTATCCCCATTATTACTCCCGTTACAGTCGGCCATCCTGTAACAATTGCGCCGCAATTGGCACAGAGAAAGGTATTAGCTTTCTATAAAGTCAATCAAGTCATATCTTTTGATCACATCATCACCATCGCTACTATTTAAGCTACAGACAGTGCACTAAGATTAGATCTCTGCTGCCCAGGAATCTGCTGCGACGACCTCAGTTAACCTTTTTTATCCACGTTGCAATAAAACCTATACGTCGTATGTCATGGTATAATTAATGCTAGGGATTACACCTCGTTAATACCGGAACGTCAAATTTATCTCGCCTCAGGATTTTCCGATAAAGAAGCCCCTTGAGTTCTCTATAATTATTAAATATTACGAGCATAGCACTTATTCTCTTATCTATACCCAAATATAAAGCTCAAGAGTTTGTTTCTTTGATTGTTTGAACGCGCTAATCTCAGGAACTACTGGACCGATTTAAAAAATTCTTTGACTGTAAGATAGTCCATTTATCGACGAAGGCTATAAACTCTATAAAATCACGCTTAAATTAATAAGAGAGGAGCAGCAATAAAAAGTATTACGAAAACATCAAAATTTTAGGCTTCCCCTTTGTGCTCTAAGTAACGGTGTAAGTTATTATAAAAATCAAGTATTACAAAATGATTTCCCTCTAAAAGTTTTATATAAAAGTCCGCAACAGCATACGTCTAGCTTTTAAGGTTAACACACGTTACCATTTTTATGGTTATCAAAATACTATATTAAGGTTTTAATTTTTCCAAGCGAGCGGAATTGCTGGTGATTGCTAGTAGTAAATCGAATTTCTAACAATCGGAAGTAACACTTCTGTCAACAGCTCTGTTATTTTTACTTTTGATATCCTGACTTTTCAAATAAGTAATGTTAACCGTATTGCTAATAAATGTATTCATCGATATAATTGGCCAGATACTCAATAGTGACTCTTCTCAAAAATAATAATAAACATGCATTCTGCAATTGCAATAACTAAAATGTGGGTGCACACGGATCTACCTAGCCAATACAATAAAACATCACAGCTCTAACAAGACAAGAACAACCTAAAACCATCATGCACATAAGGAACGTCAACCCCCTCAGACTCCTAAAACATAACGGTCTTGACGCTCTTTACATAATTTTCCATTACAAGTCCACAAAGACATAAAATCATAAACAAAACATACGTCACATAATAACATACGTCTCAAAATAGAACATTTGTCTAGGCGAAGAATGGCGATCCGAAAAGGCGTAACACGACAATTCTACTGCCCTAGCGGCAAATTATAACATTACTCAGCAACCACAATGCATAACAATATCATTATCGTCCACGGCTCCAGCGTCGATCATAGCAAACGTCATATCTCTTATACTTCACTTTCCAAAATGTTCTCTTTCTTCCGTCTCCTCATTAGAACTCCTTTTGTCCACTCACCTCAAGACTGGTTCACAGCGCCCTACTCCGGTGACTGTCTTGCCCCTCCTCAGTTACCTCCATCACGGTGCACAATGATCTGGTCGTCACTGGCGGTGTACACATACTGTTAAGCCTCACGCTTGAAATTTAAATCATCTGCGACCTGCATTTATCCGCAATATGCCGCCTTTCTTTACCATCCTCTTCATTTCGTTTTATCGTTTATCTTTCCAATAATGATTTCTAGTTTTTCCATAGCAACCGCACATCGCAACCATACAAAAGTATCAATTGAATTAATACAATCTTGACTCACCATGCGCAACGTGGCGCTTATCTTAGAAATGTTCATCATCACATTATCTATACATATTATAAAACAAAGTCTCCAAATCTGTCTGTCCGCATGTAATCAACTTCCTCAAAATCTACTGAATGGATTTTTGTACGGTTTTTACTAAAAGGTAGTGCAATTCCTCCGGAAAGTTTAGGTTATTAGTACATTACATTACATTAGTAAATCAATATCGGTAGCTAAAGCAGTCGTTTTCATTTAAACATCATCCACACAAACGTCGTATTGAACCTGGCCCGTCCCTTTCCCGGCAGTATCGGTTAAACCTTGCAGTGTGAACGATGATGGTTTAATTGAAGTTCTGCTATGACATTCATTTCAATTCCGGTACCTAAATATACCGTCATGTGAAACTTACTAATTTTCGCAATTTTCTTATAAGCGTCGTTCAAACTTGAGAAAATTTGTACTTTCTTTGTAGTGTTATCATATGAATTCTGTTTGCAATTAGTTGCAACGTGAACGATTCGCCACATTGATAACATTTCCGAATCTCAAGCTTAGAACAATTAAATGCAACATGCCAACATACAAATGGGTGACTTACGATAATGAATTATTCCCCTTGATGTGCTAGCTGTACGTAACCCATTATACGATTTGACCATCTGTACATTAGAAGGTCTCAATTGAAACGTATCAAAAGCGGATAAAAACCCTTCGTATAAGTCATCTAGACTCGTGCATTGAAATGTGCGTGCGTCCGCCTATAATAAATTTCACCTAGATCTTCAATTTTCCAAATCCAAATTTTTACAATTAAATCTTTATTCTCGTGATCAAAATCAGGTATTAATTTTACAGCATCTTGAAATTTGCTTGCTTTTCATTCGAGTGCCGTTCTCATATTTAACTTTTAATCGCTTCCTTTATTTATTTTATCCCATCCCATCAACTATAGCTTCTCCCAGCGTTTGGTTTCTAGTATAATCATCCTCACTTTCACTTACTTGGCCTATTCTTGCTCGCCCCTCTTACTTCGACCTTCCACCAACTCTAAATACTTTTTTTGGTTCTCCTAATTTTGTGAGGTGAGTTTATCCGACTTCTGAATATTAAATACGATATTTTCATTATTTTTTTACGATAGAAATAAGAAGCGTTTTTTCATTTGTCAAAATCAATTTAATTTCTTTTTCTTTTTTTGACAACATAAAACCTCCGCGCTATGAACATTTATTTAAAAATGCTAATAGCGCCTCTCCGCACCTCTCCGCTCCGCTCCGCACCTCTCCGCACCTCACCTCACCTCTCCGCACCTCACCTCACCTCTCCGCACCACTCCCATCTAAGGCCGGGACTCCACCAAAGCGGAGACGAGACGAGCGGAGAGGAGATGTTTTTTAAACAACCAATAGAATTGAGTTATTGACACGTCTCCTCTCCGCTCAGCTTCAGTGGAGATCGCTGTGCGGAGATGTGAGCTGTGCGCGGACGACGCGCAGTGGAGACGAGAGATGTGAGCGGCGTGCAGTGAGCGATGTCACCCTCCCCCCTCTCGCCCGCTAGCAACCCGCAGAACCCCGCGCGCGCGCCGGCCGGCCATCTTGCTAGTACCGTGCGCGCGAGCACACGCTTTTATCGTGAATAATTTGTGCAGTTTGTATTTTTCAACGTAAACAATTAGTTAATTTAAATAAAACGTAATGGATGAACAATTTATTGAATCAGTAAAAAAATATCCATGTCTATGGAACACATCAATAGATACCTATAAACTTACTGACGTCAAAGATGCAGCTTGGGAGAACGTTTTGAAAGAAACTCAATTATCTGACGGTAAGTGCAATTTATTATATTAAGTATTTCGTTCAAGTAATGTTGTAATACGAGTGTCTTGCCATGGAACGGCGCCCTCGTTGTTGAAATAACTACAGAATTTTTCTCGAACTTGATAGGCATCCATATTGTCATTCGATAATAGATTTTCCACGTTTGTGTCGTTAAACATAGTCGTGGCCAAACCCGTTTCATTATTATCTAGATAGCCAGGCATCTTGTCAATTAAAAAGTTGTGTAGAACACACGTTGCTTTTATCACTTTTTCCACTGTTTCTATTTTACATTCAAATTCTTTACGGTATACGTACCATTTCCGTGATAATACACCAAATGTAGCTTCCACAATACGACGAGCTCTTGAAAGTCTATAATTGTATGTTCGTTTTTCGTTATTTAAATTATCGCGTGGATATGGTCTCATTAAGTTAGTCATCAAAGGGAAAGCTTCGTCTCCAATAAAAACAAACGGTACAGGTTCTCCATTTTGGTACAAGGGTTGTGGCTGTGGTAGATTTAGTCTGTTTTCTCTCAAACGAATTCCGAATATACTATCAGCAAAAATACCACCATCGCTGAACCTTCCCATTGAACCTATATCTACCATAATTATTCTTCGGGTAGCGTCGGCTACGCACATCATTACAGTTGAAAACCTGTGTTTATAACAGTAATATGAGGACCCAGATTTTGGGGGTGCAAACATGTACACATGCTTGCCATCAATGGCCCCGACGCAGTTTTGGAATTGCCAGATTTCTTCAAATTGCTTTGAAATTTTTTTCCAATCATTTTCATTAAGTTCTGGCAAAACCAAAGGTTGTAATACTGTCCACAAGGCATCGCAGACATCTTCTATAATTCTTGGAACAGTCGATTTTCCAATCCTAAAATTTTCAGCTATTTGTGAAAATTTTGAACCAGTCGCCAAATACCTGTAATAATTATAATATAGATTTATATTTATGTGTCGTGGTTTCAGTTAGAATAGAAGGGTCATTTCAAAATAATATCTTAATCAGTGTCGTGTTGTTTCCGGAACTATAAAAGATTAGGCATTACTGAAATTATGTATTTACAGAATTTTCACTCGTTCAAAAGTTATAGCCATTTTTAAATAATAGAAAAGAAACAATTAAAAGTCTAAGATTCACGAGCACAACACATTGAAATCAAACAAATAAAATGGATTTATCACTCGTTATTTATTAACATTTCAAATTTCGACGCCGCCGTCTGCCGCGACCACGTACGAGAGATACAATCCGTTTTGTTTGTTTGATTTCAGATATTTTTTTTATAAATTGGTTTCCCTTGAAACTCTGGTATTTTTTAAATATTTATAATGGTTATAAATTCTGCATGAGTGATAATGCGGTAAGTATATTTTGACTATGGCAATGTCAACATTTAATATTTATAATGATTTCAATTATTTTTATTTCAGTAAAAACGGCTAAATCTAAGTGGAAAAAGTTGAGAGACAGCCACCGGGACGCATTAAAAAGGAAGAATGCCACTAGAAGTGGACAGAGTGGTAAACAAATTCGTGAATGGAAATATGAGAAGGTAATGGAATTTTTGATACCATATATGACGAATAGAAACAGGACTACAAATTATACCTCACAAACAAATATAAATGAACAGGAAACAAATTCATTGGAAAGTAATGTAACCGATGAGTTTTTTGAAACATCAAGCAATCATACAAGAAGCACTCCAGAAGATCGTCCATCTGTACAACATTCGCCGTCACCGACATCAAGCGTCTCAGCCTCGACATGCAGAAATGCAACAAGAAAATCGGATGAAATAAGTAATTTACTTATACAGCACCATGCAAACCGTGAAAGAATACGCCAAGAAAAACTAGAAATACAATCATTGATAGAGAAAAATAATACCCTTGACGAAATGGACACTTTTTTTCTGTCGATATCAAAAAGTGTAAAAAAGCTTTCTCAATATATGCAGCTTCAGGCTAAACGTAAAATTTTCAATGTTCTTTTAGAATTGGAAGAACTTGAGCTACAAAACACATGGTATAGCACAAATGAAAATAATTGGTATTCCCCCGGTTACACTTCAGCACCGGGTCCAAGTTCGACACCGGGTCCTAGCTCAACACAGGCACCGGTTCTTACATCAACACAGGCCGGTGGTCCTAACTCAACACAGGCACCGGTTCCTAGCTCAACACAAATACCGGGTCCAAGTTCGACACAGGCACCTGTTCCAAGCTTGGAAGATACGCACATGACCGATGAACAGATAGAAGCATTCAGAAACGAAGAAGACACATATGATAATTTGTAACTATATGGAAAAGAAAGCAATATGTCTCATGTGATTTACTGTTATAATTTTTTTGTACGTTATGTTTCTAATATAACCTTACGTTTTTTTTGCTACTGCCAGAACGGCAGTTGATTTTTTTGTTTTCTTTATGAATAAATAAGATAATATAAAAATATATTTGGTTTTTACATAATATGCATCACTCCAGTCTCCCGGAGGGGTAGAAAGAGACAACGGATCTCGATTTCTCGTAATCCTTACATACCTCAGTTTACATAATATTTTTCATGTATTCTCGTACTTCTTGATTCTCGTTTTGAGTACTTCTCACTTAGCCCTTTTACACAAAAAAAAACAAACACTCAAAAAAGACTGATCACATTCAAACGCAGATAACACACATAAACACAAACACACATTAACAAAAAAATAATTAGGTAGGTACTTACTTCAAACATACTGCTAGCCGCTCTTGGGTACAGATAGATCTCCTGTAGTTAGTATCTTGCTTAAATATATGCGGTTTAATTAAGTTATGTAGTTCGTAGAATATATTCCTCGGTAGTCTGTAGGACTTGGTAAAACTTTCATCATCTAACTCATTAAACAGAGTAAAAAATTCTCCATGACTGGTATGGTAATACAAGTGACTTCTTTTCCAAAACCGATGTTTTCTTTTGTTTAGGTAGTATAAAGCTATCAATTCTGCTTCTTCAGACTGTAGTTCTTCTTCAAGTAAAAGAAGATACTTTTTTTGTAATAATAGCGACATCGTCTACCTTTCGTGTCAGAATGCGTACTGAGCACTCAACGCCCCGCACCCGAGCTGAAAAACATCTCTTCTCGCACAGCACACAGCACACCGCACACATCTCCGCTTTGGTGGAGTCCCGCGAGCTGAAAAACATCTCTTCTCGCACAGCACACAGCACACCGCACACATCTCTGCTTTGGTGGAGTCCCGGCCTTATCCCCATTATTACTCCCGTTACATTATACTTCGCTCAGTTTTTAGTTTGCATATTACCACCACCAACCAAAACCAGAAATTATCCTAAGAACAACAGGTTCACCATTCGTATTCAAGTATAAGCTTAATTTTTCACAGTGAAACATAATTTTGTAAATCGTATATCGAATATTTGGATCACAATCTATTTTCCAATTTAAACTGAATATTACAGTTCAATTCTCTGTATTTCGGAATTGGTATCATAAATCGATGAATATTGAGCGAGAATTAGACCAAATCCATTTATTCATATGCTTTAACAAGTACTTTCAAATTATATTAAAGCTACCACAGGTTTAGAAAAGTGCATTTAGCGATATGAATCAGCAACAAACACGGTGTCATTTCTTTATTTAAAAAATTAGCAGTTCAAATAAGCTTAAAATTATTTTATTATGGACAGTTAATACATTTTCATAGACAATTATAGATTAACTTATAAAAAAATAATTTTTAACTCCGCAGTATTTGAGATTGCAAGTATTTGCCAGATGCCCTAATACAAAGTGCTTGTGGTGTGTTTTCGGCGAGTATTAGATTATTGTGTTGTTTCTACACCAAATTGGTTACAGAACCAAGGACCAATGTCATTTATAATTATTTAGAATAAGAATAAGAAGATCTTTATTCGAGTTTCACATTCACATTGCACATTACAAATTATTAATATTATTTGTTTATTCACCTCTCCTAGCAAAGCACGGTAAGGCAAATGTAGTTGAAATATATATATATATATATATATATATATATATATATATATATATATATATGTAGACTCATCAGTATCTTGGACATTATTCTTAGACATTAGTGGGCGTAATTATGGTATCGTGCATATGGGAAAGTACAACGCTTATCTTCAACTTTATATTCTTCTTAACAATTTTCACAACTGAGCCATGACACGGATCTGTCTTCATCTCTCACATGCGCCGTCTGCATTCTGTCACCGCTGCGCCTTCTATTTTCAATGTATTTTCAATATATTTTTAATGATGGAACGTTGGTTGCCAGGATGCGACACGGCCATCCTGCGAGACACACGTCCCCGTGTGTTGATCTGTAACAAATAAACGAACCCAGAAATTCCGTTCGGCCTATCCTACAACATCTGCGTCATTGGGGTCTAGATCTTTTTAATAAAAGAACAAAACAAGGAAAATAATATCTCGTCATAAGTGATAAGTGATAGTGATAAGATCATTGAACTATGTAACCCAACAAATAACATGTAAGGCCATGCCAAACCCGTAATGCATACGAAAAGTACTGAGGCAGAGTACCATTGACTGACACTCACCATGACATAATAAAAATAAACAGGAAACATATCAGAAATTACTTCAAAAACAACCCAGGTATCTTGTTCGTGGTCTACCGCTTCTGTCTCAGCAGAAGGGTCTTCCCTCAGGGATAACGAGTCCACATGACTCACGGCCATCGCTACACAGCTAGACCCGACTATACCACCCAGAGCTATCGCTCCCTGCGTACCCACGGACTACTCAGAGCAGATACCGATTTCTACCGGGCTACAGACGATACCCTGGTGTCATCGACCCCCAGAGCTATCGCTCACTGCGTACCCACGGACCACCCTGAGCAGATGCCGATTTCTACTGGGCTACAGACGATACTCTGGTACAGTCACCGACCCACCGAACCAAGAACCCGTCTGTATAAACATCAACATAAATTACGTTACCACAAATCTTGTCATTGTCAATAGGTACTTGACTCTCAGGTATTTTTGTAAGACAATAAGACACATTATGTTTTTGACTAAAAGATCTGAATTGGCAAAAGGTTAACAGTTCACCCCCTTCTTATAATTTCACTTGTAAAACCGTTTACTTTATTTGACAATCATTTGCAAGGTACTATAAACATTCTTGTTAGCCATCCCTATTAATGACAACATTATTAATTATTACCCAACTAAATTTATAAGCTATATATAGTCTCTTTTATGAGAGAACATCCAGGCTCAGAAACAAATCAAAGTAATAAAACATACCAAATTGTGAGAAAGTTCCTGATGGCGATTTGATGTTAGCGATGACCAATCATTGGCCTACAGAATACACGACGCTGTACTGGTACCTCAAAGAGCAGGTCCATGGGCCTTGCAGCGACTCGTGACGTCGTCCGGCCTGCTACACCTGTAGCACACAAATAATTTGTAATCTGCTGTTCGTCGTTGTCAAGAGCTTACCACAGTACCACAGACAATAGTCTTTTGGTTCCAAAATCCGTTTGCGACACTCCATTTTTCTGTGCACTGCTGATCGCAACTAAGATCCTTGAATTGGGATCGCGTTGAATCTGCGATCCTCTATAAATAACTTTCGTTTCAAATAGCAGTATACTTGTAGTTCCTGGTGCAGCTTTTGACGCGAAGATATCTCCGTTATGAATGCAAGCCATTGCAGTCATATATCAATTTTGTACCAAATGCGTAATCACCGTTCATGATGCAATTTGCACTATATTTAAATTCTTCCAATCATCAATCTTAAATTCATCAAATACGTAACTGGAAAACAGGCATATACAGAATAATTTTTAATTATCCATTGATCTATCATTGTTGAAATTAATAAGTGCAGCCGCAGAAATTTCCAGAAAACGTATCTTCTTTTGTTTTTCCTTCCAAGTATAACGCTGTATTACACCACAATTTTACGTAAAATCATCATTTATCGGGTTTAAACTTCGGCCGATTGATATTATTCGTCTCACTTGGATTTTTTTTCTTTTTGTTTTTGGTGTTTGAATTGTTTTATTTCGTAACTCTTATAGTATTCGCCATTGTGAGTCATCATAGTCCCTTCATACTATCCATCCATTTGCACGATTGAATCCCACGACTGATGTAGACTCATCAGTATCTTGGACATTATTCTTAGACATTAGTGGGCGTAATTATGGTATCGTGCATATGGGAAAGTACAACGCTTATCTTCAACTTTATATTCTTCTTAACAATTTTCACAACTGAGCCATGACACGGATCTGTCTTCATCTCTCACATGCGCCGTCTGCATTCTGTCACCGCTGCGCCTTCTATTTTCAATGTATTTTCAATATATTTTTAATGATGGAACGTTGGTTGCCAGGATGCGACATATATATATATATATATATATATATATATATATATATATATATATATATATATATATATATATATATATATATATATATATATATATATATATATATATATATATATATATATATATATATATATATATATATATATATTTTATTGAATTGTTTCTCTAGAGCAGTGATTCTCGACCACTGTGCCGCGGTACTTTTGTGTGCCGCCAAATTTTGCAAATATAATAATGTTGATATTATTAAATTATATCATTCAAAAAGAATTTTTTTTTTGTTATTAGCTTGTAATTAATCCCTTAATAAACGTTTAGTTATTATTGTAGTATATATTAGTTTATTTCGTATATTTAAAATTTTTGTCATAAACTATTTATGCAGTGTGTTGTAGTAAGTAAATAATTTTTATCTTCGTTAAATATGTGCCGCAACAAAAAAAGGTTGAGAATTAGTGCTCTAGAGATTAAAGACAAAATAGATAAACACAAAATTAAATTATAAGATATATTTATCATCATGCGTTAAGATTTCGTTACAATCAGTCACAGAATTATAAATAAATGCAGATCAAAATAACATTCACAATAAAAAATAATAAATATAAATACGTAAATATATTAAGATCGCCGTGTGGTATCCAGCGTAATAGAATAGTACCACCCTCATTTCTTACCGAGGTGTCGTAAAAGGTGACTAAGGTAAGTCGACCAGCCGTGTGGTATCCCGCTGAGTAGAATAGACCAACTTCATTTCTTACCGAGGTGTCGTAAAAGGCGACTAAGGTAAGTTGACCCACCATGTGGTATCCGGTTTAGTAGAATAGACCACCCTCTTTCTTACCGAGGTGTCGTAAAATACGACAGCGGTAAGTTGACGTCAGGCAGGCGGCCGGTCATAAAAACTCAGCCAAATCACGTGACAGCATGTTAATAACATGTTGTGCCGACCCCACTTAAAGTGGGATAAGGGCAGGAAGATGATGTCGTAAATATATTAAGACTCGTAGAACCAACATTTTTTTTTTAGAAAATGCTCAGCACGAATGAACCTCCGGATCGGGAGGCATAGTCACTGTCATCTGCGCCAAAGAATCAATCACTGACAAGTGTTTATTATTAATATCTGAAAATAATCGTTATTTTAGAGCACAATTTATTCTATACTCGTTCCTCCTTAACGAGATGAATTGGTAATATAATTGGTTCTCTATTTTCAACCAACTGGCGTCCAAAACTAGACATAGGGCATTCAAAACTTTCAATTATATTGGTTCATTTGGATCGACCAAATGTTTGTCCAGCTAGTAGTCGACAGTTTTTTCCAGTATGTCCAGTTGGTTTTTTAAATCTCAACGTTAGCTGGTAATTTGAACTATATTTCATATTTGATATATACACTCTTGCTTTGCGAGCCATTACATTAAACTATGTATATTCTACTACAGCTTTTTCAGCTGCAAAAAACGCAATGCGGGAAATGCGTTGGAACTTAACTGACTTTACATATAATAAATATTGTACTCATTCAAAGTTATTAATTTATGATGCTTGCACCAGATTTTTTCTGCATGATGTAAATCTATCATCAAAAAAATCTGTTTTTTTCGAAGGTGTGTCGAAGGGTCTTTGAGCACCTGTACAAAAGATTTTGTTTGGTTGGTTTATAAGCTACTTGTTATATACAAATAAAATGTTAAATATATTTTGCTATTTGTTATATACAAAGGTATTAATGGTAAGGTAATGGTAGTGGTACAAAGGTAATGATAGTATTATTTTTATTATTAAATAACCTATTATGAATTCAAAATATTTTGAACGTTACTATACATAATTTCATAGTACTGAAGCAGTGATAAAATGATTTTGCCGAAATCGCGGTTACCTATAATATTAACTATAATAAATAGTAAATAAACTAAAATCTCTCCCTAAAAGCAGTCAACCATGTTGAATCAACCATACAGATTTACTTAGATATATTTTATAGATTGATTGAATTAAATATATAAATTACACTAACCAACTTTGAGTACGAAAAAACAGCGGATTTATCACGGACTACAGCAAAATAAGTATATTAAGTATTACTATTATTATTAGTATTAAGGAACTCCGCAAAGTCCTAGTTCTATTTTATTTATGCAAAAATCATTTATTTCAAATTTATATTGTCGAGAGCTTTGGAATAATTATATTAAATAAAGGTATTAGATAAAATATTTTTATAGTAACTAACACTAAGTCACCTAAAACAAAAAAAAAAAATTAGCCGTCCCAACGATACTGATTTATGATAAAATAGCCTTAATACCATAGATAATTCATAGGAACACGCTGTAAGTAACTACGCTTTAGAAAATTAAGCAATTCATTAAGGCTCTATAAATGTAAATTATCTTCTTTTTTCTGAAATCAAACTGAAAAGTAAAATCATTTCCCGTGTTGTTCTCAAATCTCACTACTCCCGGCCAGTATAACGGGAAGCTTGCTCTTGAAAGGACGCTGCGTTGTGTGACGTACTGTTCCTGAATGTTACGGTCGAAGTTTCAGTTCACATAAACAATGTTTTGTGTTTTTATGCATTATTGATACGTTAAAGAAGTGTTTTATCGTATTATAAAATTAATATTATTCGTGTTATTTGTGAAGGCAGTATGTTTTTCCTCCTGCTCGCAGTCATTTTCATTGCAAGTAGGTGATTATTATCATATATAATTACGTGTTGTTACATTTTACAATAGAATAATCCAGTATATAAGTTTTTTGATGTACGTACGTACTTACGTATGTGCTTATGATTATTAGCACACACATTAGATATATTAAAACTAAGACGCGCGATAGCAATTGTTAATGTGGACCAATTCTGTCTCGTATAATAAATACTATCAATAGGTCAATTGCCAAACAATTTGGTAATAAAAAATGCCAATAAATTTTCTTCTTCGATGAATAGAGAGCTTGTTGGACATATCCTGTTGGACATTAGTGTGCTCAAGGGATTTCAATGCCATATATTGCCACACATGCCTCGTCCATCGTTAATTATTACCGTTTATCGTTGTCTCTACTTAAACTGTTCGTAATTTTTTTCGTTACATTTAAAGACACTCTGAAAGTGTTTTTTCTGTCACGTAATGCGTAATTCTCAGGCTTCTTAAGAGGTCCAAGGCAAAGCCCGTGATTAGTGACTTAATCGCACTGTTTGAAGATTTTTGTTATTACATATTATAGGAATGTCAAAAGGATCCCAGTTAGTTCACAAATTAGTGGACAATGCTTCTCAGATTGTGCAACTCAATCCCAATTATTTAAATTGCAGCAAACCTATTGTAGTGTTACTTTGTAAAAGCGAATTTACTATTGTGTCTTATATTATACTAGCAATTGCTAGCGGCTTCGCCCGCGTGGAAAAATTAAAACCGTAATATAGTATACAAAATATTTATTTATTTTAATTACAGCAAAAATGTACAAGTTAAACCTATCATAAATTACTTACACGCTAGGACTATGCAAATCATGCCCACGTGATACTATGTATATTTTTATGTATACTATACATATATATAATATACATAAAAACATAAAAATGGTTAGAGTGGATTAACCTTAAAAGCTAGACATATGCTGTCGCGGACTTTTTAGAGAAATTTAGAGGGGAACAATTTTGTATTACATGATTTTTGAATAACTATCTCCGTTTATTTAGCGCACTCAAGTAAAGCTTTAAATTTGCCATTTTCATAATATTTTTTTTTGCTAGTACTCTCCTATTTATTTTTGCGTGATGGTATGCAATCAAAGAATTTTTTAAATCGGTGTAGTAGTTTCTGAGATTAGCGCGTTCAATCAATCAGTCAAACAAACAAACACTTTAGCTTAATATATTAAGTATAGATTACCTACGTCAAATTATTATTGTTGTTATCGTCCTTGTATAGTTGTTCTTTCATAATTGCACTTATTTTTTGTTGCAATTTTTGATTATAATAGATAAACGTTAAAAATTACAGGTTGTACACTGCAGCTTTGAAATGCATTACAAATCTCAAGTAATTATTTTTCGTGCATCATAAAATATTAGTTTAGTGCCGTGTGGTATCTGGCCAAGTAAAATATGCCACCCTCATTTCTTACCGAGGTGGTGTAAAAGGCGACTAAGTCAAGTTAGCGTCAGACAGGAGGATGGTCGTAAAATAACTACCCATGCACACACCCACACATCGACACACACACAAACCAAACACACACACATATATATATATATATATATATATATATATATATATATATATATATATATATATATATATATATAAATAGTCATGATTATTGAAGTATATAAAAGCGCAAATCACTTAAGTGATACTGCTAAAGCTAAGTTCTATATTGTGTAGCCGCACCGGATGTACGCCGAATGAAACTGCACTTTGACTATATTTTATAGTATGAACTTAATCTTTGAAGTACTAAAAGCGAAATCCGTATACTGCGTCCTTTTAAATTTATTTCAATTTGATTATGAAACATTCATGATATCACCAGACCAGTAATGTAGTCTTTGAGAAGAAAAAAAATAACCGGCAATTTCTAAAGTTAAATGGTTTCATATGTTTTTATAATAAAACTCCGCGATTTGTATATGCTAATATGTAAAGCACAAATTAATAAAGTCGAGGATTATAAATAATGTTAAAAAGCTTGGTTCTAAAAATCGTTTTGTACGAGACATTTTAAAATTAAAACAATTTTTGAAAAGATTGACCACCAGCTATTAACATCTAATAAAGAGACCAAGAGTACCAAATTATTAAAGTCTCAAATGTTATCAAATGTCTGGCACGTTTAAGCATGTAAAAGCAACCCATCGAAGTGGCCTTTAGCTCGGGTCGCGAGTTCGATTCACGCCGAGGGCCAACATTTTCCAAAACCGATTTTTTGGTTATTCTAGTAGTGGTCTACTACGTATTTACTAAAAATTATATATGTATATAATTATGTGGTGTCCGGCTGAGTACACCACCCTCATTTCTTACCGAGGTGTCGTAAAAGGCGACTAAGGTAAGTTAACAAGCCATGTGGAATCCGGTTGAGTAGAATAAACCACCCTCTTTCTTACCGAGGTGTCGTAAAATACGACTAAGGTAATTTAACGTCAGGCAGGCAGCCGGTCGTAAAAACTAGCCAAATCACTTAACAACGTGTTTAAAACATGTTGTGCCGTGACCCCACTTAGAATGAGATAAATGCATGAGGTTGATGATGTATATATTTATCAACTGTCGGTTACCCATAGCACAAGAAGTAAATCGTTTACTTTGAGGACTGGTGACCTTGTGTATAATTGTCCCATACATTATTTTTTACTATGCGCTTTTTGGTGACCGATAACATCTCGAGGAAAGCTTGCATATATGAAGGAATATTTGGGATATGTGTAATCTTTCAATCCTCATTGGAGCAGCCTGGTTAATCAAAATATAACCCTCCTCTCAAAAATGTTGAAAGGATGTATTCGTCCAGAAGTGGGATGGTAATATGTCGTTACTTTACTTACCACTACTATTATGTTATAAATAGTATTTATAGGTATTGAAACACAAGAAATATCTGATTATACTTAATATAAGTGATGAGGTGAACTCAGAATATCTACATCATGGCAGTCTTATGATATTGCAATAAACCTCACGTTAGCACCTATATAGGTAATAAAGAATCCATTCGAGCGACGATTGCCCCTTTATCATCTGGCGCAGCGCCTGTGAAGCTCTATTAAATTGCACCTTTCCAACAATATGACACCATTTGACACCGTATCTTGACTTTTATTTGTATTTTCACTTACAGCCACACGTGCCAAATGCCAAGTGTTTATGTTACTCGATACATATTCAACGTTTTATATTTGTTATAGTTTCTCAAATAACTCTTTAAAATTTTCATTTAAATAATATTCATAATTCGTTCGATTACTTAAATTATTTATTGTTAATAATTAAAAATTTATATTATTTATTGCTAAATCGACATTTACAATTATTTTCCCAAAAAGTAATTTTGAAAACATTAGTCACAAAATATTTTTCATTTGTATTGTAATTATTTTTCTCGGTGAGATGGAAACCAGATATTAATCCGACTGTACCGATAAATTATTATCTTCGCAATCAAAGTTATTTGATCGTGATGGGAAACACTCTAGTCAATTTACTGGAAATCAATCAAAAGGGATAACAATGTATTGATTTCTTATCAATCGTGTGTTATTGTTTACTGTTATTATTATCTCAGACTAAAAATTATTTACTAATATTAATAATAGATTAAAATTAAATAACAATTTAGATTGTGTTGAGTTATTTGGGATATACATATAAAATACTACAATAAACGGTATATTACTTTTTCTTCAGTTAACGTGTACCAAAGATAACATTAAAGAACCTTGACTTAAACCGAAAAAGGCTCATGTATTGCCGAATTGTTAGAGTTGATACAAAACAGATGGCAAATTCACTTAAGGTGTCTATAGATATAGTTCCTAATTCTGGAACCCTTGCATCAGCTTCTTTTTCGCTTGGCAAGTTAAATTCCTTACGAACCATACAAATATTTGAAAAGGTTTTTTCATAAAAATTAAGTTACATATTTGTGTAACTATATAACGCGCTCTTCGGTGTAGGTAAACCATGTAGAGAAACTTGAGTATCTGTAGAGAATTATGAGGATATGTATGGTCGCTAACTATGGGCCTTATAAAAGCACAGAGCTACTTAGTGAGCTATGGAAAGAGCTATGCTCGGAGATATAAGGAGATCCGTAGAAGAACCGAAGTGACGGACATAGCTCAATGGGTCGTGAAGCTGAAGTGGCAATGGCCGGGGCAAGTAGTCTGAAGAACCGATGGACGTTGGGCTCTCAAGGTGCTAGAGTGGTGACCACGCACCGGAAAACGCAGTGCAGGCAGACCCTCCACCAGATGGACAGGCGATCTCAAAAGGATCGCACAGAGCCGTTGGATCCAGGCGGCACAAGATCGTGTAGCGTCGAAGTCCTTGGAAGAGACCTATGTACAACAATGGACGGCTATTGATTGATGCGAGAGAGATAGTATAACATACTAATCCGCATTGGAGCACCGTGTTGAGTCTTACCTCCAACTTTTCTCTCAAAAAACGAAATATGAGGCCTATGCCCAGCGTTGCGGCCTATAATTATCCGTGGTCATACGGATGATATAGGCCTATCGTGGACTGTGTGACACTTCTATGCTGCACCTAAACGTCGCCTACTTTCATTATGCGTTAAAAATCAATTATCATTCTTCGCTTTCAAATTTTGTAACGTAACGTAACGCAGTGTACTACTCCTTTTTACTTGTAATATAATAGTTCACAGTATTCTCAAGTCTTTTAATTATACAAACGAATCCTTCTATATAATACATAGTAACAGACCGTTACTTATGTGTAACCACATTTTTTTATGTAGACAGAGGCGATGCGCAACTAAGCGAAGATAGTTGCGATGCGAGTGAACTTAAGACATGTGTGGAATCTACGCCACGTACGCCTGTTGGATTGCCGCGCACGAAAGAAGAGTTGGATGCACACTGCACGTAAGAATATGGGATGATTAGCATTTTGAACATATATTGCCAAAAATAGTTAAAAACTTATTTACTTATTAACTAATTCATAAGCCTTAAGTATACTTAATACGGTTTTTTAATTTATTTTATTTAATATTCTTTATTGCACAACAAAAAAACATAGAGATAAACAAAAAAAATAAACTTGTATAAATAAACGGTTATATATATCAAAAGATCATCATCCTCCTGCCCTTATCCCACTCTAAGTGGGGTCGGCACAACATGTTATAAACATGTTGTCATATGATTTGGCTGCGTTTTTACGACCGGCCGCCTGCCTGACATCAACTTACCTTAGTCGTATTTTACGACACCTCGGTAAGAGAAGGTGGTCTATTCAACTAAACCGGATACCACACGGTGGGTCAACTTACCTTAGTCGCCTTTTACGACACCTCGGTAAGAAAAGAGGGTGGTGCTATTCTATTCAGCCAGATACCACACGGTTATATATATATCAAAAGATATAGAACGTAAATAAAAATTAAAGTTTTATATTGAGACTTTTATACTTTTTTCCGGTTTTTATACGCCATGTGGTACCCGGCTGAATAGAATAGTACAACCCTCATTTATTTAATTAATTATTTATTATCCGTGTGGTATCCGTTTGAGTAAAAAAGGGGCCACCCTTTCCGAAGTGTCGTAAAATACGATTAAGGTAAGTTGACGTCAGACAGGCGGCCGCTCGTAAAATACGCAAATCATGTGACAACATATTTGTAACAGGTAGACCCCACTTGATTCGTCACCGAACAGCATAAGGGCAGGAGAATTTTTTTTAAATCGATTTTTATATAAGCAGGAAAGTTTTAAAATCGTTATGTTTTAACTCTTTAACACATATATAAAATGGGGAGATAGTTATAAGAAGTCATTATGGTATCTTTTAAATTAATCCAATTTATTTATTAATATAATTTAACTTAGGTAGTAAGGTCTAACCTTGTATCGTCCTTGATGCAAATATTTAAGTTCGCTATGAATGTTTAGTGCTTATCAGACGGGCATGGCATGTATGGATACATGGATCAAGAGATGTTTACCAACCGACGGACAGAAGCTTATTCAGCAACAGATTGGAGGAGCGCGGTTATTGATGCGTTACTTGTGTACTAACGATACAGCTTTGCGGAGAGGTACTTATAAATATTATATTTTTATCGCATCGCACTTTTGATACTCTATTTTCGACTCAAATTTCAAAATTAACTATAATTTAATATAATTCAGAACCCTGTTCGCAATACTACGTCACCTTAAGTAGTGGGTGGTGGGTTCACAGATGACCAAGCATCGCTCCTTGTTGGCATGAGTTCCGTTTATAAAGTAATTTGCATAATTGATATTAACAATTTATCAGGCGATTTTCAATGAAGAAAAACATCGTGAAGAAACCTCTATATCTCTGAAGATTTCTGGAATATGTGTAGCCTACTGATCCACATTGGAGTAGTGTCGATTTAAGATCAACCTTTCTCTCTAGAATAGTGTACACCTTTGCCCTGTAGCGCGCACTACAAAAGAAGTTACAAGTTAGTAAAAAAGCTCCCATCAAAACTCTGCTTACTTCGAAATAGAGCTCTTATAACTAAGTTTAGAATAAGAATTTATAACTTTCTACACATGCTTATACAAGTTTAAAAATACACTGATTTATGGAATTGAATACTTGCATTTACAAAAAATATTCTCTAAATTTATTACAGAAATAACAAGTCCTTTCTCTCAGACGTGGTTAAGACATACAGCTCTAAAAATTTACATCCATTAACATATGAAAAAGTAAATGTATATACCATAATAACTTATACTCTATGGTCTTCCTTCGTTCGTTCTACCGCATCTTGTTCTGCTTTCTATCATTCTGTCGTGTTCACACACTCACCTGTATTCCGTTTCAAGCATTCATCTAACGTTCCATTCCACATTGATGATATCTTCTCAATCGATCTGTACAGATTTTTTAAAGGAGCAATCTTGCTGGACGCTAGTGTCACCAGACTGGACACGGTGTGTGGAGGATTTGCAGCTTGCAGTACAAGATATTTCAGAGCGGTCCCAACATATCGTATACTTCAATAAGAACAGTGAATTATGCTGGTAATTATAATGAGTAGTTCCCATCTTCATAAAATGTATTTACTGACCTCGTTGGATTGGTTCGAAGGCAGTTTTAACAATTATTTTGATTCAACAACAATGTAATTTTTATCTATATTGCTACTATGCCGATTAAACGCTTGGTGATCAATTCTAAGAAACACAATCGTATGTATTTTAGTATTTATTTAGTAATGATACATGTATAAGTCGTTTGTATGTTTTTTTGAAATGCCATTTTATATTGGTGCGGACGAACGTGTGTGTATTTTATCATTTTCTTACCTTATCCTACTCTAAATGTAGTCGGAATAATAAGTCTTCATGTTCCATTCTCTTCTGTAATTCATCGACTCTGGTGCTACTTTTTTTTCCTCGTTTATGCATACCTTTCTTCATCTGCATCTATTTTTGTTCAGTCTCACTCTAGTCATATACGTTATCCCATATATTATTTATTGCTCTAGTGCTCGGGATGAGTTTGTGTCGTGCGTGGCAATGGCGGGTCGTGCGTGTTCAATGGCGGCCAGCAACTTGCTAGCACGCATGGCGTGGGTGCTGGCGAAGGACGTGGCTGCGTGCAATGTTCAGCCACGTGCACTCTGCGCGTCGCCTCTTCCACCGTTCCCGCTATTATCTGCGCCCGTACTTACCGCTATATCTGGAGCTCTTCTTTACCCTTATATATAAAATAGCTTACGATCTTAGTATATTGTTGTCGTGTAATGTTCGAAGTAATGATGTCATTACGCGATATCGTTTGTCGAAGTAGTAGTATAGATTACGTAGATGTAAACAAAAATATATAGCTGGTAAATAGTGGTGTGATATACATAAAAATGGCTTTAAAACTAATGAATAGTGTTTGCGGCCAAACTAATAATTGTGAGTGTATATTTATAAACTTATTATTTACATAAAAAAGAAATTATAATTATATAATATATTTAGTTGATTTATAAAAAATAATAAATCGGAATATTATGATATATGTGATATGAAAAAGTTTTAAGAAATTTATTATATTAACACAAGTCTCGAGAGAATTATCGTGCAAGTATAATAAAATCCTTCTGATTAAAAATATTATAACGAGAGCATAATCAGCACCACCAAAAAATAATTTTTCTTTACCACGCACTAAAGCGACATATTTCGTAAATTCCAAGCTGTGTTATCTTTTTTTACTCAGGCACAATAACGAGATTTTGTCGAGATGACCGTAAAATATTTTACCCGCTAAGCGGCTTATATTTAGTCTTTACGTCGCTGTTTTTTTTCTGAACCATTCTTACACGAATTTTCTTTGATTTACAGAAAATAAAATTAACTCTCTAATACCTTTTAAGATTAGGACATAAGTTATAGTATTCTATTGTATCAATTAAGGTTTAAATGTCAATAGATCCTGTTAAAAGTAATATAATGTAATTTCTTATTATATTTATTTAGTATTTTTTACAAATATATTTAATGCAATCATAGGAAGCCAATAAAGGACACTTGTATTTTAAATATGTAAAAAGTATAATTTAAAAACAACCCTAAAAATTATCAGCTAAATAAACTTCATTTTCGAAATAAAAATAGATCGTACGTTCTGTGGTCTCACTTTCAATACAAAATGAAAAAGAACTCTGTACAATGCTTCGCGCTCATTTATTACTTCCAGCTATGTGTTAAAAGCGGGGCTAGTAGTTTATAAAAAAGAAAACTCCGTAGAAGACAGCCTGAAGTGGAAATGTCTCCAAGGAAAGTTATGAATCCAATAATGAATACATAACTACAGATAATATCTTCGTCATAACACTTCACAATCTCTACCCTTAGTCCAGAATTTCTAAATCATAAGTAAATACTTTTTTAAAATAAACTTTTTTCGTGTCTCTATGATTTCAATTTTTAATCTCAGACAACTTATTCATTTTTGCATTATTGAATATTCTGTGTACTAAAAATTTATCGGTAGTAAAAAATAAAAAAAATCTTAATTGATTCTTGAACTAGTTTACGCTATAAATTCTGAGTATAAACTAAGCTATACTGAAAACAATTCACTAACTGGTATTTACGATAAATTGTGTGTTTTATTATGAAAAACTTTTCAATGGGGCCTAAGGATCTCGCAAATTTCTGAGAATTGCGTAATATGATAAACTCCCAAATAGCGTAGGGTATATAATTTTGTTTTTAAGATTGTCAATACGTTGTTAGCCTTAATGGCTTTTGTAGTGTCACCAGGTGGGATATTTATTTAAGGTGTATGCTTATATTTACCAAAATTATTTACGAAAATACTGCTAAACTCTTACAAACAATACTTAAGCTTACCAACCACTTAAACATTCCAGATCAATCAATCAAGCCTAGTCTTGATAAATATGCATTAGTCGGAAGTGTTAGTAGTTATATTTTATTGTTACAATAGTTTTATTTATTAATAATTTTCTAACGTATAATAATGTGAATCGACAAAAAAATAGGATATTATTATATTAAAAGATTAGCTTATAGAATCTTATTATAATAAAGCCATGTAAATAATGATGTACTCGTTTAGTAAAATAATTTGTACACGTATAAGTTGTATTACTTTAACCTGTAATGTAAATTTGTTGATTAAGATTATTAGATTAAAAGGAACAGATCGTCATATCATAATGACATCATAAAATAATAATGAAAGTTCATTTAGTATGGCCGTGTGATATCCGGCTGAGTATAATAGACCACCCTCATTTATTACCGAGGTGTCGTAAAAGGCGACTAAGGTAATTTGACCTGCCGTGTGGTATCTGGCTAAGTTGAATAGACCATCCTCATTTCTTACCGAGGTGTCGCAATAAGCGACTAAGGTAAGTTGACGTCAGGCAGGCGGGCGGTCGTAAAATACCAAGCCAAATCATGTGACAACATGTTGTACCGACCTCACTTAGAGTGGGATAAGGACAGGAGAATGGATGAAAGTTATTTTAGTAGTTGAAGTTACTATTGAAGGTGATCGCTGTCGGTATCGCCTTTTTAGAAATTCAATTAAGCATATCCATGAAGTCTTCTTATTTATTATCTTCAATAATTAGTTAGGCGTAATTGATGAAAATATTATTAAAGAGCGTCAGAACGAAAAATGTTTAATGTGTATCGGCACGTAAACGTTTCAGTTTGATTACCCGCATTTATCTTAATATACCCTAGTTTTGAGACGCATTTACGATCTAACGATAACTCTAGGGATATCGCTCTATACCAATCGTCTGCGAAATGAAAGTCAAATATTAGGTGTCACCGTCTAATCGTTCGTAGCTTTCAATGATTATAGAGAGAGATCCCGTGGACCCCAGACTTTCGTCATTTTATAAAAGCTAAAACTTTTTCCCCTTTAGCCAGACATTTTCCATAGTTCCTACCCCAACCAGACGAGCATAAAAGGTTGCGGTTGGAAAGAGCGGGAAGTATATATACGGGTAGGTGCGAACGAGATGGCGAGTTAGGTCATTACGTACTCGGAAGTTTTTTTATGGAATGGTGTTGTTAAAATATTAAATTAACAATACTTGAAAATAGCGAATAAAGCTAGAGGGGAAACATCATCTTATTCTTATCCCAGTAATATATATTAAAATCAGCTTTTATACTATGACGTAAATAGAAGTCAAATTTCATGAACTTTAAGGGTGTCTGGCAGGGGGTTTCCACTATGCTAAGTGTTTGGCATTGACTGACGTGATTTTTAATATTATTCTAAAGGTAATATCAAAAGATCATGCTTTATACTATGACGAAATTAATTCGGAATTTTGCAACCTTGAGTACCTCGTATCTCGGTTGTTTGCCACTATGATCCAAATTCCATAATTTACCATCGTTCTTACCTGTGTTGGGAGCATGCACTGACAAAGTTTCAGCTTTTATAAAATGACGAAGGTCTGGCGTTCACGGGATCTTGGGCCGTTACGTTTGTAATGAGACGCGTACTTTATGAGGCGACGTCGAGGCGATGATAAGTAATACGGCGAAATGATCACATCGCCATAAGTTGTAATCTACAAAGAACATGTTAAACGAACAAAAGAGAAGTATGGTCTTACACGTTCTCTTCGTGCTAGAGCGTAAATAACCCAAAATTGTTTCGACCGTCTTTTTTAACTGTCATATGTCCAAACATAAATATAGAAAATATGTTATATTATATGTATGTTGTTATGTATGAAATGTATATTAAGTAAATAAATAAATAAAAATATGACAACGATTGCAAACAAGCTAGTCTTTACCGACAAATACGGGTCCCGTTTTTTGTCATCGGCCGGTCGTAGTTTCTCGCAATGCAACTCTAGGGGGTAATGTGTGCCATAATTATACCATCACTTACTAAAGATCGTTTTAATCCTTGCTCTAACCTCACAGTATGCTGGCAGAACTTTAGCTACTACAGCTACATTACATTATACTGAGCAACTAATGAACAATACAATAACGCATGAATATAAATAGATTTTTTTTAAAGTCAAAACACCATGTATAGCATAGAACAATATACCAATACGACCAAATTAAAAAGTGTAGCGATGTACAAGCGTATTGCACGTATTTGAAAACTAATAAACTTGCGAATTAATAACGAACGACACGACATGAAATGCTTTGTCAAATCACATTAGCATATAACAACACGGCGCTGTTTAGCATAATTCAATGAACGCGTATTTGACTGCGGAGTGTTTAGCGAAAAATTACTACCTTTTTTATTATATTACACTGTCTAACACTAAACGTTCTGACAGAATACTACATTGCATGTATTATGTTAACAAAATGGTATTATTTTGTAAGTTCGGTATTTGTGAGATTTAATCTTCTATTGGTAACGAAGCGCACGTAAAGCTTATTGCTGTCGGTTGCAGTATCGGAAAGGCCTTACAAACGTACGGAAAATGTGGTAAATATTTAACTATGAATAATTGTTATGTCCAAATATATCTTAACATGATATATGCACGATATGGACACACGTTATACCTATACATAGAAATCAATATAGACAAAGATCAAAAACGGTCTAATAAAAGAAATATTTAAGTAAATTTAAAAAAATATATATATAGGACATTATTAAAATATATGATTTTTTATAGGTATTGACCTATGAACCATCACGCACTCAGCACGCATCATAAAAACTTAACGCAAAAAGTTTTTTTAAAGAAACCGAGCCAGAATTTCCCTAAACCTCCCTACATGCCGTTTCCAAGATTCAGAAAAAAAAAAAAAAAAAAAAAAAATATATATATATATATATATATATATATATATATATATATATATATATATATATATATATATATGAGATTAATTCGTCTAAATATTAAAGATAAAATATATGACGTGACGTATTAGTTTCCCGCCAAATGCATTTTCCATAAGCATAATTTTTTAAACAAATTAAAAGTCAATTTAATTTGGAACAGTTTATTATGTGATTTAAATTTTAAAATCAAAATAAATCGCATTCTTTTGTTTATTAGGTAATTTAATTTAACAATATTTATTAAAATATTTAACAATATTTATTATTGTTTATTTATAAGTCTATGGTTGATGGCAGAATAATAGTATACCATAGTCAAAACATATTATTTAAAAAAAATATATATAATTTGTTCAGGGATATGGTAAAATATTAGAGTGATCAACTATTTTACGCATTTTAAAAATATATCCTTTTTAATTTCTTTGAACAATGATGTCTCCTGAGGAACGTCAAGCTGAGACTTGTTTATTGAAATTCAATTTGGAGGAAATAGAACATCTATTAAACGCGAGGGTATGTTAACTGTATGATGAAACGAATATTTTAATAAATAAGTTTAGAACTTTGATTTACGCCTTGTGGTATCCGGCTGAATAGAAAAGACCAACCTCATTTCTTACCGAGGTGTCGTAAAAGGCGACTAAGGTAAGTTGACCCATCGTGTGGTATCCGGCTGAGTAGAAAAGACCAACCTCATTTCTTACCGAGGTGTCGTAAAAGGCGACTAAGGTAAGTTGACCCACCGTGTGGTATCCGGTTTAGTAGAATAGACCACCCTCTTTCTTACCGAGGTGTCGTAATATACGACTAAGGCAAGTCGAGGTCAAGCAGGTGGCCGGTCGTAAAAACGCAGCCAAATCATGTTGCAGCATGTTTATAAAATGTTGTGCCGACCCCACTTAGAGTGGGATAAGGGCAGGAGGATGATGATGATGATCAAGTTTATAACTTTGTTTTATTAAATTATTGCATAAAGCTGTCAGAGCTACCCGATTTAGAAGAAGATAATATACAACAACATCGCAAAACATTGGCTGCCTTGAGAGAAGTACGCTCTATCAACGCTGAAATAAATCATCTGAAGCTAGAGACTGGTATACAAGGTTTTGATATATAAGCAATTTTCAAAGTAAATATTTTATTTGACTTTCCTTGTATTGAGAGTATTTTACTCACACTGATCATTGTTTGGATGGCGTTGAAAGCTATAAATCGCGAATAGCAATCAGTCGGGGATGAATTGTATACATAATATATACATTTCTTGCCTCTTCTTGCCAAACAAGGTTTTTCATAATTAATTTTGATGAAATTTCCTTAAGCGTTCTCTCCACTACGTAGTGAGGAATATTGAAGTGATTTTTTTAGTTTTTTAGATTAGATTTTGTATGCTATACATTTTGGATAATAAACACGTTATTAGGCGTTAAGTTTCCCAACAGTACGCTAACATTAGCCCAGTATACGTGTGTCAATTTTATCAAATTTTTAACAAATTTTATCTATATTACTCCAGCGGTTTAGTGAAGTGAAATAGACGGACAGACAGACTATCGCACTTATAATATTAGTATAAATGTACACCGATATAAGCTGCGATAGCCCAGCGAAGAGACTGCGATTCTTTCAAGGGGTCACGGGTTCAAACCCCGGACAGGCACCAATGACTTTTTTTGTAAAAAGTGTCTTATTGATAATTGCAATTTATCACACGCTTTTTGGTGAAGAAAAACATCGCGAGTAAGCCTGTATATCTCTAGAGAATTCTAAGGATATGCTAATATGTAACCTACAAATCCGCATTGGAGCAGCGTGGTAGATCTTAGCTCCAAGCCTTCTTTCCAAAAACGGAGAGAGGATGCCTAAGCCCAGCGATAGTATCAAGCCGTTACTTTACTATGGATGTACACAATTTACCGTATTGGTGGAAAGGAAGATTGTTTATATTTTAGGACGGCTAAGAGCTAAGCGTATGACTCTTCAACAAGAATGTCATGAGATTACTAATATGATGGAGAAAATACACGAGGAACGTGCTCAAATCGAGGAAATAATAGCCCAGGAGGAGAACAAGTCGCATCTTGAAATGTAAACAGTTTTTGATATTTATTACATCCTAGAACAAATACTTGCCCACAACCTCGTCGTTTTTCAATCATATCGGAACTTGGAACTTTATAAAATTTAAGAAACGGTTTAAATTACTTTCGCTATCAATAGGTTTTGTTGTCATTTAAATTTTGTCATTAGATGTATCATTTTAAAAAAAAAATTACCAAAAAATAGAGCAAACCGATAGTAACCAGTCATCGACTTCCTAATTCAATATTTTTATGAAGTGACGATGTTTTTCTTCATAGTAAATTACATAACATACGTTTCACGTATATAGTGCATATTTATTATCATCATCATATGCAGATTATCAGTGCATATCAGAATTTTGACTCATGACCTCGCATACGTATTTCTACCATTAATTAATGACGAGCGATTCTAAATACAATAACGTCAAAGATTAAAGATCACATTATGAAACGTACATTTCTGAAATTTTGTCTATGGTTTGAAGGTTTCTAAAGACTATTTATTTGTCTATGTGCATAATAATACTTTCTGTAATTATCTTAATTAAACTAATAACTGATTTTCTACAGCAATAGAAATATTACTTCGAAGACATTAGAACGCGATATCTGCACACTTTGGAGTCCTCTTTTTATATATATCCTCCTGCCCTTATCCCACTCTAAGTGGGGTCGGCACAACATGTTATAAACATGCTGTCACGTGATTTGGCTGTTTTTTACGACCGACCGCCTGCCTGACGTCAACTTACCTCTGTCGTATTTTACGACACCTCGATAAGAAAGAGGGTGGTCTATTCTACTTAGCCGGATACCACACGAATATATATTACTCTGTTATATATTATACTGTGCATTACAAACAATATGTAAACGTGCCGTAGTGCAAGTAAGTAGTACTGAGTGTGTCAGCATTCGCCTGCTTACGTGATATCAGCGTTAAGCAATGACGTCTGATTTTAACATCTTGAACTATTGTCTATGAATTTGTATATGTATTGCCGTAAAGTACACTTTTGGTACTTTAAAGTTCCAAATGATAAAAACAAGGCGTGTGTATCGGCCTGACTAGAATAAACCACTCACTTTTTACCGAGATGTCGTAAAAGGCGACTAAGGTAAGTTGACGTTAGGCAGGCTACCGGTCTTAAAATACCTAGCTAAATCATGAAACAACATGTTTTGCCGACCCCACTTAGAGCGGGATAAAGGCAGGAGAATGATGATGATGAATGATAAAAACGAGATTTACATTTTCAGAAATCAATATGAAGCGAAACTGGCTGAAATAACAAATAAATTTCGTCAACACGCATTTGTTTATGTTAGTAAAAATATCAGTTACCTAATGTTAATTTATTTTTTAAGTAGCTCGCAAATGTATCTTAAAGAATCACATTGTTATGCTGCTTTAAGCTACGAAACTATTCTAATTTGGATTGACAAGTTTTCTCGTAGCTGTGACCGCCTGCATGGAAATCAATGTATCTCAAATTGCAACCCCGCGGGATTTTTTGCCTATATATTGCTCTACAACCTTCTCTAAATTCCAATTAAAGTCCCAATAAAATCGATTTAGCAGTTCCTGGGATAATTCCAGACAAACAGAAGAAAGAATTAATTGATATATATTATCTAATTGATATATACTATCAACCTAAAGGTTGATAGTATATCATAATAATAATTTATATACTATCAACTTTTAGGTTGATAGTATATAAATTAAATGATAAGGTTTACCTTCCGCTCGAATTACATTATCTTTTAGTAAAACCGTACAAAAATCCATTCAGTAGATTCTGAGAAAATCGATCACATACAGTTTTTAGTGTTTTTTCAAAATCAACAATTAAAATAGTCTCTTATTTACGAAGTAGGTTTTAAAATATCTAGTTTTGACTCAGATTTAATCTCATCTACTTAGTGCTTCATGATATAAATTTCGCAGTTAATGTATAGAAACCGGCTATACTCACGTCTTATTGTTAATGAACTGGTGGGAACAGTTTTGCGGTAACGTCGTGTAAAGAGCTCATGAATAAGTGCTCCGGATAGGTTCGAAACTAGTCGGGCTAACCCGATAGAATAAGACGTGAGTATAGCCGGTTTCTATACATTAACTATGAATACCAATCACGATAGTTTAAATATAAATTTCGTGTTAATTTCAATTACTCATATTTAGCATAATAATTTAACTAAGTTGGATACTTTTTGCTTTAGAATAAAGAAATAGTTAGAGGAAAAACTGAAAAGGCTAATAAAGTTTTGTCAGCGCTATTACAAGAAGAGGAATCACTCCAAAAGGAAATAGCCAAATTAAATGAACAACTCAATAGTATGAAAGCAGATGTTCCTGAAAATATTCTCGATATAATGTACGTTTTGTTTACATTAAAAAAAATATTCTTTTTATATACATAGACAGGAGAAAGAGATAACAAATCTCAAGCCAATAAAATTTTTGTGATAATTTGTGTTCATATTTGTTGCAGGGGCCAGAAGGAACTAGAAGAGAAAATTAATTTACTAAATGCTCAATGGGAAAAGTTACGATGGCAAATTAAATACTAATATTAGAATATTTATTTTCCTAAATTGTTACCTTAAATACAAATATAAAAGACTTGTGTATTCATTTAATTTGACAAGAATATGTTTAATTAAATAAAATGTAGCAGAATATAATGTAAATTTTATTAATAAGAGCGCCAAGGAATTGATAATAAAACATAAAAATATTCTTCTTTAGAAGAGTACGAAACACACAAAGTGATCTCAATAAGGTTAAGTCGGTTAGATTAGTTAATCAGTAAATCGTTAAATAGGCTTTTCTCAAGACCATAAAATTGTCTAAGTATTATTAATTCTGAAAGAAATAACCAGAACGATTCCACAACCAGTTCAGAATGCTATCAGGCACTGATAAAAACAAAAAAGAGTCTTACTATTCCTTAAATAATATTCGTTCTTATCGATATGTTCAAATATCATCAACTATTAAATGTAGTTAGGCATGAATCTACTCAGTTAATATAACAAAAAGACAATTTTTATACTACGTTTATTCATAACAAAAAAGGTTCCAGGTATTAGTAGGAATGAGTCAACTTTTAAAAGCTGACTTTTTAAGGAATCTTACAGCAACGCTCCTTCCATAAGAATGTTGGATTAACCATATCGCAATATTGCAGAGATTGCTCCACGATGTTGTTTTTCACCGAAAATCGCGTAATTAATTATGGAATCAAATAAGACACAAGTGTTTTTTTAATCGGCGGCAATTTTACCTTCGACTCACTGGTAAAGGCAACCTTGTTAACCCATCGTTAAAATATAATTTCTGCTAGATGGACTAATAAATTTCTTAGAAATGTAATGAAATAAGATGAAATTATGGTAATTTAATTTTATTTTCACGTGAATATAATTATTTATACAAGTTCTTAGAAAGAAATTCTCAAACGCAAACTTCATCAATTTATCTGTTTGAAATGTTAACTGTTTCATAAACATTCAGACTCATGAATGTATTCATTTTGAAATCGCTTAATATTTTTCTCATTAGTAACAATTTGCACTGCAAATAAGTCATGTTACAAAAATCCGCAAGGAAAGCTTTTAGTGTACGTAGGTATTTTAAGAATTGATGAAAGTAGCGGTCTGTAATCATCTTAATACTGGACGACAGCCTCCTGTCCTTTTGATTGATCCTGTTCGATTTTCATCGAAAATGGAGACAGAAAATATTCATAGATTATAAATGAGGTACGTTATGTTTTAATTCACTGCCAAGTGGTTTTGACCTTTGACTGCTGTTTGAGTTAAGTTTGTGTAGCTATGGGTCACACGAAGTACGAAAATGAATGAATACATTTAAATGTTTCACTTAAAAAGGCTTTTTAAACTCGTCTTTTTAAGCGAAACATTTAAATGTATTAGCCGTCTTCGCTATCACAACCAAAAGAGTTTACTGCTGTATATAAATCCATAGACTTTTATCATCATTCTCCTGCCCATATCCCACACTAACTGGGGTCGGCTCAACATGTTTTAAACATGTTTTTACTTGATTAGACTAGGTATTTTATGACCGGTTGCCTACCTGATGTTAACTTACCTTAGTCGCCTTATACGATACCTCGGTAATAATGAGGGCAGATTCTACTTAGCCGGATACCAGACGGCAAAAATCCATAGATGTTTATGTTGGTATTAGTAATAACCATGCGAAGCAGAGAGATAGATGAGATAATGAGATAAGTTTTTTTCTACACTTCGTATTATTAGGTAGGTAGGACGTAATCAGTTGTTAGGTAATAAATTATATCAGCTAAAAAGAAACAAAGAGTAAGTGAGTAATTAGTACCTACAATTCGGTGTCTAGAATCCGGTATGTGTATAAATAAATCGTTTATCATTTATTAGAATTTATGTTTACGTAAATCGCGCTTATGATTCATCTTACTAAATATAAACAAACTTACTAAAACGCAGTCTCCGGACGCGGTAGAGTCCCATGTACTTTAAACAATATTCATTGCGGCTGATGTTTTAAAGATGTATAATATATAAGACTGTTTGGATTCAAGTTCATACACACGCATCCATCACGACGTAGGTATTAGTGAATTTAAGTAAAAGTGTTTGAGTAAATTATAATCCAAAATGAAGTTAACGTATTTGTTTGTTATCGTTATGGCAGTGTTATCGCTATTCGCGGGTTCAAGCGAAGCGAGGCCAGGCAGAATACCAGTAGGTGCTATAAAAAAAGGCGCCAAAGTTGCTGTAAGTTATAAAACTATACTTTTTCTTCGTATCAATTGACATTAATACATGGATTTTAGGTCTTTAGCACCGTGGTGACCGAACCTTGCTGGCTTATTTTTAAAATATATAACAAAGATGAAACTTGAAAATATAAATGAAAAAAATAATTGTGCAGATGGAGATCGAACTGGGGTATTTTTACTTCTTTAGTCCGCCCATTATCCACTAAGCTATTACTATTATAACTTTACAAATGACAGCTGAAATATCATTTGCATTTAAGTCTACATTAAGGCATTTCGTCAGTGTCTGAAAACGGGGATAAATTATCATTTTTTTATATATAACCTAGCTAGATCGATTTTTCCCATCCAAGACCATGCTATAAAACCCCAAAATGCTGAATTTCATGAAAATCGTTGGAGCCGTTTCCTAGATTTTTTAGTTTTAATTTTAGCAATAGAAGAAAATAGAGAATTTCTTCTTTATAATAATTATTAGTATTTTACAAAAATTTAATTTAATTATATATTAAAAACTATATTAATGTTTTAAAATGACTTTAAATAATTAAATTACTTAGTAAATGAACTGTGTTATGAATATAATCATCATTTTGTAGTGATAGTGAGATGAAAGAAGTACATATTTATTGAAATACTATCTATAGAAGCTTAAAAAATATAAAAATATTTTTTATACGTTGTATAATTCTTTGCGTCTATATTAAATATTCTGAATCTGTATCAATATCGACAATTTTAACGCCTTGTACTGCGTCACTGGGCAACGTACAAAATAAGTGAACATAGTAATATACTGTTTGATAAATAACTTTTCAATTTTGCATTTTCTTAACAAATTCCTTTATGATAATATAATAAATTTAAGAATATCTAACGAGTTATTAATTTATCTTTTTTTATGCTTTTTTAACAGGGTCGAGCGTGGCGAGTAGTAAGTGATGTAAGCACAGCCGTCGACATCGCCAGATTATTTCATAAGAAGAAACATTAAACTTAAGTTTTAATAAAGCATTTAATTTACAAAATAATTAGTGAAGTATGTTTGTACACCATGTGGTTACTAAATAAATAATTATATTTTCCGTGAAGCTATTATTTATAAAGAAATTTTATACATTATACTTATATTTTTCTTTCTTACTAAGTACGGTCAGTATAGAGTGGTGATAGTCTATTTTTTTTTCCGAATTGACTATATGCGAAATACCCTACCCCTCATTTCTTACCGAGGTGGCGTAAAAGGCGACTAAGGCAAGTAGACGCACCGTGTGGTATCCGGTTAAGTAGACTAGACCACCCTCTCTCTTACAGAGTTGTCGTAAAATACGACTGAGGTAAGTTGAGGTCAGGCAGGCGGCCGGTCGTAAAAACGCAGCTAAATCATGTCACAGCGTGTTTATAACATGTTGTACCGACCCCACCTAGAGTGGGATGAGGGCAGGGAGATGATGATTGACTATATGCTGTTAGCCCTAACAACTTTGCAGCGTCACCGGGCGGGTGTTGATAGTCTAAGAAAATTATTCACTAACCTATAAGAGCTTTAGGTGTTGGTTTTGGATGTTATAATACACAGATGTTAAAAGTCCGTAAAGTGAAAAAAGCTTTCATCGGTACTTTTCGTCTGTTCAGACAAAAGCTAGTATTGTATATACTGAAGTTTTACAATAGTAAACGGCAGGAATAAATTTACTAATTTGACGACCTGCTTAACCCACTTTCAATTTATGCAAAGTCCAGAGCTAGTTTATAATGTAAAAGTTTTAATAAATCTTTATCGCCAGAAGCACTTTACATTTTTCACGTTCTACAATCGCAATTGAGTTTCGCTGTTCCAAGAAATGCCGTTAAATATGTCTGAGAAATTTGTACAAAATTCTTTTCTTTTGATAACATGGTAGACAAAAGAAAATATTTTTAAAAGCAAGTTTCTAGGCCCATAAAAACGATGTACTTCTTGGAAAAAAAAAACTAAGAAACCTAAAAACAACGTGGTTATATTTAGATTTACTTTCATAGACAATGAAGTTCCATAGCTTAGAACTATGTCCAGAATTTCATAGTTTGACGTTCTATAGGACTACTGTTAGCAGCCTATTATTATTCCACTGCTGAGAAAAGGCGATTACCCGTTAGAGAGAAAAAAGTTATGCCGCTCATAGTTTTAGTCATGGTTAAATCAATTCCAATGCTGGACAACATACAAGCAACTAAAAGAACGGCATAACAGAGTCACAGAGTCGCGTAACAGAGTCAATATGTCGACAAAAATATTATAGTAGTATAAATCCGAAATAAAATGACGTAGAACTTTTACTGTGAATTATGAGGGAATTAATAAACTACCAAACATCTATTTATCTAGAAAATAAATAAACCGGCTCTAATATTTTCATATTAATACGCCGAACAAATAATTATAACCGTAAATGAATCACTAGATTAAAGAGAAGAGCTGTTAGTTTATGTAAACGTTCGAATCCCGAATTGAACAGATTAATTACTAATAGGATTATATTTAATTGCGGTTCTGATAATGAATCCAGGAGCTATGTCATGTTTTTTATTTGAATTTGTGTATGTCTTCTTGTTCAACCGATGGACATCCACTGCTGGACATAGGTCTCTTCACGGGATCTTCACAACACACGATTTTACGCAAGTTGTATCCAGCGGCTCTCCGCGATCTTTTTGGGGTCATCATTCCATCTAGTAGGGGGTCTTCCAAGACTGCGCTTTCCAGTGCGAAGTCGCCGTTCCAAAACTTTGAGACCCCAACGCCTATCGGTTCTCCGCATTAAGTGCTGCGCCCATCGCGACTTTAGCTTCGCGACCAGCGGGTTGCGAAGTAAGCTATGTCGGTGACTCTGGTTCTTCTACGGATCTCCTCATTTTTGATTTGATCACGTAGGGATACTCCGAGCATAGCGCACTCTATCGCGACTCTGAGCCTTCTTATGAGGCCCATAGTCAGCGACCAAGTTTCGGATCCGTATGTCATCATTTAAATATGTAAAGAATTGTAATTTTTATGGAAACGATATATTACTAGCTATAAACAATTTTGAAACAAATATTCCTTTCGTATAACTTGCTATTGATTTTTTTTACTTTGGTATAAATACTACTATAATTCCTCAAAAGTTTAAAGTTTTTAAATTAACCACATTTTGTTATGAAAACATAACCGTATAGAACACGATATTAAGACTATATTTACTGAAACGAGGCATGTGAACTTTTAGGTTAGCTATTATGAAAAACATTTTCCATGGTAATCAGTAAACTTTCTCTTGCTTTATACATATAATATCAAAGAGGAATATGTCTGCATACATATATCAAAGGCTTTTTGATGAAAACTGACTGCTTGACTTTTTCCGACGTTTTTTTTGTCATATTTCAGCTTTAACAGAAAAAAAAAATAGAAACATTCTACATTAATCATTGCATTGTTGAGTGCGCTTGCCTCGAGTTGTCTTGCTTTAAAGATGCCGAGAAAGAATTTCATTCCAGTGCTGTTAGTAACAGAAATGACATAACGAAAAACTTCATACACCTTCATAAGAAAGTGTACGAAGTTCTTTTTAATGTACCTTCATAAGTTGGTTGTTGGGAATTCTAATACGTCTGGCCGGCAACACCGGACGGCCTCGTTACTACGGCAACGAGAATAAAAAGGAAAAAGAGAGTAACAAGGCTGTCAATGTTGGAATTTATATAATCTTAGATAATCTTGGATTGAATATATAATTGGATAAAACACACAGATCCTATTCTTGGAATTATAATTGGATAATTCCAGTTAGTATAGTTACTCTCTTTTTCCTTTTTATTCTCGTTGCCGTAGTAACGAGGCCGTCCGGTGTTGCCGGCCAGACGTATTAGAATTCCCAACATCGGTATTAACCTACTCCTGGTTTGTTTTGAAATAAATAACTATCAAAGAAAAAGGTTTTATAAAACGTTCACCAGAATCTAATATTTTGCGTTTGTTTTGATCGATGATCATACTCCTGCCCTTATCCCACTGTAAGTGGAGTCAGCACAAAATGTTATATGAATTGGCTACGTATTTTACAGCCGGCCGCCTTTTTATATACAAGAAAAAACCCCTTATGGGTACCGTCGCCCGACGGGGACAGGCGGCGGTTAGGTCGGACTCGCACCGACTAAAACGACCCAGATGACCCCGGAGTCCCCGGCCCGTCCAGATTGGCCACCCCACAGTGGTCCGTTCGCCAAGACTAAGCTTGCCCAGGCTGCGCCACGAGGAGGCCGACTACTTTGGCACCCCAACAACCGGCCGCCTGCCTGACCTCAACTTACCTTAGTTGTATTTTACGACACCTCGTTAAGAAAGATTGTGGTCTGTCTACTCAACTGGATGCCACACGGTGGGACAACTTACCTTAGTCGTCTCTTACGACACCTTGGTAAGAAATGAGGTTGTTCTAATCTACTTAGCCGGATACCACACGGCGGGTCGTCTTACCTTAGTTGCCTTTTACGACTTGGTAAGAAATGAGGGTAATCTATTCTACTTTGACGGATACTACACGGCAATTGCATTGATCGATGTACTCGTATAAGTCAAAGAAAAAGAAGATTCTTGCAAAAGAAGGCTGTTTTTTACAATTAACTGTAACTTTGTCCGCGCGGCGCCGTCACGTCCCGCCAGTGAACAACACTTACATCTGGCAGAAAATTTGGTTGTGACAGCCCATTTTGAGAATCGTATAAATCGAACTGGTTAAAAATTATAAAGAAAAGGGCACATTCTCTGTGCTCAGACTTCGACCCTACTTGTTCTTGGGCTATTAATGTTATTGTTAAATTTCTGTATAAAATTAATCTTTTTTTAGTTTCATTTATACAGTAAGTTGATGTGAGGACATTAAAAGAAGTAAATCCAAATTGGTGTTTATTTTATAATAAATCGGCTACCACCTATAAACATATGAAAACATTTTACTGCGCCAGATTTACCTTTTGTCGATTAAATTGCTCAATTTTATTTATTAAATATGTTATATAAATTTTGTAAAATTGTTATATAAATTTGCGTTGTATAATTAAATTATACAACGCAAATTTTTACATTTACTTTGAGGTGTTTTCAGTTATTCAACGGTAATTTAAATACAACAAAGGTTTTTTTGATCCTAATTGTTATATAAAATAAATTTTCAAGCCAATGAACTCATTTCATGAATAACTTATTCGATTGAGCGTGAATTAAAAGTTTATGTTACATGTATTCGGTATATAATGCTTTTATTCATATAGGAGATTATGACCTTGAAGAATTCTATTATTATTTAAAATATATAGACAATACTGTCTAAATTTTGATTTATAAGCAAGGTAGAATACACTACTACTTATGGTACAACAGATTAAAAGTAATAAAATAAAAGGAAACTGCATACAAGTTTGGGTCCAAGATATAAAATGATAAAAAAGTGAATAATAGCTTTTTTATTAATTAGTAATTACTCAAAATTTAGCTGATTTTGTCAATCTAATAGCAAAGTTATAAAACATTTAGTAAACGTGACGTTACGAACTTCTATGTTAAGCAATTGATTTTTAAAATAGAAGATATTTTTTAGCATAGACAAAGCATTATAGGTAAGCGTAAACAAAATAGTGATGACACAAACAATTCGCCTAGAAGTTACATGTCCCATGTCATGTTTATTATAAACATCGTCGTTGGGACCGCACCAGCATATAAAATTTCATGCCCATATTGCTAACCGTTAAGCAATTCCCTCGTCTGGAGCCAATACTGGCAAAAGCATCAGGTCATGCTTATCATGCTTAAACATGCATTGTAATCGGGACTGGACCAATATATAAGCATGTCAGCGATGGGAGCATTTTTTTAAACGTAATTAATATATCTTTAAATTGAGCCTGGCGAAGCGGATTAGGTATGTTTATAATTGACTGGCTCGTTGGCGCAATGGGTAGTGACCCTGCCTTCAGATCCGCGGGTCGAGGGTTCGATTCCCGGCGAGGGCCAACATTTTCTATATATGAATTTGTTGGTCTTGGAGTCTGGGTGTATATTTGTATTTAAGTATGTATTTAAAAAATATATAAGTATATATTCACCAGTTGTCTGTCACCCATAACATAAGTATTAAGTTACTTACTTTGGGGACATACACCGTGTGTGTAAATGCCCCATATATTTATATTTAATTCTTTTATAATCCTACATAACATAAGTCGTAACATAAGTCGAAAATATAACAAGTCACTGTAATTGTTATAGATACAGTCTTAATCTCGTGTAAATGACCGTAAAGGAGTCATACCAACGAACAATGGATATTGTAGCAAATAGAGGATAATATAAGGAGATTTTATAGGGCGTCGTTCTCGCTAAACGATTTAAATACAAAGAAAGCTACGTCGATTGTCGTTAGGACGAACATTATGCTGAGGTACAATAGAGTAGGAATAATAAAAATAATCGAATGAAATCTTACATTACTTTTACTTATTATGTGTTTGAGAGACTTTGAATTAAAAATACGAGTATGATGTTACTATTACGAATATCATTCACAATAAATGGTAACTATTCGCTATGGTTTACTCTAATATTAATTTTACGGTCCGGATAGAATTCCTAATGAATTTCCTAAACCTTTGTTTAGATTTTAAACAGATATAAAATCTATTATCCGCTTTTAGAGAATTATGCTTTTGAAGTTTCGGAAAGAAAATCTTCCACTATGGCCCGTAATGACTGGCTTGTTGGTGGTGTTGGCAGTGACCCTGCCTTCGCAGGTATGATTCCCAGCGAGAGCCAACATTTTCTATAAACAAACATCTGTATGTATCGGATGTATATATGTATTTAAAATTATAATATGTATATATGTATATATTTACGAGAGTTTTGTCACCCATAATACAAGTATTAAGTTACTTACCTTGGGCACATACGACTGTGTGTGTAATTGTTCAAATTATATTTATTCATTTACAAATATATAGGAAAATTAAAGGATGGCTTTATATAAAACTATATTGTAAGCTTCCCAAACAATTATAGCTTTCACTTCGGAAAATTACAAATTTTCATCTTTGTTTAACAAAGCGGCGGTCGTAAAAAGTAGTCCTAAATTTTATGATCCGGTGGTTCGATTCCTATGTGAGTCAAATGTAATTAAACTATTGACTCAGGTTTGGTCTTTGTGGAAAGTTTCAACGAAGTTTCGGTACTACATTTGTCATGCTATATTGAAACTATTTAGATAAAAGGTTCTAATCAAATTGAAAAAAAAAGCTTATATATTATCACTATTATATTAATTAGTTTACAGCTATAACATATGTTTTATACATGAACCAAGAAAATCGATGAACTCATTAAATATAATGGAAACTTATATCCATTACATTCACCTGGTAAGCCTTTATATATTTAAAACATGATCATAAATCACCTGTAAGCAGCTGAGTCATCATAAATGACTAGCAGCATGCTGAGATATTAATTATACGCGTATTAAAAGTTTGCTTCGAATAACTTGTATTCGTTAGACTATGTAAGTCAAATTTTAACTAAAGTGTTAATAATGGCGTAAAGATTTATTACAGCATGTATTATAATGCCATGTGGTATCCGGCTGAGTAGAATAGACCACTCTCATTGCTTACTGAGGTGTAAAAGGTGACTAAGTGTAAGTCGCCCTACCGTGTGGTATTCGTCTGAATCAAATAGTCCACCCTCTTTATTGCCAGGTGTCCTTAATTACGACTAAGGTAAGTTGACGTCAGGCAGGTGGCCGGTCGTAAAATATGTAGCCAAATCATTTGCATGTTTGTATTGTAAATGTGCCGACCCCCATTTAAAGTGGAATATGGACAGGGGAAGATGATTGGTAGCATGTATTATACATACATTATAAATTTAATTTTTCTAAAACTTTTGCTGTAACTATTTTTTTTTCGTTTTGACTGTATATGCTGATAGCCCTAACGGCTTTTACAGCGTCACCGGGCGGGACGAGCGAGCGCAGAAGCATCGTCGAAGTTGCGGAATGCGGAGAGTAGAGCGCAAAAGCTCTACTAGCGTCGGTGAACGTCGTCCTAAGGGTGCCTCCTGTGAGGCAGGACCACGGCTTAGGGCGACGTGTAGTGGAGGGCTAATGGTATGACGACTAGTCATTATGGCGTCGGGAGTATGGCGAGAAGCCACGACCGACCGACGTCAGAAAACTAGGACCTCGTCTTCGCCGGCGAAGACGCTGTTTGCGTGTATTATATGTGTGTGTTTGGGATCGATATTTGATCGTCAGGGTCATACAGGACGCTTTTTTGGACGTCTATATTTTCGGTGAGTCGACCTAACAAGGATGTAAGTTGAAGCCACTGTTATGAGTGGGTTCTGGTGAACCTCTGCTTTCTCAAAGTAAGACTTCGAAAAGCGCTTAAAGAGATGAGCAATGGTGGGGAGGTCGAGGTCTCTATGAAGGTAAACATTCCGCATGAACCATGGACCAGTAGCTGTCGGCATGAATCGATTCTGCAGTCTTTGGAGCATGAGCAATCCGACTTTTGAAACTTGCACGAACGCGACGCTCGCATAGGATATTATTGGTCTTATGCAAGTTTTGTAAAGTGTGTGTTGCTTTAACTAACAGTGATTAATATGTACGAATACGTAGAAATTCATACGTGAAAATTATTATAGCCAGAAAATGTATGTAAAATACATGTTTTATGCGGTATAATGTTCTACCTGCACTGAAGACAATCTTCTTATTAAGCTCACACGTGCGCGACATACATTTATTAGAGATTTAATTAAATTCTCTGCTATCATATTTCATAATAACCTAATAAATTCTCTAAATAGGTGCGATGTTGTAAAATTATGGTAACATTTATTGACCATAATAAGAAACTTTTATAACAAATATTTATAATATGAATGATGTGTATAATGAAATTTTTATAACAATGTCTTCATTTTTTATATAAATTATGACAAAATAAAAAGTAGGCACTAGAGACCAACTGATGATAAGCTGTCATAGTCATCGGATGATATAATAACACATATATTATATATATATATATATATATATATATATAATATCTGGGTGACCGAGCTTCGCTCGGTAATTTTTTACAAAAAAAAAACTTTAAAAAAAGAAAAAACAATTATTTTGTTGGGATCGATCCTTGGCACTCTTATTTCTCGAGGCTGCCCGCTAACCGAATGAGCTACGTCGACTTGACAGTTAATGGCCAAAAATTCAATTCAATATAAATGTTAGTGTTTTTTAGTGCCCAAAAATAGGGATAAAACAATATTTTTTTTACATTAAACCTAGCTAGACCTATTTTTCTCCCCCAAAACCTCCTACATGCTGAATTTCAGATAAATCGTTGGAGCCGTTTCCGAGATTCGGAAAATATATATATATACAAGATTAACTCATTTAAATATTAAGATATATATATATATATATATATATAATATGTTTTCATATATTATACATGGGTGGAATAGTCCGGAATAGCAGCTGACCACCCGCGCTGCACCGACAGGCGTCCCCGAAATTAGATAGATATATTATACATATGTACATACTTATATAATGTTCATATAATTTTTCGTGCGGCATTACGTAAAACCACATTCACCAAGTAATCATCATCTTCCTGACCTTATCCCACTCTAAGTGGGGTCGGCACAACATGTTATAAACATGCTGTTAAACGATTTGGCTGCATTTTACGACCTGCCTGACGTCAACTTACCTCTGTCGTATTTTACGAAAAGAAAGAAAGGTAACCAAGAGGGTGGTCTATTCTACTAATCCGGATACCACATGGCGGGTCGACTTACCTTAGTCGCCTTTTACGACACCTCGGTAAGAAATGAGGGTGGTACTATTCTATTCAGCCGGATACCATACGCCCACATTCACCAAGTAATATTCAACCTAAACTTGGTTCAGAAGTAAATAATTGTAAATTGTAAATTATTAATACGAATTCGTTTAGATTTCGATATTATTCTAACTTTCTTGCGGATATCAGTAGTATTTGTAAAATGTTTTACCAGATTTTTTTAGGGAATTTCAAATTGGTTCCGTAATGTTCATGATCGCTTCGTCACAAATTAACACATTGTTTTTTATAATCATATTACGGATATGTATATTCATATTATCAGTTTTTAAAATCATATTACGAAATATCTTTTTTCTAGGATATATTTGCATCTGTCCGTTCGTCTGTGTAAAGAAGGTATGGAAAGGATACTGAAGTTCCTTTCCATACCTCCAAAAACCAATTTTCAAAACGTTACGTTATTTCGTTCAATCTATATAATTTTTGAAATATCTCATATTTAATTTATAATTTATACATAATTGAACACTTGAAGTAAAAGGCTTTTTGAACCAAATTGCATACTTAGTTCGAATTTTAATTTTTAGGTACTTAATGCCTTATTTACTTCAAGTGTTCAATTGTAACAGTATAATGTTACGAAGCGAAATGTCACTCTTTTTTGATGTCGTAATAACACATGATAAATATTATAAAACAGCTACCATATAATATATTATCGTTAAAATAAGCCCGAAATTTTGAACTCACGTAAAACTGGATATTAACAATTTATTGCAGCTTCATTTTTATAATTTATGAAGTGTCATGTTAAGCCAATCACGTGATAGATCATTCTGGCGGATTAAGCAAATGGCGAGTCAAATGTCAGCAATGCTTAACAAATATATCCATTTAATCATACAATGTACGGTGTAAATGAACATAATAAATATGACCGATTATGGCTTAATAAACAAACGCCGTGTGGTATCCGGCTGAATAGAATAGTGCCACCCTCATTTCTTACCGAGGTGTCTTAAAAGGTTACTAAGGTAAGTTGACCCGCCGTGTGGTATCCGGTTTAGTAAAATAGACCACCCTATTTCTTACCGAGATGTCGTAAAATACGACTAAGGTAATTTGACGTCAGGCAGGCGGCCGATCGTATAAACGCAGCCAAATCATGTAACAGCATGTTTATAACATGTTGGGCCAACCCCACTTACAGTGGAATAAGGGCAGGAGGATGATGATATGACTTAATAAACAAATACAATATGGATAACCCTACTAAGATATAAAGTTTAAGATTTGTGTGCATGCGTGTGTCAGAGAGCAACGCACACTTGCCGCGCTCACACGTCCGATGCTCGAAGCCCGAGATTGTTGCCGGTTGTCCTTAAAATCGTTTACGTAAACGTGTTCGATTGTCCGGATTGTTCTGTGATTCTGTGTTTGGTGTTTTTGTGGTCGCTGTCGACTGTAGCGGAGCGTCGTTGACGTGCCGCAGCGGTCTGCAGAGCGCCGGGTGTTCGCCGTTGTGGGGAGTGACCGTTAGCACCTTTTAGTGCTACGTCGCTCGTCGCTCGTCGTTCGTCGCTCGTCGTTTGTCGTAAGACGCACGGTTGGTGAGTCCCGCCCAATTTCCCACACATAGTTTAAATAGGTACACACCTCCGTCCTCACCGGGACGCAGACTAGTTTTTTGAAATTAGTTAGTGTAAAGTAGGCACACTCCCCCCTGCCCTCCGGCAGGGGGACATCTCTTTTAAATTGTTGTTTGGGTCCATTAGGACCCAAACACAGTATTTTAAACTTTTAATTTTTAAAAAAAAAAAAAAAAAAATTAGAAAAATGGACCCGAGCCTCGGGGCCATTTTTGCTTTCCTCCGGGAACGTTTCCCGGATGCCTTCGCCGCCCTTCAGGCGACGCTCGCCCCGCGGGATAGTCCCGCGTCCCCATCGCCTTCTCCGTCACCGGAGAAGCGTCCTCCGCCCCCCGTTTCCTTGTCCTCAGACATGGAAGCGGAGTCGCAGTCCGAACCTGCGTCTTCCTCGGAAGGCGAGGATAATGACGACCAAGACGGTTTCGAAACCGTCAAGTCACGGAGCCAGAAGCGTAAGCTGAAGGCCCCGACCACCGTCCCGCCCAAAAGGGCGATTAATCTAGAGAGCGCCTCGAAGCGCCCCCACCCCCCCGCCTCCGTTGCCACGCCTAACAAGGTGGGAGCTACCGGTTCTGGCCCTAATGTGTCAGATGACGTCACTATGACGGAAAAAAGGGAGAGAGTCCCTCCTCTCTATATAAGAGAAAAAGACGCATGGCAGCGTCTACTACCAAAAATAATGATGCAAAATATTGCATTTAAAAACGCGCGCTCCACTGTTATAGGTATCAAAGTGGAGTGCCAGTCTTCTGCGGATCACCGCAATCTCACATCCCTTCTGGGTGAAGAGAACGTAGGATATCACTCCTACGCGCTTCAGGACGAACGCGAATTACGCGTCGTAATTAAGGGACTTCCCGTTCAGCTCGATTTGGAGCTCATTAAACAAGATCTCATCGATCAAGGTCTCCCGATCCGCGCGGTACATAGAATGTACCATGGTAGAACTAAGACCCCGTACGAGCTTTGTCTCGTCATCCTAGACCTTTCCCCCGAAGGAAAGAAAATTTTCAATATCACCTCCGTATGTAGACTTTCCGGTCTGCGCGTAGAGGTCCCCCATAATAGAGGAGCGATAGGCCAATGCCATCGCTGCCAGTTGTTCGGGCACTCAGCCCGCCACTGCTTCGCACGCCCGAGATGCGTGAAGTGCCTGGGTGACCACGGCACTGTGGATTGCCCCCGATCGAACCCCTCAGAGGAGCCGCCTAGCTGCGTTCTCTGCGGACAGCAGGGGCATCCCGCGAGTTATCGCGGATGCCCCAAAGTCCCGCTTAGAGCAAAGCGGGGTGGTCTAGCGGCGGCCCGTAAAAAGGCAGCCGCTCGGACCGCTCCAAAAGTGGCCCCCCCGAAGGAGCGCTTTGTCCCCGCTCCGCTGCCCGCGGTCAACGTGTGGCAGCAGAGACAGGCAGCCGCGTCGGCTGCACCCCCCCCGCCCCCGCAGGTTCAAGCGATGACCCCGGTCGTCGCCAAGGCAATCAGCGGTCCCCCCGCCCCTCAGACTGCACCTCCCAAACCCAAAGTGGCCGTACCTCAGCACGTGAGCAGCTTCATGGAAGACATGAAGCTGATTAGCGGATTGGTCGCCAACATTGACACCGACGAGTTGTCAATATTGGCGGGCAAGCTGAGGCGCGAGCCGCAAAACAGACTAATGGCTTTGCTCGAGCACGCGGAGCTCGTCCAGGCCATCGCGAAAATTTCAAAATAATCCTTTATGGGTAGTACGACCCAAAGGAATAAACCCCAAGGGCTCAGGGTCGTTACGTTGAATGCAAACGGCCTCACCGATCAAATTAGCGAAGTTCGAGAATTTGTGGTTGCGCACTGCGTTGACATTTTGTTGGTGCAAGAATCATTCTTGAAACCAAGTAAACGCGATCCCAAAATCGCCAACTATAACATGATCAGACACGACCGCTTCAGATCTAAGCTGGGTGGCACGGTCATTTATTATAAAAGATCCCTCCATGTCTCCCCAGTAGACTCCCCTGAGTTAGAAAACATGGAGACCACAGTCTGTCAGGTGGGTATGACGGGTCATCCATCCGTCATAGTAGCATCTGTCTACTTAAGTCCTAAGAAAAAAGTGCTTAGAAGCGACCTAGCCGCCCTTCTGGCGCTAGGCAACTCAGTCATTTTGGCCGGCGACTTCAACTCGAAGCACGGTCATTGGAATTCTTTGAATACCAATCAGAACGGTCGCACTCTCCACAAATTAAGTGATATCGCCCACCTCGGCTTCGAGGTTATAGCTCCAGACGAGCCGACTCACTATCCTCTCAACAGTGAGCACGAGCCCGACGTCCTAGATATTGTTCTTCTCAAGAACGTAACACTCCAGTTACGCTCTATCGAGGTCATCCACGACCTCAGTTCAGACCACCGACCGGTTCTACTCCAGCTAGGCAGGTCCGCTTCCGCGGCACCTAGCACTAAAACCATCATAGACTGGAAGAAGCTCAATGAGCAACTTCAGTCGATTGATTCAGTCCACTTGGACCAAATCCCGGATAGCATAGATTCAGAAGAGGTCGCCAAGGAGGCCTCCTCCCATCTCACAGCTCACCTGTGCGACACGATCAAAGCTTGCTCCCGGGAAATACCCGATGATCATGGTCGCCTGAGACTTCCTGACGACTTAAGAGCACTCCTCACCAAAAAACGCGCCGCCACTAGGGCGAATGCTGCGTATCCAACCCCCGAGAACCGGATCAGACTCCGGAGATTACAGAGAGAGGTAAGAGAAAAACTTGCCCTCCACTCTAGTGATTCATGGGATGCGAAACTCTCGGAGATCTCGCCAAGTCATCTGGCCTTCTGGAGACTGTCGAAGTCTCTGAGAGGCAGCCAGTACGCAGCCACACCGCCTCTGTTGCGGAATAACCTACCACCCGCGTTCGAGGATATCGATAAGGCCGAGTGCTTGGCGGACAGCCTTGAAGCCCAGTGTTCCCCCAATATCAGCTCACCCAACCACGCCGAATTCCATGCCAAACTGGAATCGGAATTGGCTAGTCTTTCCGCAGCGGTTCCCGAAAGCGAACCGATTCCCCCCACTTCCGGAGATGAGGTACGATCCATTCTAAAAACGCTCAAACCCCGTAAATCCCCAGGTCCCGACCTTATCACAAACAAGGCACTCAAGTGTCTTCCTGACCGTCTCGTGCACCTCTTGGTATTGATCTTCAATGCCCTTTTGTCTTGCTGCTGCTTCCCGGACCAGTGGAAGGAGGCAACAGTTATAGGAATTCATAAACCGGGTAAACCCCGGAATCTTCCAGATAGCTATCGCCCCATCAGCTTACTCAATAGTTTGGGTAAAGTCTACGAGAGAGTCATCCTCTCTAGACTTAAAGCAATCATAGACTCTAAAAACCTCATACCGAATGAACAGTTCGGTTTTAGATCTAGCCACACGGCCACTCACCAAGCTCACCGCCTGGTGGAACACGTTTTGCAGGGTTTCTCCATAAAGAAATCCACGGGTGCCGTCTTTTTCGATGTCGCCAAAGCCTTTGATAAGGTTTGGCATGCTGGCTTGATTTACAAGCTCCAGCAATTAGGCATTCCAGATAGGTTCGTACTTCTCTTAAGAGACTATCTCACAAACCGCACCTTTAGATACCGCATAGACGGTACTCTCTCATCCAGACGGCCTTTACGTGCTGGAGTTCCCCAAGGTTCGGTATTAGCACCGTACCTGTACTCGCTCTACACAAGCGATATTCCACACAATAGTAAGTTTTCGTCGTTAGCATTATTTGCGGACGACACGGCTATATTTAATACCAACAAAAATCCCGACATCATTGTCAGTTGTCTTCAAAAGGAAGTGGACAACCTCGAAAGGTGGTTCGCTCGCTGGAGAATAGCCATAAATCCAGACAAAAGCGCGGCCATGTTCTTTAGAATACACCCCAGATGGTCACGCATCCCCCGTAAATGTATTACCATACATAACCGGGACATCCCCTGGCAGGATGAAGTCAAATACCTTGGGGTCACGCTCCAGCCCAACCTCTCATTTAGACGACACATACGTATAGTCCGTAATAGGGCAGCGTATGCATTGGGTCGACTCTTTCCGATGATATGCAAGAGGAGTAAAATGTCACTTCGTAACAAAGTGACACTTTACAAGACTTGCATAAGACCTATCATGACCTATGCGAGCGTCATATTCGCACATGTTCCGAAAAGATATCTGCGTCCCATGCAGACTCTGCAAAACAAATTTATGAGAGCAGCCACAGGCTGCCCATGGTTCTTGCGAAACCTCGACCTCCATAGAGATTTAGGACTCCCCACCATCGACTGCTTATTTAAGAAATTTTCGAAAAATTATTTCGAAAAAGCGGAGGTAAACGCTAACCCTCTGATCGCAAGGATGGCCGGTTACCGATGCTTTGATAAATCATTCAAAGCCCGTGTTTACAGACGCCCTAAGAGCGTCCTTACTGACCCTGACGATCCTATTACGATCGCCATCGCCAGAACACTGCACAAACACTCACACACACAGCGTCTTCGCCGGCGGAGACGAGGTCCCAGATTTCTCACGTCTAGCGGCCGGGGCGTCCAACCCCGTCCGTTATGACACTAGGACTCTTCCACAGTCCGATAATAGTCCTCCACAGCGCGTCGCTTTAAGCCGAGGTTCGGCCTCACGGGAGGCACCCTTAAGGCGACGCTCCCAGGATGCTGCGGGCCTCTTTCGAGACCCGCTCTCCTAGTACTTCACCCCGGCGATGCTTCTGCGCTCGCCCACTCTCCCGGTGACGCTGTCAAAGCCTTCATGGCTAACAGCATTAGTTAGTATCCGAAAAAAAAAAAAAAAAAAAAAAAAAAAAAAAAAAAAAAAAAAAAAAAAAAAAAAAAAAAAAAAAAAAAAAAAAGCATGCGTGTGTGCGTATGTTTGCTTGGAACATTTGAACGAAATTTTGGCTGCAAATATGTCCAAATCTGGAATAACACATTTTGGTATAACACACTATTTCCTAATATTTCGGCAAATTCCATGGTTACAGAGAAAACCAAACTTAACTGGATAAGTTCTATTTTTAGCTATTTTTATATAATGCATTACATAGCTTCAGAAGCGATGAGAAACAGTGAAGCATAAATCAAAACATATATTACATACTGAAGGTGAACTTCCATATCTCGGTACAATTTCTGGGTTATGGGGTTAGCTAAAATGAATTCTATGTGACAAGTCGGAAGATTTATATCTTTTATTCCTAGAAACTAAATGCCTATCCTATAAGCATGATTTTCTTACGTGGCTGCAACGACTTTCATTAAATTTAGCATATAAGTGGTTTTGGGCAGGAAAATCGATCTAGCCAGGTTTTGTGTAAAAAATGTCGTTTTATCACTTTTTTCAGGTATTGAAATAATTTCTAAAATTGACATTGCACGAAAAAGACTATTTTCGCTGTCATTTATTAAATTGTTATAGGTCTGTGGAGAACGGGCGAACTAAAGAAGAAACAACATAGATAAAATACCTGGGATCAAGCCTCAGATAATATCAACCCTTTTTGCCTTTTTATCTTTTTATTTGCATTTTTGATATTTAAAAACAAAATTACCAATTACCCACTTATATTTTATGAATTTATATTTTATCCAGCAAGTTTTTGGCTAGTTTGCTAGCAGCTTACTTCCGAATCAATGGTAGTTTCTTTAAAAACGATTTGAACATTTGACGATTCAATATTTGTGAAAACAGTCAACGTTATTTTGAATTTAAGTTCAACTTCATCTATAATAGATATTCTTATAACGTTTGCGATGTTGTTTATACTCGTGAGTCGTAAAAATCAGGGTTTTACGATTCGGGTCCCCTCAAAATGTTCTAACTTTACCACTTTGTGTCAGCTGTTTCTGTTATACATATTTATCGCAGGACGTGCATTAAGAATATTAAAGTAACACAATATATGTGTTTGTTAAATCTAAACACTATAGGTTATTGCGAAAAGTTTACATTTAGCACCTCTAGACTTTAGTTTGAAAAAATTAATACAATGTTTTTGTTCCGTCCGTATAATAATCGGACAACAACATGTAAATAATAAATAAATATTTGGGACACTTACACACACGGTCGTCCGTCCCCAAAGTAAGTAACATAATACTTGTGTTATGGTAGACAGAAAACTGGTGAATATATACTTATATATCTTTTAAATACATACTTAAATACAAATATAAGTTGTTAAATAAAGTTTCCTTATATAAGGAAACGAAGTACATATGTTTACTGAGATAATAGAAAGGCGCTACTCGCTTAATGTAAGATTGAGTTGGTGGATGTGGCTAAGTCAATATTTATACCTGTAAAAAATTCTACTTAAAAACTTCACATCTGCAGTTTTTGTATTCCACATTATACGTTTGGCCTATAATAATTATGAATGGTAGGGAATATATCAAATTACTGAATTTAGAGGCTGTGATAGTGCTTTCCAGCAAATTTTATACATTTCCATCAAAGATTATACGATAATTTACCAAAATTAATGTCAATCAATCTCCAATGATGGATTTACGCCTAGGCACGTGCGGCCTGGGTCTGGTCTGAGGGGTAGCATGACTTAAGAAAAATGCCAAAATTTTAAAGAGGTAAAAAAAATGAGTTCAGATTATAATTTTTTTAGATTTCTATAGAATATATAATAATTGTATTTTTTTTATATTTGCTTTTCAATGAGATATTAATTTTATAATAGATCAGAGAGTCTTTTATTTAATTTTTGTTCCAAAATATTTCATCATCCTTCTGCCCTTATCCCACTATAAGTGGGGTCGGCACAACATGTTATAAACATGCTGTCGGCACAACATGTTATAAACATGCTGTCGGCACAACATGTTATAAACATGCTGTCGCATGATTTGGCTGCGTTTTTACGACTGGCTGCCTGTCTGACGTCAACTTACCTTAGTCGTATTTTACGACACCTCGGTAAGAAAGAGGGTGGTCTATTCTACTAAACCGGATACCACACCGTGGGTCAACTTACCTTATTCGCCTTTTACGACACCTCGGTAAGAAATGAGGTTGGTCTATTCTACTCAGCCGGATACCACACGTCGGGTCGACTTACCTTAGTCGCCATTTACGACACCTTGGTAAGAAATGAGGGTGGTACTATTCTATTCAGCCGGATACCACACGGCGTTTGTTCCAAAATATTTATAAAAGTTATCTAATAACCTTATTATTTTAAATTAAAAATAAAAATACTGGATTGTAAGACATTGAAAAAGTGCCTAAATAAAAACAGAATAGAAAGGTTAATTGTGCTGTCATTTGTAAAGTTGTCGTAGCTGAGTGGAGAACGGGCGGATTAAAGAAGTGAAAATATTTGGGATCGAGTCTCAGATATCACCAGCTTTTATTTCATTTTGTATTTTTTAATTTAATTTTTTTTATATCTTCTAAAAAAAATGCCGAACAAAGCTCAGTACCCAGGCATAATTATTTATATAGGTTAAAGTTTTGTTAATTTTGCTAGCTGCTATATTATTCGTTTCCCATTTACGAGTACAAACAAACCGAGCGATGTTTCATATGGTTGGTAAATTGACTCGCATAGTTGAGCATACATGCTATGGTCCATTTAATGTAAAATAAATTTTTATCGCCTTGGAAAAACATTTATCGTTAAATTTCATGCGATTGTGGAAAAACTATGGTGTTACATTTGATGAACATTTTATCTGCCACGTCTATATAATGATTTCCATAGAGTTATAAATAATAGAGTAGGGGAGCTACAGGCAGGGCTGTAAATGAGAGTGTCACAACAAAAAATGAGACGCAAGATTGGATTAATTTAGTTATTTTTGTCTAATCACACATGCGCCGAGAAATATTTATGACGCGTTCCTAATTTAAAAACCTTTAAAATTAAATTTGCTCACTGCGTACTCGTAAAAAAATTACGATAAACCTCATTTGCATTCTCTTTATATTACGCTCTCACAGTAAAGCATTTAAAAGTTATTGGTGTATTATTTTAAAGACAAAGCAAAAACATGGTATTAATTTTTCAAACCGGCATACGAAAAAAAGTTAAAACTATCCATTTTTGAATCTATGTATATCTGTTTTTGGTATTATATCAAAGAAAAGAAAAGACAGACACCTGTTCCATTCAATCAATATATTCGATTTGAGAATGTATATTCCTTCTGCCCTTGTCCCACATTTAGTGGGGTCGGCACAATATGTTATAAACATTTTGTCACATGATTAGGCTACGTATTTAACGACCTGCCACCTGCCTAACGTCAAATAACCTTAGTCGTATTTTACGACACCTCGGTAAGAAAGAGGGTGGTTTATTCTACTCAACCAGATACCACACGGCGGGTCGATTTACTTTATTCGCCTTTTAGGACACCTCGGTAAGAAACGATATGGTTTTTATACTCAGCCAGATATCACACGTGGGTCGACTTACCTTAGTCGCCTTTTAAAACACCTCGATAAGAAATGAGTGTGGTCTATTCCATTCAGTCGGATACCACACGGCGTGGTTTGAGAATAATTTTATCTATACTTATTAAGATACAAGTTTGCTGAAAACTAAGTTATGTGATAGGGAAAAGCATCAGCAGCTATAGAACTAAGTTTGATATCTATTTTATTTTCACTTTGCTTTCAGAACTTGATTATTAGACTAGACGTAGACGTGCACGAAAAACAAAAATCTTTAAGTACAGTACACAGTTCTCTACAGTATCTTTTTGGTATAACTTATTTACTGGTAATGTGATTGTAAATTTAGAGCTGGATCTGAGTCTTATTCGTGTATCTGTCTGGAATCGTGATAAATGATTATCCAAAGTCCTTATAAAAACTTGCCCATAAAATGTAATACATTTTGAAGAACCAGTGTTTGCAGAACGTTAAAAGATTTTTGATACAAATTTAATGTTTCTAGCATAAAAGGATGTACGCGAATATGAAAATAATTATAATTAAACTAAATTACCAATTAGGTTAGCAAGGATGTTAGTCTGAGGATCACATCCTCTATTATGTTAAAATTATTTACATGAAAGATTTTATCATGCTTTAAACATAAGAAAATTGTTTTATAGAGAGTATATATTTCTTATTACAATATAAATAAATATATGTGACACTTATGTTTACAAAAGAAAATTGTTCTATAGGGATTTTATATTTCTTATTACAATATACTATATATTTATTTATTTATTTATAAATTTATAAATAATATTTATTTTTTTATAAATATTATTTATAAATTTATTTATTTATAAATAAATCTATCTATTTATTTATACATAAATATATGCGATACTTACACACACGGTCGCACTACTCCTAAAATAAGTATCTTAATACTTGTGTTATGGTTGACAGACAACTAGTTAATATATCCATATATAATATAAATTATATAGATGCTTATAATTCAAATATACACTCAGGCACAAAGAACCAACAAATTGTTTAAAGAAAATGTTGGCCCTCGACGAGAATCAAACCTGCATCCCGCGGAGCTGACGGCAAGGTCACTGCTAACTGCTCCAACGGGCTAGTATAAGCAATGGAATGCCAATAATAAATTTTAAGTTCAACATGGTACCTATCCTGTAAGATGTGAAGCTAATTATTATTAAAATATCAAAGATATAAAAGCTTCTGAAATATCATACTATAAAAATAGAGCCATGTTGAACCTAAAATAACCAGGTTTGTAAGGTAAATTATGACTACGCTTTTTTATGATAAAACCACACTGCATAATGAATGGAAAGGTAACGGCATAATGTTAAAACAAAAGCACTACATGAAAATAATGTTAAAGCGTATTTCAAGGTACGTTATAAAAGCAACCATATTTTCACATACACTTAATTCTAACTCACGAAAAAAGCATTATGTACGTCAGCTTTTCAGCATAACGTATGCGGTTTACTTATGTAAACTGAATTTTATATAGGACAACGAAAACTATGATTTTTTTTACTAAAATTTATGATGCGGAATCCATAGTAAAGCCGTGCAGATTTTTAAAAAATAATACACTCTTTTTTAACATATATATAGAAAAGTATATTCGTTAAGATCCATTCGTACCCAAAAAAGCGATTTACGCTTTTTTGAGTAACCCGCCCCATGTCAATCCATGAATTTGAAATATATAAAAAGGGAAGTCTGAACGTGACTTTTAACTACAAGTATTAAGCATATTTGTCTACCAAAATGGCCGACAATAAACAATAATAAATGTCAAAAAGATAGTTGTGACCTAAAAGAATAGTTTAGAATTTTTATTTCAAAATCCCCAATTTCATCGTTTGTTGCGACATATTAAGGTAAAAAAATTAAAGATTTGCTGCCCGGAATGGCATTAAACACATGTGCGCTAGGGATAGAGCGTCCTGAGCGTCACTTATCGATAACTGCTTATCGATTCTTCGAAAAATGAAGAAATAGTATGCTTTGGCGTGCGTTTGCTTGTAATTAGGTGTAGGTAACTTAAGAAATGTGCTATTATTGAGTAATATATTAACTAGTATTATTAGCATTGTCGTGTATGTGATTAATGTATATTCCATTATATGTTTTAATATACAAGACACATAAATATATTATATATACATATACATACTAACAATAGTGTATGACAGAAACAGAACACTATCTCAAACGCGTCACGCTAGTACCAGAGCGATTGGCAAAAGTAGCCGTTCTATGACTTGTTTGTGCGTGTTGAACCAGTGCTACTGATATTCTACAAGTAGTAATTTAAGAATGATTAATAAGGTTTTTTTTATTTGTAATATTTAGTATAAGTATATATTTTACCAAGACCAAGAAATATGTTATTATTGAATAGTTACTTCTTATTTACATTGTTTCTTTTTTCATTAGATAAACATCGACACGTTAGTGGTGCGTCACTATGCCTTCCGTAAGACGCGTAAGTGCGACAGAGAGCGCACTATATTCTACATTTTATTACCACGCGGGCGGCGACTCTTTGATAAATAATTAATTAATTTATACTGAATCTTCGACGTTACTGAAACAATTAATTCTCCAAGAAATATTAATGATTTATGGTTTAGCACAAATTTGTTAAGTAAATTGAGATGTTATTAAAAGCCTTTGTATGTGATACCCTTGAGATGTGCTTAGGATGTGTAGTAATAAGTTTATTTGAGAAAATATATGATACTTTTGTGGTAAACAAAACCGACATTCGCCAATAATTTACTAGTCACGTTGTTTCCCATGGGTATTTCGCAATAACATTTTGTTATTTCTACAGGTAAATACGTAATTTTATTAGACTCTGAATTATATTATTTGTATACGTTTAATGATTGTTGATTGCTTCCTTTCAATAGATATTTGGACGACATTCTGTGACCTTTCGACGCGACCGTGAGACGACGATTCTAATTATGTTATTATTCATATGAAATTTTGTTGTTTGAATAGTAACTAACCCAACATATATAAAAATACAAATCATTGATATTAAATCCAACTAATATTATAAATGCGAGAGTTTGTGAGTATGTATGTATAATAAACTGTGTTTGTGTGTCTGTTACTCTTTTACGTCGAATCTACTGAACCAATATCGATGAAAATTGGCACAATTATTACTTATACACCGGAATAACATATAGGCTATAGACATACTGTTCTACTGTTACTAATTCTACTGGAATAGGATGACATGCAAAAGGGCCATCTATTATCAGCCTATCAAGCGACAACTGTCCACGCAAACGAAGTTGCGGGTAAAAGCTAGTCCAATATATGATTACACTCATAGTTTTTTTTCGAAACTAGTCGGGCTAACCCAATAGAATAAGACGTGACTATAGCCGGTTCTATACATTAATTACACACATAGTTATTTGAAAATCTTTCAATGCTGGCAGTTAATAGGAGTCCTGTAAAGTTTTGTGGCAATCGGAACATTTTTTGTTACTATTGAATTCCCAGTATATATTCACCAGTTGTCTCTCGCCCATAACACAAGTATTAAAATTACTTACTTTAGGGACGAGCGACCGTGTAAGTGTCCCATATATTTATTTATATTTATTTGTTTATTTAAGTGTAGAAACAACCTGAGATGGGTTGCAACCAATCTGTATCTCCTAATCCGTCCGGTATTATTTGAAACTTACTTTCATTCCTGAAAGAGATATATTTCAGCAGTATAAATTCTATCTACTATAATGAAAAAATTCTATCCATGATAACGAATATGTAGGTAATGGAAATAATTAAATCGTTTATTAAAAATGACCCATAATAAATAGGTCACAAATTATTTGTAACATAACGATACAATAATGTTTGCACAAGACATTAATGTGTGTAAAAAGCTTACTTGGTGACATCTTAAATGAGATACGGTTAGCTTTTGGAATAGAGCCAAGGATTGAAATGCGTAACGTGGAATAGGGTTTATTGCGTAATCATTATTAAGTATTTAACACATATAACCCCATGTCAATATGGTTTGATCGTGAGAACACATAAATACTTATTAGTCGGTGACCGAGCCGTCAACGGTAATTTTTTAAAAGATAAAAAATATTTAATTTAAAAAAAAAAGCACCGGGTGACTTGTTGGAATCGATCCCAGGTTATGAGCTATTTTGGTTCGCGCAGTACCATTAGGCTATCACAGCTTTACATTTTACAGCTCAAATATCTCTTACTTGCTTATTCAACAGTTAGCATTTTTTGCAGTGCCCGAAAACAGGGATAAAACGATTTTTTTAATGCAATCTAGTTAGTCTTTTCAAACAATTTTTTCCCCCAAAACCCCGTACATGCTGAATTTCATGAAAATCGTTAGCCGTTTCTATAATTCCGAATGTATATAATTTTCATGATATTTAAAAGTATCATGAAAATTACAAGTAATCTCTGTTTTATTTTGAGACAAATGAAGGCAATTCCAATTAATCAAATTATTATCTAGACCGTAAATGGAATGGGAGTGACGTCTGGTATATTTATTATTATTCTATCGTGAGACATTATATATTTTTTATTCTTATCTGTGGTTTTAGCGACAGTCTTGTTTACTTACTATCGTACTAAGGTTTTTGCTTCCTATTTAGCATTACCATAGATTTCTATACTATTATTATAAAGAGGAAAAATTTGTATGTTTGTAATGTTTTCACACAAAAACTACTGGACCGATTTTAAAAATTCTTTCACCATTGGAAAGCTGCATCTCTACTGAGCAGCATAGGCTATATTACATTTTCAAAAAAATAGGGATCCGTAATAAAAATGTAATAAGGTGTAAAAAAAAATATTAAGTAAATCTATGGTAATGCTAAATAGGAAGCAAAAACCTTAGTAACGTAAGTAAGTAAACAAGCTTGTCGCTAAAACCACGGATAAGAATAAACAAAATATAATGTCTCACGATTGAATAATAATAAATATACCACTAAGCAAAAAAGTGTCATTAAATGCAATTTATCATGTATAGAATAAAGAATACAATTATATGAATAAGCATATATGTCTCATTCCAGGTATATTTACGATGCGGTAATTAAATGTTTACTCAAATTTGTCGAGAACCCGCATGAGGTTTATACAGTTGAACATCAAAGTGGAAAACAAACAACATGTTTTAACTAAGCATGTACAGACTATATTATGCTCTTTTTATGTTAGGTAAGCAAGATAATGGATATGTTATATAGAATATCAAAACATAGTAAGCGTAGAGGGTATAAGCGTAGAGTATAGAGCAAATATAAAATTTCATCATCCTCCTGTCCTTATCCCACTCTAAGTGGAGTCGGCACAACATATTATAAAAATGTTTTCACATTATTTGGCTAGATATTTTACGATCAGCCGCCTGCCTGACGTCAACTTACCTTAGTCGCCTTTCACGACACCTATGTAAGAAATTACCCTTTTTTACTTTCTTTTCATTGTAACACTAGCTGTGCCAACAGCTTTGCCTGCATGGAAATCGGTATGTCCCATTTTTTTTCGAATTGAAATTTAGAACATAAAAGTAGTTATCGTGAGTTACTCGTAATTATAAGAGGTTTTTTTAATAACTTTCACCGTTTACTCAGCGCATGCAAGGAAAACTTTAAATTTTATCGTTTTCGCAATATTTTTTATTACTGCTCCTCTCCTATTCATCTTAGCGTGATGATACATAGTCTATAGCCTTCCTGGATAAATGGACTATGGATCCAGTCGTTGCTGAGATTAGCTGAGAAAAATTGATCTAGCTAGGTTTTATGTAAAAAAAAAATTGTTTTATCCCTGTTTTTGGGCATTAAAAACACTAACATTTATATTGAATTGAATTTTCGCTGTCAACTATCAAGTCGACGTGGCTTATTCGGGTAACGGGCAGACTCGAGAAATGTGAATGCCAAGGATCGATCCCCAACTAAATAATTGTTTTTTTTAAAGTTCTTTTTTTTGTAAAAAATTACCACCCAGTCATTATTCACCCAGATATTAATATATATATGATTAAAACGCATTTGGAAATATGAATGATACAATAATGACATAAACCATAATTACAAAAACTATTATTACACTTCCGGCACATTTTTAGATATAGATTATTCACGAACAATGGTAAACGTTATATCAACGGAACTTAATAAAATGGTCACTTAAATTAGTGGAAACCTCGAATGAGGTTAACACAACTAAACATCAGGGCATACGACTAACAAACATGTTTTAATTAAACACGTGTACGGGTTTTATATCGGGCTCTTTCATGTTATGTACGTAAATAGATAAACTAGATCGTACTATCAAATTTAAAGCTAACTTGGGTAAAATAATAAATGCTTAACTTCAGGTGGACCACAAAAATCAATGTTTATACATACAAGTATTTTTATTTTTACTATTACATTGTAATAAACATCATCATCCTGTGGTATTTTTCACTCTTTTTTTTATGTCAGGAAAACCCATTATGGGTCGTCACCGCCCGACGACTAAAAAACCTGACAGTGCTCCACCACGCTGCTGGTGGCGGGGACAGGGTAACGTTGGACACATAGCCCCCATCCCCGCCAGCAGCCGCTCTTTACCCCGGAGATCGCCACCGGGTCAGGGCCGCTCTAATAGTGGCTTACTTTTTACTTACCCTGGACAACTATAGTTGTAGAGTTCACTGAAGTGGTTACCGCTTGGTTAAAATATAAAAGAATTATACCTATGAGTACATCAATTAGTTTTATATTTCTGTTTCAGTACTCCTTATGTGCGCATTAATTAAGAAAAGGAGTTACATTTTTATTATCTACAAGGACACCGGTAAAATGTGTTTACACGATTTCAGATTGAGACGAGTAGTCAAAAAAGGTCAGGTTTAATTACAAGGATTTAAACAATTAAATTAGAATTGAAGGAATGTCGAAGTAAAGTAAATTTAGTAGGATATCAAGTTTTGAGAAATTCTGGAATTTGGAAAAGCATTACCGTATGTCATCCTGAGCATGTGAGGTTGACACTTCAGGAGACTGAATGGGACGAGCCTTCACCTTACATCACTGTGGAGATCCCGTAAAGAGACCTACGTCCAGCAGCAGTGGACGTCGGCTTTAAGGTCAGAAAGATTACCATATAAACAGTGTGTGGTAATGCAACACTTTTGCAAAAAGTTGATATGAATCCATATACTATTCTTCGAGGTACGTAGCTATATGATTATAGGATTATGTATAATCGCTACATTCTAATTTAATCTATATGAAAGGTTTAATCAATATAAAAGGCTTAGTTTGTAAATGAGCACTTTAATCTTAAATATTAACAAAATATAATATAATTTTTGTGACAGAAGTTTCGACATATAGTTTCGCCGGTAACGTTTGCCGCAAGACAAGGTATCAGTTTTTTGACGTCAGTGGGTCGTGATTTAATGGAGCACTCTCAAGGCATGTTGATTAGTCACTGTCATAAAATCAGCTATTCTCACGTCGATCTTAGACGTGGCCCGGCCTCACAGAAGGAACCCTTAGGACGACGTGCCCGACCTAAGTAGAGTGTCTGCTTATTTTCCGCAATTCTCAATTGCGGAAAGTATGATGCGCTCGCTCGTTTCGCCCGGCGACATTGTAAAACCCATTAGCGATAACAAAATATTTTCAATTCGAAAAAGTCATTATCATTAGTACAACCTTCGTTATCACTCAGTTTGGAATTTCCCTCTCTCTTGGGAATTTCGGAATGAAACTTATAATATAACGCTCTTTTATACGAATGGAGATTGTAAATTTGATTGGAATTTTTTTATAGATAGCTTTGGAGTGGATGCAGATTAATTCACCACAATTTTTATAGCCATTGGATGAATAGTTGAGTAATGCATGCAGCAAAAATTTTTTTTTTCGTTTTTTTAACTCATCTTTTACTTTTTGTCTTGGTATATAAATTATACATAAACAAAGTATTAATTTCATAAGTTATATTTGTCATTCCTATCCCGTATCCCACTGTACGTGGGGTTGGCACAACATGCTCAAAACATGTTGTTATTAGTATATGGTTTGGCTAGGTATTTGACGCCAGCCAACTTTTTTATGACTGATTTCAGCATTACATTTAATATAAACTACACAAAAAAGAAAACAAATTGCAAACGTAATGATAAAAAGATATTTAAAAACGTAATAACAATCATGTCTAAATAGCTAGCGATTATTTATAATCACTAGCTTTCACCCGCGACTTCGTTCGATTGAGATGGCGTTTTTTAGTCTCATTCTATTCATGTAGGGAATAATATGTCAAATTTCATAGATATTGGTTCAGCGGATTCGTTGTGAAAGAGAAACAAACATACATCCATACTCACAAATTTTCGCATTTATAAATATTAGTAGAATTGAAACATCTAACGCGCATATATTTTATTAATTATATGTTTACGTCCGCTTCTGAAATACATAGAACCAAAAATATATTTTAATAACATACAATATCAAATAGAAACATTTATCGGTGATGGAAAATCAAATTTGTGTACTCATTCCTGAATAAGCATACAAACAAATATACATTGTTTCAAAAGAACTCACAAAATTACTCAAGCGTACGTGTTATGGTTGAAAAGGCTTCTTAATAATGTTTTTATATAAAAATTATAAACGTATACTGTTTTGTAATAATTAATTTTGTTTGCCGCCAGCACCTTTCCGTTTTGCTTACAATTAATAACGATGTTAAAATTTCAGGAAAATTAAATATCGATATTAAAATTTCGGGAAAGTTGTATTTTATGTACTTTCAATTAACTTGCTTCACGTTTTAAATTACGATCATAATTTATATTTTGACGAAAATATTTTCGCATTTAAAACATTTAAATGCTAAAGTATTTTCGTCTATGTTTCTGTCTGTCTGTCTGTCGCGCTTTCACGGCTCATTTATTGGTTCAATATTGATGAAATTTATTACAAATAAAGTTTATATACCGGGGCTCATATATAGAAAACTAGCGGCTCCGCCTATGTGGAAAGATTAAAACCATAATATAGCATTTTGATAACCATAACAATGATAAAAGTGGGTTAACCTTAAAAGCTAGACATATGCTGTCTCGGACTTTGATTTAGAACTTTTAGAGGGAAACAATTTTGTAATATATGATTTTTTCATAACCTTTATCGTTTACTTAGCGCACGCAACGAAAGCTTTAAATTTTGCCGTTTTGGTAATATTTTTTATTACTGCTCCTCTCCTCTTCATTCTAGCGTGATGTTATAGCCCACAGCCTTTCTCGATAAATGGACTGGATGGAATGGATATCTTACGCTGATAGAATATTTCAAATCGGTCCATTAGTTCCTGAGATAAACCCGTTCAAATAATAAAACAATCAAACTCTTCAGAATAATATATTACTATAGATATATGATGATCCAGTTTTTCGTTTTTTCACGAAAATAAATATAAGTAACATATAAGATATTAAAACTATAGCAGTTATTCGCGGGCACAACTAAATCGTATGCCACAATAAAATTTTGTGCCGAACTGTTTAACATTCTACCGCTATTACTACAATACATACAAAAAAATGTATAAGTTCTTTCAATTTCCACTTGAATTAGGTATCGAAGAAAATTCTTATTACTTAAATTCTTATTCTAAATTAAACACTATAATGAAAAAGCTGTAAAATGAAACAAAATGGAAACCATAAAAAAAATTTCCTTATCTAAATTTTTATAAAGATCTCATTTGCGCAAGAATGGCGACATAATTATACAGTTCATTGACTTTGTTTAGAGTGCCTTTTGTACTTCGACATTATTCATCATTATTTATGAACTCCGAACTGTCTACGGAATTTTTTTAAATATTTACGTGTTTTGCGCGATGTTTCAACTTCTTAAATATGATGCATTTTATTTTAACCCCTTCGAATTCATCATCATAATCCTCCTGCCCTGATCCCACTCTAAGTGGGGTCAGCACAACGTGTTATAAAAATGTTGTCACATGATTTGGATACGTTATTAACGACCGGCTGCCTGTGTGGCATCAACTTACCTTAGTCATATATAGCGACACCTCGGTAAGAAAGAGGGTGAGTGGTCTATTCTACTTAACTGGATACTACATGGTGGGTCAACTTGCTTTAGTCGCCTTTTACGATACCTCGGTAAGAAATGAGGGTGGTGTATTCTACTCAGCCGGATACCACACGGCTAAACGCCTTATTCGTATTAACCTGAGGATATTTACTGGGCCGCTTGCGTTTGATAGGAGATAAATAATATAAACTACATAACTTACTCAAGTATCACTAAAAACTTTTAAAAAGCATTGATGTAATGAAACTTGGCTACTATCCAGCTTCATGTATTGCTGTTAAACTTAAATCTTAATGTCAATATAGATTGATTTATTCTTATTTAGTAACCTCTCTTTATACTTACATGATTATAAATATTTTTCTACAAAGTAATTATGTACTATATTATTGGATTAGTATTATATATCCTCCTGCCCTTATCCCACTCTAAGCGGGGTCGGCACAACATGTTATAAACATGCTGTAACATGATTTAGCTGCGTTTTTACGACCGGCGCCTGCCTGACGTCAACTTACCTTAGTCGCCTTTTATAACACCTCAGTAAGAAATGAGTGTGGTCTATTCTACTCAGCCGGATACCACACGGCGGGTCGACTTACCTTAGTCGCCTTTTACGACACCTCGGTAAGAAATGAGGGTGGTACTATTCTACTTAGCCGGATACCACATTAATGGATTAGCATTACCTAGCTTACTTAATATGCGTATTAAAAATGAATCAAAATTGTTTATAATTTAGCAGTGATTACGATGTTCTTAAAAAGTTAAAAACATATGTCACTATGTAGTTTTGGATGAAAATGAAACCTGAAACCTCAAGTTTCCAATCCCGCGTGGATAAGAGAACAAATACAAACGTTAAAGTTCCTAGATCTTTCCTTATACAATCTCTTTTGTTCTAGATATATTACCCTATAGGGATACGATAGAGCGAAAAGCACATTTACGTTTTCGTAAAAGTATTTTATAAAATTCGAATACGTTAAAAAAAGTTGTTTGTTTTGCTTGAGTAATAAAAGAAAATGTATAACTTCAAAGGTTCTAATAACTTTCATGCATTTTTTAATCTTATCAATGCCGTATTCAAGTCGGAAGTACTTTTCGCGTTCGCTATTTATTTTAGACTATTAATTGCCTCTTAAGGAAAATGCTTCTTAATAAATTTAACAAATAATCTTATAGAACAGAACAAGGGCGTGGCGTGTACGACAAAATTATACTCATCATCCTCCTGCCCCTATCCCACTCTAAGTGGGGTAGGCACAACATGTTATAAACAGGTTGTTACATGATTCGGTAAGGTATTTTACTTAGGTAAGGTATTTATTTATTTACTTATCTAGCCCGGCTAGCTCAGTCGGTAGAGCATGAGACTCTTAATCTCAGGGTCGTGGGTTCGAGTTCCACGTTGGGCGCCATTTTGCAAGGCGCTGGACTCGAACGCACGTACTATCGGGGGAAAGAATGCGTGCTAATTCACGAGTACAGAGAGCATTGCGGACAGACGACGGGTTCCTCGCGGCATTTCAGGTATGGACTATGGATGTGCCGGACGGAGGATGCACCGTCTCAGACGCGCTAAGGCGTAGTGTTCCAATAGGATGCACATTAGAGCCCTAGGATCTGATAGCGATGTCGATCTAATAACATAATGTATGGGGACTTCTTATATTACTATGAAAGCACTTCGATAGCGCGGAGCAAACGATCAAATTCAAATTCAAATTCAAAATATTCTTTATTCAAATAAACTTGTAAACAAGTGCTTTTGAATCGTCAACTCTACTGCTGGTTTGGAACGCTGTTCCTACCGAGAAGAGCCAGAAAGAAACTCGGCGGTTGCTCTTTTAAAAAAAATAATTCTTAATATTATTTACATTAAGTCGTTACTGTCTTGTACAGGTTCAAAGAGAGCTATATCCACACATTCTTATCTACTAAATAATCTTCAAGAGTATAGTAGGCTTTCTGTACCAGCCTCTTTTTAACAGTGTCTTTAAACTGCTGTAATGGCAGTGCTGAAATTGATTGCGGAATTTTATTATAGAATCTTATACCAAAACCCACAAACGAGTTACGCACTTTTGCAAGGCGCAAAGCAGGAACCGCAAGCTTATGTCGGTTCCTGCTTTGTCTATTGTACACATCACCTATCGTTTTATAATTCTTTATATTTTTGGCGCCATCTAGTTTTGATCAGTGGCGCCATCTAGTTTTGATTGCGGAATCAGGTGTTCCTAGTACGTTGTGTTACATTTATTTATTCATTTATTCATTCATTCATTCATTCATTCATTCATTCACTCACTCACTCACTCACTCACTCACTCACTCACTCACTCACTCACTCACTCACTCACTCACTCACTCACTCACTCACTCACTCACTCACTCACTCACTCACTCACTCACTCACTCACTCACTCACTCACTCACTCACTCACTCACTCACTCACTCACTCACTCACTCACTCACTCACTCACTCACTCACTCACTCACTCACTCACTCACTCACTCACTCACTCACTCACTCACTCACTCACTCACTCACTCACTCACTCACTCACTCACTCACTCACTCACTCACTCACTCACTCACTCACTCACTCACTCACTCACTCACTCACTCACTCACTCACTCACTCACTCACTCACTCACTCACTCACTCACTCACTCACTCACTCACTCACTCACTCACTCACTCACTCACTCACTCACTCACTCACTCACTCACTCACTCACTCACTCACTCACTCACTCACTCACTCACTCACTCACTCACTCACTCACTCACTCACTCACTCACTCACTCACTCACTCACTCACTCACTCACTCACTCACTCACTCACTCACTCACTCACTCACTCACTCACTCACTCACTCACTCACTCACTCACTCACTCACTCACTCACTCACTCACTCACTCACTCACTCACTCACTCACTCACTCACTCACTCACTCACTCACTCACTCACTCACTCACTCACTCACTCACTCACTCATAGTAAAAGAAAGAAGAAAAAAATAGAGTTATTACAATAAATAAAATAAAAAACAAACTAGTCTACTTTAACAATTAAAATATGGGGGAAATATTAAAAAAAAAACAGTAATATTAAAAACATTATTGAACATTAATGGTTAACCGCCAATATTGCAAATCAGAAGTATTGAAGTAGTAATAAGAAGTATAAGAAGCAAGCAAATGTATTTTAATTCAATAATTTATTGATAAATAAAAATATGATTTATCAACGCAGATATCCCACAGAAATGAACCAATAGCTTTTCTTAAATATCATCTTTATGTTATTCCAATCCAGACAACAGATAAATAAATAAATCTAAAGACATTTGTTGATTCGTAAGACCTATGTTAACATTTTATCTATTTATAACTATTTTAATTTAACTATAAATTAACTATTTTATTAAACAAAATTATATTTTATAGGCTTTAATCCAAATTCCCTTAGCACCCTTTCATGTAGTAGTTCCCACATATCTAAAACGTTTAATTCCCACATAAAAGCGTAATTCGAACAAATTGTCCGCCATTATTCCCGTAATTAGAGAACGCGGAATTGGTTTAATCAGGTTAGAGCGTCATACTAAATTAGCGTTAATGCATTTACAAAACGAAGACTTTTCTTAAAAAGAATTGTATCATTATTATAATTAATAATTAAAAATACTGCATAAATACTATCAATAATTTTAAAGAGTTTGAAACAAATAAATAAGAATAATATTTAATGGTATGATATAATATCTAGTAATCTTCCTGTTCCTACTAAAAAAACTTGTTTTTGACATGTTTACATTTAGGTTAATAAATTACATAGGGAACCCTAACGTGAAGTTATACGTTGCATGCTTGCTATACGTATATTGCTATGCATGCGTTGCAGCTTCTGAATATTGCAAGACATTCAAACAACGAAATCAAAGGCCGTCGTTAGGGGTCATGCCGACTCTTCATTAAATCTCAATTAAATCTTTCACTTCTTACTTGATCCCACTTACAATAGATAACTAGGTTAATTTAGCTTTAGATTAGTTGTAAAATATTGTTTTAAAATTTAGTATAAATTTTTTATTTTTTTTACTCCGATTTTTCCAAATGTAACTAGTACATAAACTTTTAGAGTACATAGGCGATTGACACAACTAATGCTAGGTTATAAAGCGTCTTAAAGTTATCTTAAGTCTACGTTCGAGCTGAATTAATTTTATTTTCACTGCTTAAGATGATTTGTTCTTGTAAATAAATTATTTATTACCTTTTCAATGTTTTGTCATCGTACTAATTTTACTCGAAGTTCAAATATTTCTACAGATCACATTGAGCAACTATAATATTAGATTTGGCCCGTTTCAACTTCGTGCACTCGCTTTAAGTTTGTTATACTAATTCTGGAATATTTACACTAACTTGAGAGTGCATTAGAAATTGTATAACAGTAGGTATATATTTACTAACGGATAACTTGATTTTATGACTAAGTGGAAGGTAATTTAAACGTTTCCCTTTTGTACAGTGTTCTATATTATATCTAAAGGCTTAACTTCTATTTTATCTATTTGTACCTGTGGCATTTCATAGATATGAGAGGAGGAAAAAATATAATGTATGTAAAAATATTCTGTCTTGGCGCTTGCCTTTGCCTTAGTGTCTTCTACAGTACGCTTGATGTTGACAAGTGGAAAATTCAAATGATTTTTGCTTTAATCTGCGGTGAGATAAATCTGAGAGTTGGATGTAGAACAAACTATTTATCTTTATTTACACTTACATGATTAATAATCGGAAAATACACAGTCTGTTCGAAAATACTGCCAAAACTAAACAAACTCATGATATGTACTCAGTGTTGCCAACGGTTCAATAAGCTTCCCACTAGATTCAACTTTCAAAACCACCAGAAAACCACTAACAAACAGAAATTTTATACTCAAAATGACCGCTAACCACTAAATTTTCCACTAAAACAATTTTTGTTTTATGAAAGAAAATAAATATACAAATAATTAGTTTCCTTTATTATTACTTATTAAAAAATTAACAAATTAATATCACAAAATTTACATTTCGCTACTCGACCCGTAGTATTTCAGATACCTACGAGCCAAGAATCCCGTTGCGTATATTGTGATTTTTGCATAGTTACGCGTTATTGATTCGCTCAGTTAATACAAAACAAAATTAATAATTATAAGCCCATGAGCGTTACTGAACGATGAACCCTTCTAACTTCTAAGTATAAGTATTCAGAATATGAAGTGAGAAATCCCCGCGTATAAAGTTATAAGTTTAGAAAAATATTAGGTGGAAAATCCTCGCGTGTAGAGAAACATAGACGACTAATTCTTGCCGATCAGTTATGCCTACTCAAGCAAAGTAAATATCTACCAGATATACAAGCTAAAATCCGCTGTTTTTTCTAAAAAAACCATTTTTTCATAGGAAGGAAAAAAGATAACTTCATTCAAAATATACATTTTTGTCATCTCTCAGGTAATATATGGATAAAAAAATTGTTCGTTTTTCGAGGCAAACCACTTTTCGAGCCAATTTTGGACGTCTCACGTAAGAATCGAACTGCTGCTCAGCGAGCAAATGGCACACCGATGAAAACAGATGATAGTCGGATGAGGCCAGTTCTGGTGAATAAGCGGTATGGAGTAACATCTAATAGTTGAGCGTCTAATTAATTTAAAACTAAGTAATTTTGAACATTTTTGATGTGTGTGAGCATTGTCATGGTGGAAAATTAGCTTATATTCTGGCCTTTCTTCCTTCATAGCACCTCACAATTTTATTATCTATCTATCTTTTATTATCTATTATCTATCTATTTTATTATAGTATCAACAGATTTCAGCACTTTATAATAGATAATTATGCCTCGCCGATGGCACCATACGCGCAGCATCGTCCTCCGCCCGAAGTGATTGCGTCTTGGAGTGGATGTTGAAGGTCGGCCGGGATGAAACCACGGTTTTTTTGTTCAGGATGCTCATGAATTAGGATTTTGTATGATATGACAAATAATGAAGGTCGTACTTTTAAAAATAAAAATTTGGCATGGTCCTATCCGATTCATATTTTCATTATCATTTAACACCAACCATGAGCAAACAGCGGATTTAAGCTTGTACACCAATGTATATATGCATATTCAAAAAGGAAAACGAACAGATATATAAAAAATCATCGTAAAATGAAAGTAAATCTAACTTTTTAACTGCTAATATATTTTACCAAGACCACCAAAAAAAACCACTAGCCACTAAAAGCAATATTTGGCCACTAAGTGGGTAGTTAAAACCACCAGTTTTAGTGGAAAATCCACTAAGATGGCAACACTGTATGTACTCCGCAATCAAAGCATTTATAGAGTAAACTAGACAAATAATTTCTGCTTGGTAATTTATTACTGCATGTGTATATTACCATAATTTTTGAAGCAAGCGACATATATGATGATTCTAGTGCGTTGAATGTGTAGGAAGAGGTTTGTAGTGTTGTAGGTCGTACTAAGAATATATAGTAAGTAAGTAGATAGTATTGCCTAGTATATCAGTAAGGTCCCATTATGTCCTAGACAGTAAAAGTCCGATATACCGGAGGAAAAAGTAACGCCCTGTTACTATCCCACTGCTGGGCATAGGCCTCCTCTCTCCGTGTTTGGAGAGAAGGATTGGGGACCTACCACGCTGCTCCAATGCGGATTGGTAGGTTACACATATCCCCAGAATTCTCTAGAGATATGCAGGTTTGCTCACGACGTTTTCCTTCACCGAAACGCGTGTGATAAATTACAATTATCAATTAGACACAAGTTTTAAATAAAAAACTCATTGGTGCCAGCCTGCACCCGTGACCTCCTTGAAAGAGTCGCACGGTGTTACCGCTAGATTATCACAGCACATATCTCCCGCAAATTAATTTCCTAAAACTTTAATAATTTAAAGAAACTAAAAAAGGTAAAGGTGAGAAATGGTAGCATTATTTTTGCCCAAGAAATACAGAGATCATTTGTCGCAGAGCGCAGTGTATATTGGTCTACGTTTAACGAAATTGGGATTGAAGAAAATCGTGCACAATAGAAAAGCGGATCCCAAATAAAATGAGATAAAAAATATACGAGTTTAATGCTGCGTTATTATTCTTGCGAATGGGACGGGTACATTTACTAACACCCCTTTTTTGTTTTCATTTAAACATGCTGTGTAGGAGTACTTAGATGATAAGAATGTGTGGATATAGCTACTCTTCGACCCTGTACAAGACAGTAATGACTTAATGTAATTAGTAATAAGAATTTACCGTCGAGTTGCTTGGTAGGAACAGCCTTCCTAACGAGCAGTAGAGTTGACGGTACAAAAGCACTTGTTTATAAGTTTACTTTAGGTTTAGGTAAACAATGTTCTGAATTTGTATTCGAATAAACTTTTGAAAATGTAGTATTAAAATAAATATGATGATAGTAATGTAATGAAATATAAGTGATAGTGACTTGTATGTGACGTTACAATAATATATTTTAGAAAACTCTTTCGAGGATTGTTGTCTTTGTTCTACCACCTGAGGATTGTTGTGTTTGTTGTGTTAATGTTCCTTTCGTAGCTTTTAATCTTCTGTTACGTGTATAGAGAACAAACTTTTTTTTTGTTTTTCCTACAAGCGTACATGACCTCATTGACCGCAACAAAACTTTGTTGATTTAATCAGCTTAGGTTCTCGAAAGTACCAGACCTTTAGTTTTCTCTAAAAGAATTTTTTATTTATCTTATAAATAAAAATGAATGGTTGTTGTAAGGCCTTTATAGACTGCAAATCGGTTGGACCGATTTTAATAATATTTTCAGACATTCTTCACAATGATCCACAATAATCTTGCAGACTTTGGTGGCAATCGTAGGATTTTTTTTAAACTGCTCGGTTCTATTTTGAGGGAATTCTATAATGATGTAGTAATCACTACATATTATAAAACAAAGTCGCATTATCCCTATGTACGCATAAAACTTTAAAACTACGCAACAGATTTTGATGCGGTTTTTTTTAATAGATAGAGTGATTCCAGAGGAAGGTTTGTACGTATAATAACATTCAATACGGAGTAGAGAAATACTGTAATTTTTGAGGTTTCTGGAAATAATTACATTTTTTTCCGCTTACATTGCAAACGCAGGCTAAACCCTACGAGATTTATCAAAATAATGTACTAGGTATTTGTAGATCTTGATAAGGTCTACAGAAAAGTCCGCGATGGTATATGTCTATCTCTTATGGATAACCCACAATAGAATTTTTTGTCATTTACTTTTTACGAAAAATAATGCCTTATGTTTAAAGAAATTTTCATACAATACAGCATTAGTCCCTATCCAATTAAGTACCTTAAATAAATTGTTGATTTAATATAGATCAATATGGCCGTTTACAGCATGTAATTTAAGAGAACATTTTCCGAGATATTACAGATTTAAAATGCTGTGAGGACGCCGCGCTTCGCCCTAACACTTCGACTTTAGCAGCTTTGTCGCTCTTTCAAGAGTTTGTTTAAAGACATTCTGTAATTAATTGTAAAATAAAATACATAGGGAAAATGTAAAAGTAAATAAGTAAAAATGTACTATATGAATTTAGATATTCCAAAGATAGCAGGAAATCTTCTTGGTATAGGGAAAGGAAATTGTTTTTCTCCAAATTTAACGCGTGCGGGCCACGGGCGGTAATGAATAAATCAAAACTACTGGATCGATTTTAATCATTTTTTTTACACTGACTGACATGGAATATATATTTTATACCCGTGCGAAGCAGGGGCAGGCCGCTAGTATATAATATAAAAATGAATGTTTGTCTATATGTGCTTTATAGACTCCGAAACGGTTGGACCGAATTTAATGAAATTATCAGACCATCTTAAAATGACCCAGCGGTTGATTCCGTAAGGTTTAGCGGCGATGAGAGCATTTTTTAAACTGTTATTGACACTGAGTTTTGTTTCTAGGGGAAGTCGAAACTAGATCACAGCAACGCGTGGGGGGAGAGCTAGGTATACAATATTTTTTTCAGACTTCTCCAGAAACATTTTTTCATAGAGTGAAAAGCAGCCTACTCGAATGTATTATTCCAAGTTTTGAACCGTGGAAAAATTAAACCTTATCCATTAAACTGTTGGAGCAATAAAGGGAAACACACTCACACGTGTAAATGTACATACATTAACACGGTTATACAGACACACACAACAATGGCACAAGTACACCCACACAGATGTATTTCATGTACGTGACCACTAATGCTAGGCGAAACTTCACTGGAAGTATTTAGATAATGGAATAATTTATATATAACGAAGACCCACAGACAAAAGCAAACCACTCATGAGGGCTATTTCATTGAATATTATACAAGGAATAGGACGAAGGCACTATTATTTTGAATTGCTGTTTATTTAACTCGTGACTGCGAGATGTGTACATTGAGACCGTAATTGGAATTTTAGGGAACTAGTAATTCTGAAGCAGGATGGTAATTATTCCGACAGAATAAATAAGTGTTGCCGTTGTGGAGCACTTAACCTAAGAAAAAAAGGTTTTTCTTTCGAGACAGAATTTTTTGAAAGTTTATAATCCATACTTATTATACTACAAAGTCCCTAAAAACTAAGTGAGCTCGATTTTCTGAAAATGTATAAAACGGATTTTTGTATGATTTTTACTAAAAGGTGATGCGGTTCTGCCGAAAGGTTAAGGATGACAGTACATTACGGTTTTATGTAAATTGTGTAAAAAAGGTCGAGCAATTGTAAAAAAAAAACTGAAGAATTGTAGATCTGCAAAAATGCAAAAAAAACCTACCTACCTAGCCTACGATAGCATGTCCCTTTCTCTTATAGTCAACTCAAAATTTAAATTCGGCATAATTTATGTCTCCTGATTTTCACGCGGGCGAAACCGCTAGTACAGGTTTTTACTCGTGGTTGACGATATTTAACATTCCATTTAATGCAAACATAATTGCAGCAAATACAGTTTGTGTCTTAAATAGAAAATAAGACCATTTGAATAAATATTAATCATCGATGATTAAAATATAATTATATAATTCATTCGATATCGATAATTATACATTAATAAATGATGAGTTATTCAAATTAGGTACAATATAAATATATGTAATAGCATAGATGTGATAATATCAGAGAGTTATTATTCTATTCTAGACTAGGTAGTACTGAGTGAGACAATCACAATAAATAATGAAACTCGAAATCTTTGTCTATTTCTTTTTATTGTAACAAGGTACACTTAAGGCTGGCTGGCCTACTATAGTATAATAACTTAATGGATAATTTGCATTATTCATAAAAATGTTAGCGTTGAAAGGTCCATTCATAAACGTAGCCCTTTAACTGCAAAGTGCTAGAATTCCATAGCCAACAATAATTTTATTTCACTGCAGTGAATGCAATGAACAACAATGGTTTCACATAATAGAAAGGATGGCGGAAATCGTTTCTTTCAACTTTCGAAAACTTTTTATTCTTTCCAACAATATAAGTGAATTTTTATTATTATGGTGCAAGTACGTGTACAGAATATAACATAAAATCCTTTTAGGAAAATTGTGTTTAATCAAAAAATCACTAAAAAAATTACTAAAATGTAATAAGTAATTGTTATAATAACAAAGATTATTTTCCTTTTTATTTGTTTAATAAATACAAATGATATTCTCAAAAGTCAAACCATTTATTAATTTTTAACAACTTGTCAACTCGGCGCTAAAATCACGACTACGTCAAATTGATGTTACCACACTCCTCTCCGCAGCTCTCCTCTCCGCGCCATACCGCAACTCTCCGACCCTCCGCGCACTCGGCACGCGTATGTTCACGTCTCTGTGCTACAACCACTCCTCTCCTTTTCCTTCCCTAACAATATAATACCATTATCATAATATCCGTTGACATTTATTCAGTAATTTTATTACTGAAAACTTTATCACCTAAAATATCAATATTATGTTAATGTCATTTATAATCCAGTTATTTGCTGGTTAATGTATTTGACCGTAAAATGCAGTTATAACATCGACTACAATTTTCCCGTTACTGATTTTGTTTGTATAATCGAATATCATTATTTTTTAATAATAAATGACATTTTTGTATCGTGATGTTTGGTCGAAGTCGTGAAACATCCTAACATCCCAAGAAGCATTTCTTGAGCAATGAGACAGAATAACATAATACATCGCCTACTTTACTTCAGGTTTCTCTATCTCCAGCAATTTTAACTAGGACCTCCTAGCAACCTATAAGGTATTTTTTATTATTACAAAATATTTATTTTTTGGCTAGGAGTTTTTTTTTGCACTTAATTCTATTGAGCTAAGGTAAACCAGACCTTGCCTATACATTAGTTTAACAAACATGTGACAAGTGTTTTCTTACAGAATGCCTTTTACTTTGTTGGAGATTATAAAAATAACCAAGGCTTTAAGGCTTTTTCTGGAAAGCGTAATTGTAATACATATGGCAATTACATGTTCTTTAGTTTTTGTTGCATTTCCATAGCGGCTTTTGATGAGCGAAAAAAATATATCCGACATCCATTTCTGAACCTTTGAAATTTTAGCATAACTACTTACCTAACTCTAGAAACTATGTAGAGCTATTGCTCCTAAAACATTACCTAAAAACTTATAACCTGTGATAAATTTTGCAACTAGAAAACAACATTTAAATTTTTAAGGAAATATTTAGTCATAACCGAAACCTGCAGTCAATGCTTCAACAAATAATTTCCTCTTATTATAATACATAAAAACATACTATCAAGGAGTACAATGATATAGTTAAACTATGTTGTATTACAAATTACGAAAACGACGTATTAATTAATTACTTTAATTCGCGTCATTGTATACATTCATCGTAATTTCCAAGCGTAATTCATCATAAACCTTTTTCCTGTCCAAATATGTCACTCAGTTTCATTGAAATTCATCTTGAATGATAATCTCGGAAAGGTTACCTTCTTTCCGGCTATTATTATCACGTGGAATTGTTGACGGATAATAATTTAACGATATGTCTTCCCAGCTTTAAGTATCATCGCCTTTTCAATACTTATTTGAGGGATAAATTTATGACAAAGTGCTTTTTATAGTCGTTGACCCTTTTTGTATTGGAGTATGTTATCAATTAAGAAATTGGACGTTGGTATAAAGGTATGACTAAAATAGGCAACATAAATTATTTTAGGAATTTATACATAGTTTTATCAATGTATACTAACACAATAAAGAGAAAGCAAATGTGTGTGTATCTATTGTCCCTTATTTCTATATGTAATTAGACAAAGATGAAGAACACGAGTTTCATATGTCATTATTGATTGTGACACTCTCACTTACGGACTGCCTATGGCTCAATACTCTAGAACAATACCTCTATGAACTTACCTCGAGCAAAACACTTAAATTGATAGATATATTTATATATATAATATATTTAAATGAGTTAATCTTGTGTATATATATATATATATATATATATATATATATATATATATATCCGAATCTTGGAAACGGCTCCAACGATTTTCCTGAAATTCAACATGTAGGAGGTTTTGGGGGAGAAAAATTGATCTAGCTAGGTTTTAAGTAAAAAAAAAATTGTTTTATCCCTGTTTTTGGGCATTAAAAAACACTAACATTTATATTGAATTGAATTTTTGCCATTAACTGTCAAGTCGACGTAGCTTATTCGGGTGACGGGCAGACTAGAGAAATGTGAATGCCAAGAATCGATCCCCAACTAAATAATTGATTTTTCTTAAGTTATTTTTGGAAAAAATTACCGAGCGAAGCTCGGTCACCCATATATTTTTTATAACATGTCTATTGTGATAAATATTTCATAATATTTTTATAATTGAAGAAAAGAAACTGTGGTTAGACATTATGTTATATTCATTATAGAACACAGTCAATAAAATCGCATGCTATAAAAACAGACGCGGAAAAAAGAATCGACGAGTAAAGAATTGTCTTTGAGCATAAGTGTATATAGCGTTCTTCTCTACGTATAGATTACTATCATGTCTCACTGTATTACGCGTTTCTTCGATGAGAACCTCATCAGTTACGAAACATATCTGATAAATTATTGTTACATTACCAAGCGTTTTATATTTTGACCTTAAATTTATGTAATGAAAGATAGCAGTCTCAAGGTTATCTGCCTTAATGTGAGTGTAATTCTTTTTATATTATAAGGATCTTGTACTTGAGACATTGCAGATAAATTATTCTTTTTCATTTAACGTAAAACAGGGTATAAAAAGCAACCCTAAAGTAAAAATATCAAATTTGTTAAACAGTTTTGATAAATTATTATAATTATGCATGATAAAGTAAATAGAAAACATATATAAGGCTGAATGACGAGTGGACTGTTTCATACCTGATAAATGCAAGATTCGTAAAAACACAGGCAAAAACCTCCATCACCGCCAACACGCGTTCACTATCATAAACTCAACAATGGTTTCGTCCAGCAACCAAAGCATCATCAGGATAATCCGCGACAAAATCGCAAAGTAAAGAATTATTAGGAAATTATCTGTTATTTTACATATCATGTTACGATAGACGAGTGAAGGTTAAACTTTAAACAGTCATGGATTCTCACGGAATATTTCATGGATATAAACTTAATTACAGTAAGATTAGGCTACTAGAATAGAAACTATTCTTGAGATGTAATTCTAAAGGAAAAACAGTAGAAAGTTTAGAATCCAAGTTATAATAAAGCCAAAAGAAAGTTATACTTGTATATTGTCACGGTCTCTTTTGTTCGCTCCATCTAATCACAATGCCCGAAAATTTCCAAAGTTCCAAGTTAATTTTGTATACACGTCTGCCCAACAATGTAAGGTTTGTTGTTTCAAAGTTCTGCTTGTATTGCTACTATAATTCTAAAAATGTCTTGAAATTTCAATATGACATTTACATAACGAATACATAATTAAGTCAAGATTAAAATATTATTCGTCATTCAACATCATCACCCTGCCCTTATCACACTCCAAGTGGGGTCGGCACAATATGTCATAAGCATGTTGTTACATGATTTGGCTACGTATTTTACGACCGGCCGCCTGCCTGACATTAAATTACCTTAGTCTCTAAGGGTCTATTCTACTCAACCGGATACCACACGGCGGGTCAATAAAGTCGCCTCTGACGACACCTGGGTAAGAAATGAGGGTAAGTTTAATCTACCCAGACAGATTATTCTTCGTTCAATATTATTGGATTTGAATGCGATTGAAAGTCGTGAATAATGTCCATTTTGTTAGAGATAATTCCTATTAAAATTCTGCATTGCTTTTTTCTTTATATTGTACTTTATATAAAAATATCTGATCTAGTCTTTTTAAAAAAAGAAAAACTCATTTTCGTAGTAATTGTCCTACGCTCAGACCAGTTAATTAATGCATGCATATCTTGTACTACATATTTAAAAAGTATCTAAATCGGAAAATCGCCAACATGAATTATTTACAAAGAGCCTTTTGAAGTAAAATCATAATTAAAAAACACCAACATAATAAAACTTTCGAATGCAGTAATGTTTTATTCTTTAAATTCTGCAGTTCGGTTGTATTTATACTATACAATCCTGACACACTTTTCATGTTATCTGGAATAAAAATCTAAATGAAAGTGTAAGTTTTTGTTTTTTTTGAGGCTATTTCGTTGCGGAAATCGGCAGTATATCAAAACATTGGCCATTTTCTTCGTTACTTTTGTTTTAAACGTCCCAATAACTGACGTGATTGATATACGGCATACATTTATGTATGACAGTTACATGACAAAGACATGTTAGTTGAAAAATAGCGAAATAGATGAAATAAGACGAGTAAACTTCGTTAAATAAATAAAATAAATAAATAAATATATGGTTCACTTATTGGTCCTCGTACTTGTATTATGTATTATGGGTGAGAGACAACTGGTGAATATCTACTTATATATTTTTTAAATACATACTTAAATACAAATACACACACAGACTCAAAAACCAACAAATTCATTTATAGAAAATGTTGGCCCTCGGCGGGAATCGAACCCGTGACCCGCGGAGCTGAAGGCAGGGTTACTACCCACTGCGCCAATGGGCCAGCCCTATAATATACAGATTAACTCATTTCCGATTAATTAATAGAATTATACGCGTTACTTTGAGACTATAATATTATTATTTTATTTCCAATTATCCATACTTCAGAATCTTTTCTGTTCTCATCTTGATATATGGATTAATAAACCCGTATGTGAAAAAAAGAGATCAAAGTCGCATTGTGGAGAGCATACTTCTTTACCTGACGATTTTTAAAAGTCAATCTTTAAAGAAGACTGCGCAAAAAAAATTGATAAAAAAAATTGACTTTTAAAATTCATCTCTTTAATTAATTTAAAAAGTAATGAGCGTTATTCTGAAAACTAAAGTCATAACTGTATCTCATTCTTTAATAATTAGGTGCAAAAATAATTAAATCTATTGCACCATTTGATGACCTTATACGGTAAAATAATTTCAAATTGGAATATTTCCGTTGTTTGTCTCTTAAGACTCAAATTTGAAAATACTTATAATATACATATGTATTTATATTTACTATTTTCAAAAATATTTCTCTTACATTTCTCTATTAAAATAGGTAGCACCGGCAAACAGTATTTCCCCATTTTTACAAGTGCAAGTCCGTAAAGAGAATAGGCATATGAAATAATATCGCAATTTTATTCAGACTTAAGTAATACTGTTTCTTTATGTCTCTTATTCTCTTTATACTGATATGTATATGGGTGCATAAATTTCATATATTGCTTTTGAATTAACATATTTTACTTAAGATGAAGTTATAAAACGTTCTCTTGTTTTCTTGTATTATTAAAAACACCCTGTTGTCAAACTTTTGTTTTGACTTGACTTTTGTTACAAAGCTTAATTACTTTATAATATGATGTAAACATTGTATTTTATTAAAGGCCTTATGCCACACAAAATTATACATCCAGAGAATGCCTCGTATTGGCCTTTTCTTCCATACATCATCTACGATAAATAACCTATTTTTTTTTGGATAAACCATGTCACAATTAAACGTAGTATAAATAATAACGTTTAGAAAAACTAAAAGCACGGTTTGAGAATTTGGTTTAACATTGACCGGCACATATGGGTTCTAAAATGTTTGTTGTACGACATTTTTTTATCATATGTAATAAAGTACCTGTTGTTTTTGATACACGTGTACAAAAAAAGTAAAATGGAGGGGTGCTGTCGGTCAAAAAAGCTTGAATGAATTGGTAGAAGCTTCAGCCGTGTATAAAAGTTGTGTCAATTAGCGTTTATCAAATTTGATGTGTCGCGATTACCACGCACCACCCAAAGCCCACCTAAAGCGTTAATTGTGTCCCTGTTGATATGTTATTCGTATTAATGTATACATCACGTATTACTGTAGTATACTGGATTATTTATTAATAGTGGTATAATCTCATTCAGTTAATAACAGCTTGATGATGTAACACTATACATATCGAGTATCTATGTATAGTGTAACATCATCAATTAGTTCAAAACTAATAATATTTATATACTAGTTATTACTTTTGTGTTATGGATCTCCGCAATGTAACGCCTAAATTCATAAATTATCAGTCAGTTCATCATTACCTTAATTTTCCTTTTCGCTTTTACAATTTCATCGTCGTGCGGGATAGCCACACGATAAGCTACTAAAGTCAGTGTAAGATCCGAAAAAGAGGTAAATTTTCAGCTAAACAGATATTACCTATTACGCCAAATCCCTATTGAATTCGGAACAATAGAGCCCGCGATTTAGGTCTGTTTTCCATTTCTTTTTCTTATAACTCAAGATTGTTAATATAGGATTATATTTTTTATTATATGAAATCAAGAGCTTAGTATTTTACTGTTTACAAAATGAAACTTCATCTCTTAGACACATATTTTAAAAGACTGTCCCAGTGACTATTGGACTAAACTTATGTTGATCAATCGGATTTTTTAAATCGGTTATTATAGAAATTTTAATGACAATATACAAGACTGCTGCGCCATAAAACCTGTTACCTGTGAAACAAATATTCATATATAAAGACGAACTACATACTTTCAATACCATTTGTTTAGTATCTTTTTATACATATTTTTTAACTCTTGCCTTGACAGATATAGTATTAATACTAAGGTACAAATACTATTTCTGTAACTTTATAACTAACTGACATTAAGATGTCAGTTAGTTATAAAGTTATACGTAAGTTCGCTTTAGAATAGGAAGATATTTTGACTCGAATCGATTTCATTTTTTATATATTGTCCGTCATATCCATTTTTTACTTATTGTGCAGAACCGCTTTCATTTATTATCCAAATTATTATCAATTTCTCTTCTATTTTTATCGATTTGTACGAAATATTATGTATTAATACGAGTAATAGCTCAATTCGTTTAGACGATGAATATTCTCCGGAGTAAGTAGTAGATATTATTTCAAATACTATATTTAAGTCAAATAACTGTAGTTTCATAACAAAAGCACTCGTGGGAAGTGATTTATAACTACAAAATGGAACGCATATTAAAATTTGTGAACACAGAGGGAGCTTCCTCTTTAGTTGTAGCTGAATCCACTTCTCCTGCATATATACTTTGAGTGCTATGTGTGCTCATGATATGGCTTCTTAATTCAAAATATGTTACTGTTTTACAACCCTTTTTAATAATATGAAAAAAAACCTTTAAACAAAACCATTAGTCAACAAGCCACGGTAACAATGGCGACCTTTTGCGGGGATGTTATTTTTCGGAAGGAGGCGTTGGTGTGGATGCGAGAAGATGAGTCCTTGGATCCGATCTAACGCAAGCGACTCGTCAAAATCTGTTGCATGCCGCCCTAATGGGGACCTTTGGGCGTTCTGAATGGAAAATTGACGCCCAGTTGAAGTAGGTCCCTTAGGCGATCGATGTATCTGGTGCTCCCAATGCTCCAATTTAATGTAGGGAGGGGCCACTGTATAAAGAGGCTCTGACCTGGAAGAAGTGCTCTACGGTGTACAGGGCAACTGGTGGTATTAATTCGGTGAGAGACCGACATATCCACCACGCGTTCTCGCTTTTAAAAACAGTAAATATATCAAGATGTATTTTTAAAGACGGATGTTTGTCTCTTTGCCAACAACAGTTAAACCTCTTTGATAAAACTACCATTATAGTTTTAACTCGCTTTGTACGTTAAAAGTTGCAGATTAAAGAAATTCTTTTGGAATGACGCCAGTAAAAACTTATCGATTTTAAGTTGAAATATGCTTTAAGTAAGTTTGGACAATGCGGGCATCCGCAATCTATTTGCTATTATACTCGTAAATACGAAAATCTGTCGTTTATAAACGTTGGAATGGCAGAAAAAATACAAGCTACATAGTTATTATAAGCTATGATATCCTAGCGATGTAACCGTGCGACTCGGACGTCGGACTTACCTTAGTCGCTTTTTACGACATCTTGGTAAGAAACGAGGGTGGTCTATTCTACTCACCTGGATAATACACGACGGGTCGACTTACGTTAGTCGACTTATACGACACCTCGGTTGGAAATGAGAGAAATGATCTATTCTACTCACACGACACTACGTACATTTTGTATATATATATATATTTTTTATACGCATAGCTTAAATAATAATCAATTATTTTACAGAGCATAAGACCACTTTTACTACTTTAAAGTAACGGCCTGTTACTATCCCACTGCTGGGCTTAGGCCTCTTCTCTCCGTTTTTTTTTGTTGGAGAGAAGAATTGGAGCTAAGACCTACCACGCTGCTCCGATGCGGATTGGTAGGTTACACATATCCCCAGAATTCTCTAGAGATATGCAGGTTTCCTCACGATGTTTTCCTTCACCGAAAAGCGTGTGATAAATTGAAATTATCAATTAGACATAAGTTTTACTAGAAAACTCATTGGTGTCTGCCCGGGGTTTTGAACCCTAGACCTCCTCGAAAGAGGCGCACGGTGTTACCACTGGGCTACCACAGCTAAACTTTTACTACATAGTTAAAAGTTATTGAAAGTAAACCCACCACGCAGCTCCAATGTGGACTGGTAGGTTATAATATAAAAAAAGGCATGTCAAACGACGATATATTCCTTTGCCGTGAAACGCATTATGAATTGTAAATACCAATCAAGCACTTAATTTTTTTATAACTACTGCGAGCTCTTAAGGGTTACGCACATTTAACCCACGTGACATCCGTAATGATCTTTACAAAACAAATTTGTTCAATGTAGAAGGTAAATCAATCAATACTATAAGAAACGTACATCAAACTTGTTTATCATCAGTATCTACAAATGTACTTTTCTATAAAAACAACAAATACGTTACGAAAACTACAACATAGAAGACGGGTATTTGAATGATCTCATTTTATTTGATATATGGTGAGTGACACGAATTTCTTTTGTAACAAAGAAAACCTCAAAAAAATCCCGGGTTTGACACCAAGACTACTTATTAAGGTCAAACGCTCTAATCCTAGGCTTTAACTACATAAGGACATAGTTTACTTAGACAAAACCCGATTAACTTACCGGACTTTAGTTAGGAATTTCTGTTCTTGTGGAAACTCCTGAATGTACGCCATGTGGTATCCGGCTGAATAGAATAGTACCATCCTCTTTTCTTACCGAGGTGTCGTAAAAGGCGACTAAGGTAAGTCGACCCGCCGTGTGGTATCCGGTTACGTAGAATAGACCATCCTCTTTCTTATCGAGGTGTCGTAAAATACGATTAAGATAAGTTGACGTCAGGTAGGCGGCCGGTCGTAAAATACGTAGCCAAATCATATGACAACATGTTTATAACATGTTGTGCCGACCCCATTCAGAGTGGGATGAGGGCAGGAAGATGATGAAGATGATGATGTGGAAACTCCTGAATGTAACGTATATAGTAGATTTTTTTGTACTAAAATTGAAGGTAGTGTATTTTTGTAAGTTAATAATCAATGTGAGCGTATTCATCAAAGAATTTTATGCGTGTGGAGATATGTGTCCTATTTAGACACTAGTTCCTTTCCCCGGATGCATCTACGAGTACATGAAGTCCAGTACCGCACACACACGCAGGCACACAGTCATTTATAGCTCAGCGATTAGACCGTGCGAGTCTTTCGTGAGGATCACGGTTTCAAACCCTGAGTAGGCTATAATAAGTTTTTCTATTAGAACTTATGTGTTCACACAGATAAGTTTGTTCAACGTTTCTCCTTAACTGAAAAATGTGTGTCACACGCTTTTCATCGCAATTACAAAAATCATATCGATGAATTAATATCGATGAAATTTGGCACAATCTTTCCTTACTTACAACAGAATAATATATAGGCTAACCAAATCCTGGTAATTCTGCAGGAATAGGATGACACTAAAAAGCGCCATCTATTATCAACCTATCACGAGACAACAGTTCACGCGAAAAAGTCGCGGGTTAAACATAATAACCTTAGATGATTCAATAAATGTCTTACCATACTTATCAGGCATTTGGTAATTATATTATTACATATAGGTACATCTAATATGATACTTATTGAAAGAATTAACAAATTAATCTAAAAAAGTGATAATTTTATAGATATAATATAGAAGAAGTCAAACACCTAATACAATCGGAATCTGAATTAAAGAAAGATTCTATAAAAGAGCTTACAGAGTTTGGAAATACGCCTTTAACTTATATTGCTCCAATTCAAAGTTTTCGCACAATTAGGAAGACTGTCATTGTCAAATAACTTGAGTAGCAAACGATTACTGAACAAAAGTTGTTCACAGAACTTTCTTTTCGTAACAAGACGTATTTGGATATTTTAATTGGAATTAAGGTGTTTCAAATGTACACTTTAAAAATATGATAATACCTTTAGTGGTAAATATCTTTATTCAATCGAATATAAGTCTTGAAAAAGTATAATAAATAAATAAATATATGGGATTATTTTATAATTGACATCTAATAAATTATACTAAATTTAAATGAGTTTATCTTGTATGTATATATGTATATATTTTCGGAATCTCGGAAACGGCTCCAATGATTTTCTTGAAATTCACCATGTAGGGGGTTTTGGGGGAGAAAAATCGATCTAGCTAGGTTTTATGTAAAAAAAAAAATAGTTTAGTCCCTGTTTAAGGGCATTAAAAAATACTATAATTTATATTGAATTGAATTTTTGCCAGAAACTGTCAAGTCAGCGTAGCTTATTCGGGGAACGGACAGTCTCGAGAAATGTAAATACCTAGGATCGACCCCCAACTAATTAATTATTATTTTCTTTTTTTTTGTAAAAAATTACCGAGCAAGGCTCTGTCTTCCAGATATTTATACTAATGGCTAAAACACAACAACATGTTATAAGCATGATGATTTGACTAAGTATTTTACGGCCGGCCGCCTGCTTGACGTCAAATTACCTTAGTCGTATATTACGACACCTTGGTAAGAAAAAGGGTGGTTTATCCTACTCAACCGGATACCACACGGTGGGTCTACTTACCTTAGTCGACTTTTACGACACCTCGGAAATGAGGGTGGTCTATTCTTCTCCGCTGGATACCACACGGCAGGTCATCTTACCTTAGTCGCCTTTTACGACACCTCGGTAAGACATTAGGGTGGTCTATTCTACTCAGCCGGATACCACAAGGCATTAAATACATTATTTAATAAAAAGATAAATAATCCTTGAGTATAATTGATTAGAAATTTAAATGAAGTGAATTGTTATCTTTTATCAATACTTTTTGATTATCCAACAACTAAACCGTACCTAACTTTGAACCTAACATTAGCATTAGGGCGTTCATTGAACAAATCTGCATATTCTCAACATGACTGCAGCGCTATAATGGAGGGAAGCGGATGAAGCGCGATATTATCTAATGTATTAACGACTTAAGGTGGTAATAGTATAGTCTTAGAATATTATTTTGTCTATTCCTTATTTAAAGTAGTTTGTAGTTAATTTAATGGTAACTGTATTAATAAAGCTAAAACCTTGGTAGATCGATTTTTCCCTTCCAAAATTCAGGATATATATATACATATTCAAAAAATATATATATATATATATATATATATATATATATATATATATATATATATATATATATATATATATATATATATATATATATATATAAGTCACGCAGCGTGGTATGTCTTACCTCCAATCCTTCTCCCCAAAAACGGAAGATAAAAAAAGGATGAAGAAAAACAAGGTAAGCTCTAGTATCGTGGTTAATGGGTCATTCTGCGTTTTAAAGTTAAATCTATACTAATATTATGAAGAGGAAAAATTTGGATGGTGGATATGTTTGTAAAGTTTTCACACAAAAACTACTGGACCAATTACAAAAGTTGTTTCACCATTGGAAAGCTGCATCTTTATTGAGCAACATAGGTTATACTACATTTCAAAAAATAGGGATCCGTAATAAAAATGTAATAAGGTGTAAAAAATTAGTCATAAAATCTGGCATCGTATGCACTGCGGAAACTATTGATGATATATTTAACAAAAAGAAATCTATAGTTCGACTTAGTTAGTCTTTCCACTGCCATGAAATCGGTATGTACGCGGGTGAAACCGCGGGATATTACTAGTCTAATATGAAATTTAATATCTCCATAAGATGGAGATAAATCAAAAGTCGTGAAAATAATTGAGTTACGAGTATAAATGTAACTAGGATGATTTTGTCGTGTATATACATTGGATATTTAATATTCTCGTAATTTATCACCCACCCAGAGATAAACGACGTGGCTTTGTTCTGTTCTTGCAAATTGAACCCCGAACATTAATTGTATAATTTTAATAGAATCAAAAGGAAATTGTAGACAGCAACTTTAATTTCATTAAAATATTCTACGTAATCTGTAATTCTAATTAAAGAACATTCAGGGAGTGCGATTTTATAAATTGTGTCTAAGGTTGGTATAGTTTTAGAGATAATATATTTTCTTGAATGTATATAATAATACATGGAGCAATTGTTTGCCCCTTTGAACCGAGTAGTGTGAAAGTAATAGGGAAGAAATGCAGCAATAATTTTTTTATTGATAATGCATGAAAAAAACTTACTTTAGCTTAGGATTTAAAAATCATGGCACATACTATTGTATATTAGGATATACACACATAAACACACACACAAACACAGACACACTTATATACTCTTTGCATATTATATACATATATATTCTTTACTTTTTTAACTTGGTAAGGTTTCACGAAAGTATAAGGGCAAAAGTATACAGACAGCTGATCAATTTTGGCTCATTACCAATTGTAATGAAAAAGGATTCCTTTGTATTCCTATCTCGCCTCTTTCTGTGTTCTAGTTATATTTTATCTTCGTATAATTCGATATTAATGCCAGTAGTTTTTGGGAGGTCTTCCTAAATCATCAATCATGACTTCCTGACAGAATAAGAAAAGCTTTGACCTAACTCTACGATTGTAATGCGCCGAATACGTGGGTCTCGTACCAAATCGAAGCACATTCTATTGATGGAAAAAACGCACTTCTGACAAAATTATGACTTTGTGTATGAAAAGAACCTTCCAAACGAAGGTTTTTTTATATTTGTTTCATAAAGCACATTATGGTTTGGATTTGTTTGAATACCATGACAGACTTAACTAAATTCTAAGATATATATTTTATAAAATATGTATTATACGATACATTAAGTACAAGATAAACAAAATTCACGTGAGCTTTTTAGCGGTACGATGTTTTGTAGAAACTATCAAGCTATCTATAAAGCCATAAGAAATCTCTACCACATTATTTCCAAATAAGAATACAATAAACTCATTGTTCATCTGATGAAATAGCGTTCAAGTACCAATATGTAATAAACACAAACATATATTTTATAAGTCTGTCCCACGAATAACGTCGGTTATTTTTGTTCGTTATTGTAATATTTGTTATGTGATTTCTCGTAAGTATAACCCGGTTTCAGAAGTCAGTGATAATCATTATCACATATTGCAGTTGCTGCGTACCGGCATTTTCTAGTCTATAAAGAAATGCTGACTACAAATCTTTCTATAATACTGAATAATAGTCTCGAAGGTTTGTCTTTTGTTATACTGTATTCTGCTATTTTTATATTTTTAAGACCCATCTCGACAGCGGCTTACTACAAGCAAGTGCTAAAAGTCTTTTAGGTCTTGTAAAACCGATGTTACTTGAAATGGAACGGTCTGTGGTCTCTAATTATTTCAGTCGATTCGGACCTTTACTATATGTTCTCAAACAAATTAAAATCCACATAAACATTACAAGATGTAAAAGTAACTCTATTTTTAGTTTTATGCCTTAAACAGACTGGACCTTTTAATTGGTAGAATATTCTATTTTGACAGAGTCGCCATTTTAAACTTTAAGAAACATTTAGGTACTCGTACCGTTCCTTAGAGTAGAATTTCAATCAATTATAGTATCTTTGTTATTCGATAATCTATATATATAAAAGAAAGTTGGTCTAAGTTACACTATTTATAACTCAAGAACGGATGAACCAATTCGGCCGAAAATTGGTGTAGAGGTTGCTTAGAACCAGGAGACGGACATAGGATACCTTTTATCCCGTTCGACCGCATTTATTTTATCCCGTCAAGTCACTATAAATCGTGGTATTACAAGAACGACTATGACATTGAATAACAAAACGCAAATGTCAGTGGAATACAAAACATAGATGACAGTTAACGTAATTTTTCTTTGGTGAAGTATGATAAAATATTTGACAATTATCAAAATAATAGTGTTACAACATGTTTTTAATAGCTGTGATGGCCCAGCGGTGCGACCGTGTGAATCTCTAGAGACGATCATGGGTTCGAACCCGGGCAGACACCAATGAGTTTTTCTCTTAAAACTTATGTGTCTAATTGATAATTGCAATTTATCACACGCTTTTCGGTGAAGGAAAACATCGTGAGGAAACCTGCATATCTCTAGGTAATTCTGGAGGTATGTGTAACCTACCAATCCGCATTGGAGCAGCGTGGTAGGTCTTAGCTCCAATCCTTCTCTCCCAAAACGGAGAGAAGAGGCCTATTCTCAGCAGTGGGATAGTAACAGGCCGTTACTTACTTACTTTTTACTATGTTTTTAATACAACCTCCTTCATAGAGTTGGTCATTAATATGAAAAAGCATTGTGGCTGTCATATGTGTCATTGAGTAGTTCTTGAGAAAGCGTAAATGGGTTGACTTTGGGAAAATTGATTTTTATTATTGCATAAGAATAAAGGAGAAATATCATCGTTAGTTATAATAGCTAAACGTCACTAAATAGTATAAAACAAAGTCGCTTTCTCTGTCTGTTCCTATGTCCCTATATCCCTTTGTATGCTTAAATCTTTAAAACTACGCAACAGATTTTGATGCGGTTTTTTAATAGATAGAGTGATTGAAGAGAAAGGTTTATATGTATAATCTAACATATATTAAACTTTTATTATAAACATCCAATATGGAGTAAGGAAATACTATCATTTTTGAGGTTTCCAATGTGATGTCGTAAATAATTATATTTATTTTCCGTTTACATTGCAAACGCAGGCCGAACCCTACAATATTTGTCAAAATAATGTACTAAGTATTTGTACACCTTAAAAAGGTCTACAGATAACTCCGCGATGGTATACATATTATGTCTATCTCTTATGGACCCACAATAGCATTTTTTTTACATTTTCTTCTTCATTTGTAATTTAAATGAACATTTTCGAAGATATTACAGATTTAAAATGCAGGGTATAGCGATTGCGCACTTTGTCTTATAGCACTTCGAATTTAGCTGCGATTGGACGGGTTTTTTTTCACATGGCCGACTATATGTCGCTTTATCAAGAGTAACCTCTAAAGAAAACATGTTTGTATTGTGTAATGAAGATTCTTTCTTTATGACAAAAAAGCTGTGAATGTTGTATATAAAGACATTCTGTAATTAATTGTAAAAATAAAATACTCAGGGAAAATGTAAAAGTAAATAAGTAAAAATGTAGTATATGAATTTAGATATTCCAAAGATAGCAGGGAATCTTCATGGTATAGGGAAAGGGGAATTGTTTTTTTTTATACAGAAAAAAGCTCCTTATGGGTACCGCCGCCCGACGGGGACAGGCGGCAGTTATGTCGGACTCGCACCGACTAAAACAACCTGTGTGCTCCACCACGCTGCCGATGGCAAGGACAGGGTATCATTGTACATATTGCCCCCATCCCGCCAACAGCTCTGATCCCAGAGAACAAAGACTTTCTTCGGGTAGGGGCCTCGAAAGAGAAGACCCCCTCCGCTAACCGGTGCATCAGTAGCAGCAGATGCACTGACCGCCTCGGGGACCTGTAAGCCAGGCGTCCGATATACCCCGTTCGGAACACCCGAAGGTCCCCAGTTAGGGCGGCAGACGATGGGCTTGGGCGAGTCACTAACACCGGGTCTCACCAGCAGCAGATTGGATCCAGAACAACACGTGGAACCGCTCCGCCGCCTCCCTTCACCCCCCTCCGCAGAACAAAGCGAGGCCATAGCTGCCCACGGTCGCTCCCTGCCCACCGTGTTTGTTATGTCACGATCAACAGGGAGAGACCGCGCCCCATGTAGGGGCCACAACGTCTTGGTGGGTGTTTCCGGGCGTTTTCCCCACCGGGTAATTTTTTATAGAGGTTTTCTTCCTCGCAACCCGAAGGTCCCCGTTCCCATTGCTGTGCTTCCGGGTTTCGCCGACGATGGCCGTAACCATGTCCAGCTAGACTTATTATATCTTATTATATCCCAACCGGACCCGTTGCTCATTAGAAACCCCACCCCAGCCCCCCCGGAGTCCCCGGCCTGTCCAGATTAATCCTTTGCTAATCAGAAGGACAACTGGATTGGCCACCCCACAGTGGTCCGTTCGCCAAGACTAAGCTTGCCCAGGGTGCACCACGAGGAGGCCGACCACTTTGGCACCCCAGGGGAATCGTTTTACTCCAAATTTGACGATTGTGGGCCACGGGCAGTAATGAATAAAACAAAACTGTTGGATAGATTTTAATCATTTTTTTTACTGAGTGACATAGGCTATATATTTTATACCCGTGCGAAGCCGGAGCGGGCCACTAGTCTATATATATAAAAGAAATTTGGTCTAAGCTACACTATTTATAACTCAAGAACGGATGAACCAATTAGGCTGAAAATTGGTGGAGAGGTTGCTTAGAACCAGGAGACGGACATAGGATACTTTTCGTCCCGTTCGACCGCATTTATTTTATCCCGTCAAGTCGCTATAAACGTGGTATAACAAAAACGACTATGACAGTAAAATAATAAAACGCAAATTTCAGTGGAATAACAAAACATAAATGACAGCTAAACGTAATTTTGTCTTTGATTTAGTATGGAAAAAATTTGACAGTTATCAAAATAATAGCTAAACGTCACCACATAGTATAAAACAAAGTAGCTTTCTCTGTCTGTCCCTAAAAATGTAGTATATGAATTTAGATATTCGAAAGATAGCAGGGAATCTTCATGGAATAGGGAAAGGGGAATTGTTACTCCAAATTTAACGCGTGCGGGCCACGGGCAGTAATGAATAAAACGAAACTACTGGTTCGATTTTAATCAGTTTTTTCACTGAGTGACATAGGCTATATATTTTATACCCGTGCGAAGCCGGAGCGGGCCACTAGTCTTTATATAAACAGAACCATTGTTTATTTGAAAAGGGGCTTTGGGGATGAGCTTCGGAATTGTAACCTATATTTCTCGTATGCAAATACAGCAAGTTTGTTGCTTACCTATTATTACAATACATCTATTCAAGTAATTTATTAATTACTAATTCACTTTAAGTAAGTACTTACTATTACTAAACCGCCGTGTGGTATCCGGCTGAGTAGAATAGACCAACCTCATTTCTTACCGAGGTGTCGTAAAATACGACTAAGGTAAGTTGATGTCAGGCAGGCGGCCGGTCGTAAAAACGCAGCCAAATCATGTAACAACATGTTTATAACATGTTGTGCCGACCCCACTTAGAGTGGGATAAGGGCAGGAAGATAGATATACTTACTATTACTAAATTATCTCATCGTTGAATACATATATTAATATTATGCAATGTCATTGTACGCCTCACAAGAACAGTGTTTTCGGTATATTTAGCTTTATTACAACTTTTCCTAGCGTCGTTCGGGTTTCGGGTATAGACAGTACAAAGTTTGTTTATTAATTTGTCTCAAAGAGAAATTTCAAAGTTTGGACCAAGTGTTGTCTGTGCAAGAGAAAACAACGAATGGAGATTTATTTTCCCATTCTCAATAGTCGTCGTTGCAGTTTATAGAACTTTTACGGAAGATTGATCTTATAGCTTAAGTTGCGGTGGAAACTTGGTTTTCACGTGAAAACATTACATTCGAAAAGTCGGGTGTAAATATATATATATATATATATATATATATATATATATATATATATATATATATATATATATATATTGCCTATAAAGAAGCTATATCTTTTTATAATATAGTTTTTTTTTATATTAAATTTGATATGCGGCTGATTAGAATAGATCACTCCCTATCTTACCGAGGTGTCGTAAAACGCGACTAAGGAAAGTTGACCGGTCTTGTGATATCCGGCTGAGTAGAATGTGCCATGTCTCTTACTGAGGTGTCGTAAAATACGACTTAGGTAAGTTGACATCAGGCAGTCCGAATATGAATAATACGTAGCCAAATAATGTGTTTTGTTTATAGCATGTTGTGCCGACCCAACTTAGAGTGGGAGAAGGGCAGGAGACTGATGATTAAATTTGCTATTGATATGAAAAAAAAATTGTACAATATAAAATAGTTCACTATTTGAATTTGCTACATATAGTTTCTCTGGAGTACTTCAAAAAAGGACATGTTGCTTATATGCTTATATGGCAACAAAGGAATCAGAATTTTTTTAAGTAATTTAAAAGCTATCATCTAAAATTGATGCACTTTAAATTCATAGTAATATTAAAATACTTACAGAAATACGTGAGCGACATAAACGTTCGTCCGTGCCTGAATTAATATTCAGCACACATTATTCCGGTACCCTATTATCATTTTTATATAAGCTTGTACTTTACGGTTTTTTTATCTTTGAATTATTACAAAGGATAACGTTTAGCGATTACCTTCGTCTACTTTTTTCTTTCTATCTAAAACCAGTCTCGAGACTATGATGTTAATATTTTCAGTTTCGGGACTTAGCTTATCCCGTGACGACACAATTGTCAAATATCTATGTATCTATTATATCTCCCTGTCCTTATCCCACTCTAAGTGGAGTCGGCACAACAGGTTTTTCTCTTCCATTCTGTCCTATCATTCGTCAACTCTGGCGCCACTGCTTTTATATGCATGTCATACTTCACAATCCAACCATCTCTTTTTAGGCCTCTGTCTAGGCACATATCCATCCACATTCAAATTTAATACTCGTTTTTTCACATGATTTTCATCCCTGCTCATTAATTACATTTCCATACCATTTCAATATATCTATATCTTTATTTTTTTACAAAATAAAGTCCCCAAAAGCTGTCTGTATATAATTGATTTTCTCAAAATCTACTGAATGGATTTTTGTACGGTTTTTACTAAATCATAGTGCAATTCTTCTGGAAGATTTAGGGAATGTATTATTGAAATTACGGTGGTATGTAAGCAGTATAGAAGAAGTCGAGTGGTTATGAAAAAATTCGCGTCGCTCGCGTGCGACGCTTAAACGCAGGGAACCTAAGCACTGTACTAGAGAATTGTAGATCTACAAAAATCTCGTATGGTTAACTAACAATAATTACTGTTAGCAATTTTAACACGCATAATAAGATAATAATTATTGTATTAAGTTTAGTGTATTAGGAAGTATAAATATTGGCATTAGTTTCAATATTGTGATCTCAACTTAAGAGGAGATTTAAAAATGGAAGAAGAATTCATTTTGGCGGCATTCTGTTCTGACGAAAAATAATTGTTATTAAAGTAATTAAGAGTAAATAAAGTGTTAAAGAATTGTTTTGATATATTTTAGAAATCTTTTCTAAGTATTTTAATAAGTACTACTTGAAAGTATGTGAAAAGTACTTGAAAGTACTTGAAAGTGATCAAAATTTAAATTAAAAATATTTCACTATATTCGAGGCTTGCACGTCTTCTGTTGCTCAACGCTTAATGTTATATTCATTTTTTTGTCTTTTTTTTTTATTCAATTTCGGTCAATATTTTTAGCTATTAAGCAGGAAAAACTTTGTTTCACGCTTTTTTCCGCTTGGTTCTCTTACAAGCCTCATCAAACCTTTTGTTTCAACATGTTTATTACCTTATATGTTTCATTAAACCTTATTGGAAGTAGAAAATTCTGCAACGGAAGCGCATTTAGATTTATTACCATCGACGTGGGACAGTATAAATTAACCTTTAGGAATTGCTAGCGCTTTGCAGTCTTACTTTAATGTGTATATTGTGCCAATATATTTTTAAACAGAGAACAAACAGGTAGTTTTTTATTTAAAAGTTCACACCTTAATGTTGAGATGTTCTCTTTGTTATTCACATTCAAAACACTTTGAGTGCTTTTAAATCATCAAATTTCGTAATAGAAGTTTTTCCAACCAAGAAGAACCAGCGATAACCTCGGTGGAAACTCTTTTAAAACAATTATATAATTTCACATGGTTACGCGTGCTTGAATTTAGTAAGTGTGAGGATTTAGTCATATTCGATAATCTTTAATTGTATTTGTGTAGTAACATATTTTTAAGGTACTGATATATGTGGAATGGAAAGTCTACAAATTAAAGCGGAATTTTGTTATAGAAATATATGCTGAGACCTAAAAATGAGTTTTTGACTTTCTAGAGATTAGCATAAGCATCACAAGCTTATTTTAATATCTATCGTTATTTTTACTAAAGAATTGTACGTACAAATAGTAACATACTTAGGTATACCATATGTTGTACAGATATTTGTGTATAAACATTACGTATATACGTGAACAAAACATGAACTATTAGTAAGAGTCAGTAATTCTGTTACAGAATAGGTATCTTAAGAAATGATGTCCAACTAAATTTAAACCTTAACCGGGTACAAAGGCTTCACTTTGCATAATGTCCAACATTATTAAAATTTATAGTAGCGTAGCTTTTGGCGTATAAGATGAAGACCTTTCATTTCATTGTTATATTCATGCCGAAAGCTGTGGTAGCCGAGCGGTAACACCGTACGACTCTTTCGAGGAGGTCACGGGTTCAAACCCGGGCAGACACCAATGAGTTTTTCTGTTAAAACTTATGTGTCTATTTGATAAATGCAATTTATCACCCGGTTTTCGGTGCAGGAAAATATCGTGAGGAAACCTGCATATCTCTAATATCCGCATTGGAGCAGCGTGGTAGGTCTTAGCTCCAATCCTTCTCTCAAAAAACGGAGAGAAGAGGCCTATTCTCAGCAGTGGGATATTAACAGGCCGCTACTACCGCTTGACTACTACTATTCATGCCGTGGTTTTTGATGATCATGCTACTCATTTTACTAATTATTTTTACTTCTGTTAAAGTTAGGTACAGTTGCGGTAAAAAGTGATTGATACACATGCAAGTAGATAGTAATATATCCAAGCTATTTTCAGAAACATTTACAGGAGAATCGCGTTGTTTTTACCATATCCGTAAATCCAAGTCACGTACTTGGGTTTATTGACTTGCTTTTCATTTTACTTGTAAATTAGTTTCTTATCCATGTATACGTGAATGTAAATATTTACTTGCAATAGATTGCATTGTTATGATAAACTTTTTCTTTACACTTTGGTTCTTACTAATATTATTAATGTAAGTATTCTTTTTTCATTGTGATAATCTTGAGCCTTATGTAAACCTTACATTTAATAGTTTTACGAATTACATTGGATATTCATAGACTTTAATATTTTTTCAAACATTTTTAAAATTATATTCGTATTACGTACTTTGACTGAAAGGCCATAATGCTCTTGACACCGGTATGTCCTTTACGAAAAGTTCGCTTGTTATTGAGTTTACAAAAAAACTGAAGAACTTAATTGGTTTTTTATAATTCATTGTACGCTTTACCGTTGTTGTTAAAAGAAAACATTGTTAATAAACCTACATATCCCTCGGGATATCTATACGAAAGTTGCATTAGAACATCCTAGCGAGTCTCCTGTGCTTATCCCACTCTAAGCGGGGTCGTTACATGTTGTAACATGATTTGGCTACGTATTCTACAACTGGCCACCTGCCTGACGTAAACTAACCTTAGTCACATCTTACGACACCTCGGTAAGAGATGTGTGATGGTGATTTGTAGATGTTAATTAATATACGCTAAACAACAACAATGTACCAAGGTACATTTAATATGTAGCGAATGTGAATTTAACTTTTAATATAACTCATCTCATCTTTTCAATATATTTGACAATTTAACCCACATCACGCGGGATTAATGTCCGATGTATTCATGAAACTTTTCAGTAACTTTCTCTCGAGGATATCAATATTAACACTCTGATTAATTTTACCTTTTATATTTACGTGGTGGCTTTGATCTTATTTTGGTAGTGAGTTTTTTTTAATAAATTGCAACAATGCTTGTAAAAATATAATTATTATAAATCACAATAATTATGTAGTTATTATTGTTGGAAAAAATAATATTAATTTCCTATCCGTTTCTAACGTTTCTATAAATTATAGTAGTACCCGCAAATATGTTCGCGCCAATATAAGCATTTAAGAAACTACAAAAACGCAATACATATTATGACAACGATATTTTTCCTCTACACTTATTCAATAAATTAGAAGCAATTTTCTCAAAAGTCAACCCATTTATTCTTTTTCATCAACTTAATGTGACATTGACGACGACAATGTTTTTTTATATTATTGGCCAACTTTATTAAGGAGGTTGTATTTGAAACATGTAGAAATATATTTACTGGATTTTTTACCCTACATGTTACAAACATTAGTATCCTTACTAATATTATAAATGGGAAAGTCTGTCTGTCTGTCTGTCTGTCGGTTCCGTTTTCACGGCCAATCCGCTGAACCAATATCGATGAAATTTGGCATAAATATTCTTTATATACCGGGGTAACATATAGGCTATATAAATCCTGTTAATTCAACAGGAATTAAATTCAGGAGGAATTAAATACGATGACATTCAAAACGCCATCTATAATAAACCTATGGAACTAATTTTTATTTACAATGTGTCAAAATCAAGTCAAATCTGTATTTACGAAGTATTTAGATTCCAAGTTTTTCGACTTACGTCAAAAGAGTTATCTTTAAAGAGTATTTATATTTTATTTTATTCGTTTACTGGACAAATTCAACTGAGAAAATTTAACATTGTAATAACTATGGATTATTGATATAAGTAATACGGGTTATTTAGTAAAATAAATAAACTAATAATATTATAAATGCGAAAGTCTGTTTGTAACGTTTTGATGAAATTTGGCAAAATTAATGTTTATACGGGGTAACGTATAAAAATCTTAAAAAAATGTTATTATTATTATTTTTTTAAATATTTCGGTTTTTGTTTATTTCATAAACCGGAGAAAAATATTTAATAAAAAAGAGACCGCCAGAATGATGTATGTAACATCTTTTGGTCCAGACCAGAGTAATAATTTTAGTGTTGTTAAATAGAAAAATATTTGTTATCTTAGTATCAATTATTATTTTATCTAATATTTATTTATTATAGTTTGAGGTTATGTACATGTACAATTACTAGCTAAATACCATAATAACACATTAAAAAGATAGGATTTGTGGTGAAAATATAACAATAAGCTATAATCATTTGAGTTCAAGTAAAATTTAATCATATATAATTTTTGTTGTCAAAAAAACAGACATTTCAAGAAAACGCATTCTTAAACGGTCTTTAGTTAGTAGTCTATGGCAACAAGTACGAAATAAATGACCATTAATTGACATGTATTGGAAAGTTTTATTTAATTTAATCCCATAGAAATTAAGCCATACTGCTAATGAAAAAATATTTTATTTCTAAACACCATTTTTAATATTTGAAAAGTCATTACAGTTAACAAAATCAAGTTTAATATATTTTCCGATATCTATTTTAAAATATTATGTTAACAAAAACATAATTTAAATTTAATTTTTCGTATTTATACTAAAAACGTTGAAATCCAGCGCCGTACGTATAGGTAATAAAAAAAAAAAACAATTTGACAGTTGATTCGTTACGTATAAATGTTATTATTAAATAAGTTTTCTAACACGTTTCCAAAGCTTATAATATTTATAGAGATATTTAATTCCAGAAAATATAAGTAATTTTTCCTGTATATAAAGTTTTTGCACTCCTTTTACTGCGCTATTTTAATATATATTTCATGTAAGTACGGGTTATTTACTAAAATTATCATATTAAGCTCTTGATCAAACGATAAATCCCTCTGATTCATCCCGGATCGATTTGATTTTTGTGATGGAGATATTTGAAGGATTGGATGGTGACAGAAGCCACTCCTAATTTCAAGACTACAGTCCACGCGAACGAAGTTGCGCGGGTAAAAGCTAGTACATTATAAACAAAGTCTTATTTACATACTTTTCTATATTCCTCACAACAATTAATTTAATCCTATCCTAATGTGTGCATATCGAGTTGTTTGATCAATAACAGGGCGCGTTAAGCTCAATATTCTCAGAGCCAATTGCAATATATACAGATGCTATGTCGATTTCGCATTCCAAACACATTGTTATCTATATATTGGACAGATGATATTGGCTAATCAAAACTAGTGTAATGATATTCTAGACGGACGTGGATGGTGTAACAATCATTAAGGATTCAACAGACTGACAATATCGCTTATTTTATAAGGATAAGCAGACTGCTAGTAGAAATAAAGGAATAAATAATTAAATGTATGGAACAATTACGCACATGGTCATCTGTCCCCAAACTAAGAAAGTTAATATTTGTATTATCGGTTCAGCCAATTGGTAAATATATGCATATGTAATTTTAAATATATAAATAATAAATATATGGGACACGTACATACACGTTCGTCCGTCCCCAAAGTAAGTAACTTAATACTTGTGTTATGGGTGACAGACAACTGGTAAATATATATACTTATATATTTTTAAATACATACTTAAATACAAATATACACCCAGGCTCAAAGACCAACAAATTCATTTATAAAAAGCGACGATATTTCTCCTCTATACTTATTTAATAAATAAAAAACAGTTTTCCCGAAGTCAACTCATTTACTCTTTCGCAACAACCCAATGAAAGACACATAAAAATATGACAGCCACAATGCTTTTTCATATTAATCGCCAACTCTATGAAGGAGGTTGTATTAAAAACATGTTGTAACAGTCGGCCATCCTGACAACATTTGCGACCCCGCAAATCTCATATCAATGAATTTACCACCGATTCGGAATGCTGATTGTACTGAGAAGAATCGGCAAGAAACTCAGTACTTGCTCTTTTAATCTGTAAAAGAAAACCGCACATGCCATGACATGACAGGACTACGCTCACGCTTTATGCTGAACTCTAAGCTCACGCTTTATGCTCAACTCTTTAAGCTCAACTCCTCAACTCCTTACGCTTTTCGCACCATAAGCATTTCGCACCTCAAGCTCACCCTCAATCATTGTCATGGCATAACACAGCTCAATTAGTGGCAACCAACTCAACAGATACACACGTAAACAGACTCGCAAATGATAACGCTCAAAGAACAATCACCACTTCCAGGCAGAGCCTAGCTGACAGTCGTTGCAGATGTCCACAGTCTAGAAAACAATCGTTACAACTGGAAAGATCCAGAGAACAATCGTCATTCTAGCTGATAGTTCCATCGAACAAAAGTCACGGGCGCGTCTAAGGCCTCACATAGCACATCGTCACGTTTATCTCACAGAATTAATTAACCGAATACCAATTACCATCAATAATTTCTCCAATAAAAACTCCATTTTTTGTTCCATAGCATCGCATATCGCAACTATCTCTCAAATTATACAAAATTCGCACTCTCCGTGTTGTCTCAATATCGATCGTCATTTGTCTTTTCTTTAAACTCTTTAAATTTCCAGATATTCCTTATGTCCACTCTATTTGTGAGTTTAGGTTACATCCACTACTGAATATAAAAAGCGACGATATTTCTCCTCTATACTTATTTAATAAATAAAAAGCAGTTTTCCCGAAGTCAACTCATTTACTCTTTCGCAACAACCCAAAGAAAGACACATAAAAATATGACAGCCACAATGCTTCTTCATATTAATCGCCAACTCTATGAAGGAGGTTGTATTAAAAACATGTTGTAACACATTTATTGAAAATGTTGGCCCTCGGCGGGAATCGAACCCGCGACACGTGGTGCCGAAGGCAGGGTCACTACCCACTGTGCCAACGAGCCGGTCGAATTTTAATTCATATTTAAATACGCAAATACACCAACGATTAAGGCAACAAAAAACTGTTTTCAAGAAAATGTTGGTCCTGTGTGGGAATCGAACCCGTGACCTGTGAAGCTAAATGCAGAATCACTACCAATTGCGCCAACGGGCTAGTCAAAATATTGTTGCTGTTATTGAAAAAATTAAAATAGAATGGTGGTAATATTCAAAAAGTGTAATCTAGGGATGTTTATTATTTATTATCTTTATTGTACGTAAAAAACAATGAAAAAGTTAGAAATGAAAACGCCGCCGAGAAAATCGAACCCGCGACCCGCGGCGCTAATGGCATAGTCACTACCAACTGCGCCAACGGACCAGTCGACCTGTCGATAAAATATGACTGTTTTATAATTTAAAAAATTATCATTTCGAATTCTGCAGATTCTTAAATCCATTTACAAATTTTTGCCGCATTCAGCCGCAGCATAATATTTAAAAAAAAAAAATTCAATGAGAACGCTTAATTACGGCTAATGAGCATGCAAAATATTATAGAATACCAAATATTAAAAAACCTAAAGAATATGAGTCCATTTTGCTGTTTCCCCTTTCTGTTAAAGTTATTTCCGGACCCTTGTATAGCTTTCAAACTCAATTTCCTCGACTTGTATACAACGATCGTTTCGGTTGAATACAATGAAGATAATAATACACATACTCGTATGTTTGGAAGTACCACGCAAAACGTCTAATAATCTGCCAGGAGCTGCTATTATATCTTACTATATTATATTATTACTACTAGTTTTTACCCGCGACTTCGTTCGCGTGATTTGTTGTCACGTGACATAGATAATATATATATTTATAATACTCATAGATGGCGGTTTTTAGTATCATCCTATTCCTATAGAATTAACAGGGTTTAGAGCTTATATGTTATTCCGTTTTATATGGATTAATTGTGCCAAATTCCATTGATATTGGTTCAGCGAATTCGCCTTGAAAGAGTAACAAACATACATCGATACTCACAAACTTTCACATTTATAATATTAGTAGGACTTAAACATTTTTGTTGTTATATTGCCATTAATGTTTGATCAACACACACTTTGATATATTTTAAATACACATACATTGCTCACCAAAATTATATAATCTGAAGTTTAGTAGAGCTAAAGGAAACGCATCCATACTCAGATTATAGATGCAAAAGTATATCTTTCTATCCGCCTGTTTGTCTGGCTGCTGTCTGTCTGTTATGCTGTTGCGGCTTATACACAATATTAATGAAATCGATACAGGTACAAATGTAACTTAGCGTAGAGGGCTAATATCATAAACACTTCCCGTTTTACCTTGAATAACAAATACACAGTTATTAGGGTATTTTGACATTTAAGCTAATGCAAACGAAGTCACGGGTACAATTATAACGTAAAATAAACTGAAAAAATAATATAATATTATTGAATATCGCAATCAAGTTGTAATACAACAAATAACTTTTAACAATTCGCAATATTTCTATTGACGACTACGAAAATACATGGGGTGATTTCGTACGGATTTAGATACTAATATATTATTCTTATTGCCTTGGATCATGACGAATAACTTGTATTAACACACCAAAAAGTTTACGTACTAAACTTCAGTCTAAATACACAACTTTCATTTCACAATTGTACAAAGCAGTTTTTTGAGCAAATTTAAAATAAGAAGGGACAATCAAGATGCCGTTATAGCATTTATCGACTAATCAAAGGACAATAGAGACTAAGGCCGGCCACACACGAACTGCTCGAGCGGTTAGCCAGCGAACCGAAGCAGTTGCAACTGCTCGAATGGTTCATGTATGAACGCACATAGAAGTAACGTCACTATGCAGTCGCAGCTTGAAGCAGTCAATCCTGATTATTTTAAGTGGTCCGTGAATACCGGTCTAAATCATAAAGCCGCCTAAAGTGCAAAAATCAACTGAAAAAATCTTTAGATGTATTTTATATATTGAAATGGGTTAATCTTGTGTGTGTAGGTATATATATATATACGGAAACGGCTTTAACGATATAGGGGGTTTTGGGATAGAAAAATCGATTTAGCTAGGTTTTATAAAAAAATTCGTTTTATCCCTGTTTTCGGCCATAAAAAAATTATTAACATTTAAATGTTAAATAAAACACTTTTTTTACTATAAAATGTCAAGTCAATTCAGGGAACGCGCTGTCTCGACAAAAAGAAAATAGCTAGGATCGAGGCCAACCTACCCAATAAATTTTCTTTTTTTATTTTGTAAAAAATTAACGAGCAAGGCTCGGTCAACCAGGTATACTTATTTATTCAGTATTATATTCAAAACTTGCAATGCTTTCACGCTAAAAAAAAGTAAATCTTATTATTCCACGTCTAAGCAAAGATGTCATCTCTCGTTGGATTGAAAGATTTTAAGATTAGACCCATGACGTAAGACGTTGCTCGAGTGCGGATTCGCTATTTACATATCCCACAAAATCTCGATGCATTTGTGACTTTTTTTTATTATATTTCGTCTCAAGAAGATCCAGAGATGCCGTGATCTGAGCCCGTGAGTCCTTAGTGAGGATTACGTGCTCTAACCGCTAGGCCAGCTTTACTCAAAGTGTGTTCTGCGGAACACTAGGGTTCCGCGATACTTCTGTAGGGGTTCCACAAGAATTGAAAAAAAAATCTCTCTCTGGTCGAACGTTTTGACTCCGCGGCCGCGAGTATGTATATTTATTCATTTATTTTGTATTTGTATAAGCATGTGGTAAAACAGCTAGTGTATTAGTTAATTTTTTTCTTATTTAATATCTTCTATTATTCAATACTTACTACCCATACAATAATTATTATTATTGTACTTGCCATTGGTAAATTAAGTAATAATTAGTAACTGTTACATTTTACTTTTATTATGTTTATAAATAAAGAATACACTTTTAAAAACTATTGTTTTCTTGTACGGTTCCATTAAGTATTTAGCTTCCCAAAATGGTTCCGTCACCAAAAAAGTTTGAGAAACACTGCGCTAGGCCGTCACGTTTTTCACAGTAAGAATTTCGGGTGTGCGACTTTGTTTACGATAAGCAAGCTGAGTTTGTTCGGAGCGAAATTGTTTTTGTAATCCCGCTTATATCTAAATATCCACCTCAAAACAATATCAATCACTTTTTTAATTATTGGCTTTTCACGTTATTAGAAAATCTTTATGCGGTTTCAATTGCAAATGGTTTTATCAAATCGTCATTCATCATTCTCCTGCCTTAAGCGCCTTAGCGCACTCTAAGTGGCGTTGACATAGCATGTTTAAACACGGGTGCCAAAGTGGTCGGCCTCCTCGTGGCGCACCCTGGGTAAGCTTAGTCTTGGCGAACGGACCACTGTGGAGTGGCCAATCCAGTTGTCCCTCTGATTAGCAGAGGGCAATCTGGACGGGCCGGGGACTCCGGGGGGGTTGGGGTGGAGTCCCAAGCCCGGAAGCCCAGCAATGGGAACGGGAACCTTCGGGTTGCGAGGAAGAAAACCTCTATAAAAAATTACCCGGTGGGGGCGGAAACGCCCACCATGGCGTAGGGGTCCCTACTGAGGGCGCGGTCTCTCCCTGTCGACCGTGAAATAGCAAACACGGTGGGCAGGGAGCGACCGCGGGCAGCGATGGCCTCCTTCTGCTCTGCGGAGGGGAGTGGAGGGAGGCGGTGGAGTGGTTTCAGGAACTTTGTTCTGGATCCAATCTACTGCTGGCGAGTCCTGGTGATAGCGACTTGCCTAAGCCCATCATCTGCCGCCCTTTCGGGACCTTCGGACGTTCCGAACGGGGTTATATCGGACGTCTGGCTTATAGGTCCCCGAGGCGGTCGGTGCATCTGGTGCTCCCGATGCACCGGTTAGCGGAGGGGGGCTTCTCTTTCGAGGGGCCCCTACCCGGAGGTGTTTATTCTCTGGGATCAGAGCTGTCGGCGGGATGGGGGCAATATGTACAATGATACCCTGTCCTCACACAGGTCGTTTTAGTCGGTGCGAGTCCGACATAACCGCCACCTGTCCCCGTCGGGCGGCGGTACCCATAAGGGGTTTTTTCCTGTATAAAACAAAAAAGCATGTTTAAACATGTCATATTCGACCAATATGATTCGGCTGCCTGGCTGACGTTAACTTACCGTAGTCAGCTTTGTCAACACCTCGGTAAGAAATGAGGGTGGTCTATTCTACTCAGCCGTATAACACATAGCGTGTCAACTTACCTTAGTAGCCTTTTGCGACACCTCCGTAAGAAATGAGGGTGGTCTATTCTATTCAGCCGGATACCACATGGTAGAATGGTTTTATCAAATCATTTATCAATTAATATTTGAAACCGGACTAGATTTGAGACAATTGTAGCACTGCGGTGAAAACTGTCATATCTTTTAGTTATCAAATAAATTTAAATCGATTTTTTTTATTTGAATGGTTCCGTATACATGTATAAATCAATTTACATACCGACTGATTTATGTCATGGTTTGCAATTTCAAATCTGAATTAATTGTTCGCGTTTACTTTACATAAATGGTATTCGCTTAGCGCAATTTCACCCAATGATTAATGCTTGCACTTTCTGAATGCAAATCGCGAGAACATGCTAAATATTTATGTTTCGTGCAGCAAATTCACAATTTTATCTTTGAGCAAAAACTATAACTGTTTGCCATTTACTTAGGGCACCTTTTACAAGTTACTGATAAAGTAGCGGATAGTTAACTATTCGGATTCTACTCAGCCGGATACCACGCAACGGGTCAACTTACTTTACTCGTCTTTACGACAACAAAGTAAGAAATGAGGGTGGTTGGTCTATTCTACTGCGCCGGATACCACACGGCGCAATATGTTCAAATTCAGGAATACTAGATGTACTCAATGTCAATGTCTAACAAAGTAAGAAATGAGGGTGGTTGGTCTATTCTACTGCGCCGGATACCACACGGCGCAATATGTTCAAATTCAGGAATACTAGATGTACTCAATGTCAATGTCTAACATCAACTTTAAAAATTAAGATTGGATAGTCCCACGGAACAACAAAAACCAAATTGTCACTTCGATATGGACAGCAACTTTGTGCAATTGTTACCCGGTTTTTTGGATAAAAAAGGGTTTCTATACGATTTATTCCTCATTAACAAAACCTACATCCATACACACAAACTTTCGTATTTATAGTATTAGTAGAAAATATCATTAAATATACCAAATGGAATATACAGAAAGATAACTATTATCAACACCTTCAAAATAGAAACTGTTTATTATGTTGTTAAAAGTATATACGACTATAACAAAACTGTGAAAGTACAAATTAAAGAAGTCTAGATTCCAACCTCTTGTTCATATTTAAAGAGATCCGAAAGGTTTAACTTGAATAACAAAACAACTTTGCTTGCCTGGTGGATTGTTATTCTATGGACGATGTAAAAACGGGGCACTGAAATCTGTCTATATTGTTGGATCAAAATTGCATGAGATTCAAGGTAAGGGAAAGAAAATATGTCAGAATAGATAAAAAACCTTCTTAAAACTGGCTCGAGTATTTTAAGTTTTGATAATATATTACTACTATTAAGTTCTGTACTGTAATAGTTAGGTACTATTAGGATGATTTAGCGAATAATAGAGATTTTTCAAAAGTGTATTTTGTTTTTTAAAACCGGTACTCGTAATTTCATAATTCAATCCTTACAATGTGTGGCGCTTTCTAATTATCCTTGTATCAGTTATTGGCACGTACTAATATTGTCTAATATTGTTTGTTGTATAATCTTTCGTCATTAGATTAATATTGTTATTTAATAAAAAAAAATTTTATTATGTTTCTTTCAAATGCGGACGATGCAACGCAACGAGTCCATGTGATTTTTTTGTACGGAGTTAGTTAAAGGGCGGGAGAGTGATCATAAAGTGTTGTCAATGTATTGTATATTTTATATTGATAAGTATTAGGACAGTATGCTTGAAGCCTTCAAATCTGACAGATTTTCTTTTTGTTTATTAATTTTGGAGTCAGAGAAATCTTATACGTTAGATACGTATAAGATTTCTCTGACTCCAAATATACCATTTGCAGTTTAGAGCCTGCCATTATATAAAAATCGCTCGCTGAATCTCACTTAAGCTGGAACGAGGGCTGTCTCGTTTTTCGCAATATTTATAAGCTTAGCGATTCAGCGGAAACGCAGTCAAAATTTTTTATGAAGTATTGTAGGTGAAAATTATTTTTGTACGCGTAAACCGTATGAAGTAAAATAAAATTATCTAAGCTTATAACAAACGAAAAACAAAAATTGTGAACTTCATTTTATAAATGAATTAATGTTTTGATAAAATTACTCACAATATTTTTTGAAGGGAAATAAATACAAAGTATAAATCTGTTCTCAATTAATTAATTGAAAACAGATTACGTAATTATGTAATATCAAGAGATTGTTTAATACCTTTTACTTTCAAATTCAAATAGACCAAAATAAATACATTAACGTACATTAATCCGTAAGCGAAAAAGGGTTGCCCCAATTAACTCAAGTTTCAGTAAACATTGAACCGAGATATTAGACTAAAGGGAAAAATTCGAAGCTTTCAGAGTTACACGTTACATTGAGAGCTAAATTAGTTTCGAGATATTTTTTCATTTACCAGAGTGCTGTAATTACGAAAGTATAAAAGCGTTTAAGAAACCTTTCATGTCTTCAGATATCACCTAATGGCGCAGTGGTTGATATGCCTTATTAATATTGGAGGTGCGGGAATCGGTTTTTAGTTTAAAATGCAAGTTTTATTTTCTAAATTGTCGTCTATAGTTTGATTTGTTTGGACGTCGCTTTGTCAGTGGCTAGTCACCATACCATACCTTAAAAAAATGAGGTTAGTGTCCTGGTACTGATATATATAAACGAATATATGTGATAATTACATACCTATATTCATTTATACACATCCTCCTACCCTCATCCCACTCTAAGTGGGGTTGGCACAACATTATAAATATGTTGTCATATGAATTGACTATTTTTTTTACAACCGGCCGCCTGTCTGATATCAACTAATCTTAATCGCATTTTACGACACCTCGGTAATTAAGTAATCGGAATTGAGGGTGGTCAATTCTACTCAGTCGGATACCACACGGCTTTACAACACTCACATACACAACTGGTAGATAAATATATATTATATAATTTAAAATAAATACTTGAATACATACATACAGTAAGCTTGGAAGAACAAACAAATTGTTTTTTAGAAAATGGCCTTCGGCTGAAAACGAACCGCGATCTTTGAAGCTGAAGGCAGGGTCACTGATACCTGCACCAATGGGCCAGTCAAGAAACCGTAAAGGGTTCTACAACTAGTATGTTTTGTATTTCTTGTGCTCCATAATTTAATAAGCAATCGCAAACCAATAATCCATTACTATCATCTAAGATGTATGGGAGGTTTAATCCATTCCTTTTCCAGAGAGCTCTACAATGACTTCAATTTTGTTAGACATTAGTTTTATGAATACTTTTTTTTTCAACCAAAGATAACAAAAAATACAAACCTAAAACCAAAGAGGTTTGTCTGGTATGTTGGCATAAGGCATGACAATAATACATTGTACTTTAGAGTTTTACATAGATTTTCTCTAATAGCGGATTATAGAGAAATAATTCAACTTTATTTTTTGTGCGATTCATTTCGAAATCTACCAATTATCGTCAGTGACGCAGCTTAGGTAACCTAAGGCCCCGACTAAACTAAATAATTCCATATTGTTCGTGATCCAATTCGACATACTCACGGGGACGTGGGGGATTGGTTAAGATCAAGAGGATCCACAGAGCTTGGGGGCCTTTGTGAACTGCCCCGTCTAGCCCTTGAGTAGCTACGCCACTGACTATCAGACTATTTATAGAACTATTTTAGTATATCAAAAGCCGCCTTTACTTTGTATTTAAATCATTTCTGAAAATCGAGCAAAATATTAAGACAGATAAAAATGTAGTTTTTTCTCAACTCTAATTCACAGTTAAAGAAATTTTATGTATTACTCAGTGAGATTAAAAATATCTATAAAAACCATGTCACAGTAATTACAATTTTTAGTTTTAGCAATTAATCGCGCTTCATCTACGATCTAGACAAAAGAATGATGTCAGCATCGCATAATTTTCATTACTCTCTAAACTCTACGGAGAAAAACGTATACTCTAAGAACCTGTATTTATATGAATACGATTAATATTTTAATTAATAAATTGTGGTATCCGGCTGAATAGAATAGTACCACCCTCATTTCTTACCGAGGTGTCGTAAAAGGCGACTAAGGTAAGTCGACCCGCCGTGTGGTATCCGGCTGAGTAGAATTGACCAACCTCATTTCTTACCGAGGTGTCGTAAAAGGCGACTAAGGTAAGTTGACCCACCGTGTGGTATCCGGTTGAGTAAAATAGACCACCCTCTTTCTTACCGAGGTGTCGTAAAATACGACAGAGGTAAGTTGACGTCAGGCAGGCGGCCGGTCGTAAAAACGTAGCCAAATCATGTGACAGCATGTTTGTAACATGTTGTGCCCACCCCACTTAAGAGTGGGATAAGGGCAGGAAGATGATGATTTAATTAAAGTGATAGTTCTTTTAATTGCCATACTAAATTATTTTTAAAAAGTCTTGAAGTATAATTGTCACTGTACTACTAAACTAACTAAACTGTAGCGAAAAATAAAACTTCTGTATGCTTTTGTCACTGTTTATATAATTAAGTAAAAGCACCGTATGGTATACGTGACCATTACAAGGCAGGAACAGGAAGAAGGAAGTTATACATGGACAAAAAAATCTTATGAACTACCACAGACAACATTATCTTCATTGTTATTCTAACATAAACTAAACTAAAAAAAATCTACAATACTAGCTCTCCGGCTATACGTTGCTGTGGCTTAGTCCGACATCGAAATACCATTAAACTCAACAGGATCATTCGCGGGTCATTACAAAGATTGTCTGAAAATTATAATTATAATTATTATAATCAGTCCAGCCGTTTCGGAGTCTATACAGGAAATACAGACATTCATTCATACATACAACATTCATTTTTATATAGTACCGCCACATGCAACTAATGTGGCATATTCATATAAATTTGTACTTATATTATTTTTATTTTCTACACCTTATTTAATTATTATTATATAATTATTTATTTATATAATACTACCACTGAGATTAAGATTAACAGTCTGACATTTGAATCAGATTTCAAACCAATCAACCATGTGATATTCGCTTTATTCTTATTCTAACTGTCAAAACTATGATTATTAGTTGTTATCAGGGCGGTTTTACTACAGGCGCCAACACATGCTATCTCGCATCCCTCTTGCACATGTACGTATTTGTGAATGAATCGTATGAAAATAGTCTCAGCTGCATCTCGCCCCACTCCTACATACATATATTTACGCACTCATTCTCATTTTGACTGTCTATCATATAACAAGACAACAAGTTGATTTTTTTCATGAATGGCCAATGGGCGGTGTATTAAATTTTTAAATTTCCCGTTGTAAAGTTCTAGTACTTTAATTTTTACTAAAATGTATAATTTTGTTTTAATTTAATTAGCAAAATTCTTGAAACAAATATCACTAGAAGCAAATTAAATGTATAAAGTCTTATTTCACCAGTAGCTGTTGAGATATTTCTTAAAATGAGAAATATAACAACGAAGAAACGTGCAGTCATAAAACAATAAGAAGAGGATTTACTTTATCATTATATAAATGTAAGTGTTGAGTTTTAATGAATTTTGTACATCTCAATAATAGTAAGAGCTTTCTTAAAATTTACATTCTCACATTCTAAATATAATAACCTTGCATGGATAACCTAAAACCTTTAACATGCAGTATAATTTTTATTTCCTATTTGACTTAGTTATCGTTATATAAAAAATTATGATATGTACATTAATTTCGATTGATGAATTAGCTATATTCATTATTATATTAAGGATATGTCTTGCGATTTTATATAGCTTCTAGTGTCTTGTAGTGTTAAGTTTAAGTGTGTAAGTTAAAGTTTTTTAGAAGTTGTTCTAATTGATCATAAGTGTGTATCTATCTTAGTTATGAATAATTTGGACATAACTTAAATGGTCTACTTAATATATTTTTTTAGAAGTATTTTTAATTGAAGTTGTATACTTCATTGTATTATATTAGAACTTTAAAAATGATTGTCAAGTTTTTTATAATGAGACTCGGATGAAAAGGGAGTAAATAGCAAAAGAGAGCAAGTTTATTCTGTATAAAGCAATATAGGGTCTATTGCTTTATATAACACTATTGTTGATTTTTAATTAAAAAGCAAAAGCAAAATTCAAATTTACGATTCTTTAAACGATTGATTGATTAATTGCAGATTCAAGAATCCTCAGATCCAAGATTAAGAGTAATATTATATTTTAATATGATTGTCACATGATGTTATTTATAGTTATATGAGATATCTTGACATTTACAGTGCTAATAAAAGATATAATACTATGTGTAATGAATGAAAGAATAACAGCAATATTAAAAGACTGTTCTATAAAACTGAAAGTAAATATTTATGTAATTTATAAATCACTTAAAATGTGCAACTGTTTATTATATCTAACAGAAATTAAATAAACAATATTTCTCCTTCATACTTATGCAATAATAAAAAGCAATTTTTCTAAAAGTGAACCCATTTACTCTTTCTAAACAAATCAATGCATAATGACACAGACAACATTTTTTTTATATTATAGAATAACTATTCATATAGATTCAAATACAACCTCTTTCATAAGAGGTTGTATTTGAATCGTTCAAAATACAATCGCGTTCGGCTACGTTCTGCGGTAGCCGTATGGCGGGACGTCCTCGACCGCTTCATCACCTAGTGGTGACATGTCTCTCCCAGCTAAACAGTTCAGACCCTGCATCACGGTTTTTGACCTCTGTAATTTGAGAAAACGCATTTGAGGTAACTAATACTCAAGTGAAGTCTGAATTTAAAGCTAAGTTGGATTCCCGTAATTTCAGCCACAGATGTAAGCGTGCACTCAAACATCAGTAGCCAAAAGCGACTGGGAAAAGAATTAAGTTTTTACATGTATTGCAGGTGCCAAATACCGGCTCTTTGCCAACCGCAACACATTACCATTACATAAAAATTGTAAAAGTTAATGACGTACGAATTACCAAAACTGCGCAATTTCAGAAATCAGTACGACACCTTTATAATGGCTAGCCCGTTAATAAAACGTCTAACAAAGTAGCGCGCTTTTGAAGCTAATGTTCGACGATACAGAAAACGAACATTACCAACAAAACGCCTACACAGTATGGGAAGAAAGAACACTGCAGTGTCCACCTCAACCATACTGTTAAATGAGAAGAAAAAGCCCTGCAGCTTTTACAGGAGGGCGGTCAGACGCTGCTAGTCATTAAATATTAAACATTACAATGTTTATATTTACTTAAGCTATGATTAAAACAGAGTAATTATGCAAAAGTAATAATAAAATTATTTTGCTATAATCGGCGATGAAGTAAAATAGAAAATATATATAGTGCTAAATGTGGAGGGGACAATCGGTTATCATACTCGATACATGCAGGATTCGTAAAAAACACATGCACAAACCTCCACCCTACACAAGCACTATATACATTCACTATCACAAATTCAACAACTCATATGTTTGAATTTCAACAAACATTCTCGGATAAAATGTGAATAGTTATCCAAAACTTAATAACAAATAAACTATACTTTTGCACTATTTAATACGAAGAAAATTGAAACGTAGTGACTCACCAGAAACGTTCATTATACGTAATATATAACTGTAATCACTTTTTACTTACGCAAAAATATACAAACCAACAAATGATTGTTAATTAAAATTAGACAATTCCATAAACTTCTTGTTAACGCACACTATATACAACAACACGATATAATAGGAATACCACAATTCCCGTTCCGAGATGCACTTCTCTTGAATGACGAACAACGACTGAATGTCACTGAAACGTTTTATCAATAGGAAGACTCCACCCTCCACCGGAAACAATAACGGCACAGTGTTGCCCCTATTTAATCAAAAAGGGCGCGATTAGGGTTGCCACCTTTTTTTTTGAAGAAAAATAGTATTTTTCTTTTTAAATCAAAAAAATATAGTACTTTTAGGAAATTCAGGAAAAAAAAAAGTAGTACATATCTATTTTCAATCATTATTTATTTTTCCATGATTATTTTTTATTACTTTTCGCTGGATAATGACACGGAGTTAGAGTTACTAACTAACTAAGCCCCGTAAATACATGAATGAGTTTCGTTGAAACATTCCCTATGCAGTGCTGCGGGTGCGTTCCATTCACAGTTAATTAAAAAAAGCACGACAATTGTGTTTTTATTGAACTGTAATAATATTGGGAAGTTTTATTTTTTAATTTTAAAATATAAGTAAAAATAAAACTAAAATAATAAAAATAAAACTTTTCCTTCTATAGTAATATTTATTGTGTATGCTTTATTGAAGTGTTGTATATGATATATCATATGTCATACCCAATATCAGTTATATTCTGTTTTAAGTGGTTATTTCTGAATAGTTTTTATTCTTTCTGCGACAGACAATATGGATTATAGACATACTTTAATTATTTAACAGAAAGTTATTTGTTCAAGATACTTTAACATACTATCCCATTTAGTTATGCACATTTCAACTGGATTTTTTGTCTGAGTAACTGTGTCTGGTCAAGGCACTGCTACTGTTGTTGCAATGAATTCATTAATATCTGATACAATGGCTGATATTCTTCAAGTGAGTTAAAATGTTTCAAATATAAATCATTTTTGTTTGTAAACACAAAAATTGGCTGTTACATTAAACATACGTTTAAAGTAACAGCCTGTTATCCACCCCAGCATTGGGAACCATAAGCTTCCTCTATCCGTTTTTTGGAGAGAAGTATTGTAGCAAAGACCTACCATCGCGTTGCTCCAATGCGGATTGGTAGGTTACGCATATCCCTAGAATTCGCTAGAAGTATGCGGATTTCCTTACCATATTTTCCTTCACCGAAAAGAGTGTCATATATTGCAATTGTCAATTAGACATGTGCCTGCGCGGGGTATAAACCCATGATCGTCTTTACAGAGTCGCACGGCCTCACCGCTGAGCTATCACAGCTTGTTCCATATTTATTAAAATGTTTTTGCAATAATTTTCAGACGTACCTGGTCATTGCCAAAGAGAGTACTCATTGGGATGACGTCTAAAGGCTATATGCTGTTGATGCTTTATGAGATGAAGCACATGATTAGGTCAATTGATTTGACTAGATGAAGGCAGTAAATATTTGATGTAAAGTATGTCAGTCTGTCCATTTCACTTTCAATTAAAACTGAAGCTTATATGTCTAATGGGCTAACTGCCTAATCCGTTTGAGATATAACAAAAAATGTTTGGTACAATTTTTCCTCTATTATAGTGATGCAAAAAAGTGTGTGATATAAGAATAGCTTAAAAGACATATTAGTGATGATCATTGGAACTTTGTTACATATGCTTCTTAATTGTCACATACAATTCAGTATTTGGAAAGCATAATAATTTTTAGCCTGGTACTGCTAACAGTACAAAATCAAAGATATTTAACATAACACAAAGATTGTCACAGATACCCCTTATATTTTATTATTAAAAAAAAATATTATTTATAATTATAGTCTCTATTCTATACTTAAAATATAACTGTAGACAAAGTTATAGACACGTAAAAAATATTTTCCAGACACTATTTAGACCAGTAGAAGCTAAAAAATATATTTTTAAAATTTATAATCTCTGTTATTTGTCAATGCATCATTCTCCTACCCTTATCCCACTCCAAATGGGGTAGGCACAACATGTTTTAAACATGTTATCACATGATTTGGTATCTTACGACCGGTCGCCGGCCCGACGTCAACTTACCTTAATCGGTTTTCGCGACACATAGGTAAGAAATGAGGGTGGTCTATTCTACTCAGGGGATATCAATGCCAAAATTGTCTGTAAGACTACCTTTGCAAACTAATGTTCTATCTGTACATTATTTAAGAATTACTTATTTATTACAGGTTAAATATGCTGCGAACTCTTCCGCCGGGAAGTGCCCACGAGCCTGATGATGCAGATGAACATATATGGAGAGCTTCAGTCGAATCATAATTATTTAGCCTCATTTATTGACATTAGTAATAACATTTTCACAGCGCGAATGCTTTTATTCACTAACAATTTATTTTGCCGCCTGAACCATTCGGAATTTTAGAATAAGTCTGTAAAAGTTCGCTTCAATGCTAGAGACTCAAGAGAAGGTTGTGTCTTCAAAATAGTACCTATTCATATTAGTATAATTGACAAACATTATGAAGTTTGAAACTTCTTAACTAGGACCCAATGGATTTTTTCTCAAATCCGTGGATAAGGGGGCTCTAGCACACTAGAACGGATCATAATTTGGTTTCATTGTTTGAAACATTATTGGTTAATATTATTGTTTGATAGTTATAGTACCTTGTATTCCATCAGAAATATTTTCCAGACCCAAGCCATATCATATTACCGGTTCAGTATATTGATATATCGGTCATGTGCAGCAATAGCGGTACAACTCAAAAACTCATATTTTGAGATGAATGGGTTTAAAATTTTCATTACTTAGGAAAATGAATAACAATTGCTTAGTTGCTAGTTTAATTGCTAGTTTGCTTAAACGACGGGCTTATAATGCATTATGAGTTCTGCCTGTATTGCTGCTAAAAATTGTGTATTTTAACAATAACACCATTTATTCCTATTCAAAACACGTGTTTTTACTTATGTAGCAAAACTAAAAACCTGAGCAATCCTGGGAGTAATATATTTTCAAAACAGGATTATTTAAATTGTGAAATTTTTATAATTACGCTATTGTCTAATAAAACTAAAAGATTTGATCTAGTTAAAATTATATTATCCATCACAAAAACTTATATCTTTGGAATGGCATTATATGGCATGTAAAGTGTTAATTAGTCAAAAATGTATATAACTTAAAAAACTATTTTCTTGGTTAACTTGCGTTAATCATAAATATGATTTGTTAAAAGTTGTTTTGCATATTCGCTATCATAATGCGAGTTAGACAATGGTGTATTAATGTTAAGGAGAATTCATACTAAGTACTACAGATACTTGAAAAACGATAATGGAAATGGAAAATTTTATCGCAAGTAAATTTATAGATCTATGATACATGAGGCAAAAGTAACTAATTAATATTACTATTATTAACATTTAAAAAGTGATACAGTTTTCATATTTAACAATATTAGTATTTTACTATACATACTCCATAAGTATAAAAACGTAACAAGATGTAAACAAACAAAACCATGTGATTCAGGAGTGACAAATATGTCACTGCAATAATATTATTAACAAATGAAGAAATTGGAATTCAACTGCAGTGGTCCAAAGAATATCTCGAATATTTATAAAAGTAATTTTCTTAAATTGATTGTTATTTTCTGAAATTAAATATTTATATATTTAGTATAGCAAAACAGCAATATATAATTTAATGAATTTCAGCAGATACAAATTAGCCAAGTAAACTACCTAAAATAGTAATTGCATTAGATTAGCCGACGTAACATAATATCAATATTCTATGAGTTTCACTTTGTGATACTTAAATGTGTAGTATTTTAGTGTCTTTAATATTGTCCATCGTTTTCTTTAAAAATTCTATAATTTATGTTTGGGTTCTTAAAAGTGGATATTACATAATATTCTTATTTATTTGTTTCAAAGTTTGTAAAATTATTGATAGCAATCATACCATATTTAACCTTATTAAGTGGTGCGAATACTATCAATAATTTTAAATTCTTTGAAAGAAATATAAATAACATTTAATATTAGTATCATGTGTTGTAATAAAAAAGATACTTTATACTAGGCAGATAATGCCTACTATAAAGTACCTGTTTTGACATGTTTACATTTAGTTAAATATTTAACCCATGGAGTATAGTTCCTCATCATATTTTCTTTCATCGCAAAGCTTGATATCAATTGGCACATTAAATATGGCAAAATTTCACAATTTAATTCTTACTTTATATGTATAAATCCGAAGTGTTAACTGATATGATGGAAAATATTATACTTAGAGATAAAAACCACTAATATTCTATAAAACTACTACTAATATATCTAAAAAAAGACTTAAATATAAAAGAAATAATTATAATTTACCATCAAGTACACTCCTTTTAAGTATAATGTTTTTTCTTAAATACTTAAACGGTAAAAACGAAAGCATCTATTGTTTCAAATACTAATCTTGTAAATTTGTTTTCGAGTGAATATTTTAAATTAATTTTGTTTAATAATAATATATAATAATTTAAATTACAATTCCTACATTTTCAAGATAGTTTGAGGACTGTGAAAGCTCTGTTTGGATAATTTTTAGTCAGCTTGCTGTTCCTGTTTCCTATTTAAAAATAGTAATAATTTTTGAAGTTGTACTTTTAGCGGGTTTAAGAAAAACGTTTTTTTTTTAAGAAGCATGCACTTAGTTAGAAATGCAAAACGGTTGTTGTATATATTTTTTTTTTATTGCAGTAAAAGTCTTAATTTTATTTTATTTATTTTATTTTATTTTATTTAAGGACCACCAGTAGCTACTACATTTAAATAAATTATTAAAGTATAACATATTAATATAGTTCGTAAAATGTGCAGCTTATTAAGGTAGCCACAACATGCATTAAACAAACAAGTTTTATCACTTTAATAGTTAACAATACCAATTTTAAAATAAGTGTTAATGAGAACAAAAATGAAAAACATGAGAAACAAGAATTAAAAAATAAAAATGAAAATTTAAATAAGTAAAAAAAACAAATACGCTAAACAATATATATATATATATATATATATATATATATATATATATATATATATATATATATATATAAAATTTAAAGAAAATCTATGTCACTGCTCCCATAGGTCTGTACTCAGCATCTCTCAACAACTTCAATATATTTTGACGAAATGAGTTTGCTGAGTCATTAAAGATATCCAAAGACTTAGAATATGTGTTGTAATGCCGCGTAATGCGGGGAATAGGTGAATTGCTACCTAGTTTAGTGTAAGTGAATTTTACATCGAAGGTGTTGGGACGTAATCTAACGTTTTTTCTAGGAACTCTTAATTTTGCCAGGCTCAGGATGTTAGTGCATCTATTAAATTACGCGTTAATTTAAACCAGAAACAAAGGTCCATTAATTGTCTACGGACAGAAAGACTATCGAACTTAAAATACTTTAGCCTTTCAGTGTAGCTATCTATATGTTTATGTAACCCGCAAGCAAAAGCAAGGTGTCTTACAAATCTTTTTTGAACTCTCTCTATACGTAAACTATGTACACTGTAATGAGGTGACCAAATAATGCTGCAATATTCTAAAACACTACGAACGTAAGTGTTGTACATAATTATCTTGGTAGCGCTATTTTTAAAATATTTGCTATTTCTAATCAAGAACCCCAACATTTTAGAACTTTTAGCGGTAATGTAATCAAAGTGGGGCACAAATGTAAGCTTGACATCAAATATAACTCCGAGGTCTTTTATCTCTTCTACTTCAGTAATAGCGGCATCTTCAATTGTGTAGGTCGAACTAATTTTTTTTATATTTCGGGAAAAAGTTATGTATTTGCATTTCGTAGAGTTCAAAATCATATTATTCGTTTTACACCAATTAGATAATGCATTTATGTCGACCTGTAGTTGTTCAGAGTCTTTTGAATTGTTTATTTGCATTGCTAATTTTAAGTCATCTGCGAAGAAGAATATTTCGCTATTAAGTAGGACGTTATTAAGGTCATTTATATATATATTAAAGAGCCAGGAACCTAAATGTGAACCTTGAGGAACACCAGAGGTTGTCTTGTAGATATATGATTGAAAACCCTTTATTACAACGAACTGTTTGCGATCTTTTAGATAGGATTCAAACCAATTTAATATGTTTCCGGTAAACCCATTACTTGATAATTTATAAAGTAATGTGTGGTGGCATACTCGGTCAAAAGCCTTTGTTAAATCGGTGTAAATCACATCTACTTTTTTATGGCGATCGACAGCTTCTATGAGAAAGTTTGTGTATGCGACAAGATTTGTAGCTGTCGAGCGCCCCTTTACAAAGCCATGCTGGTTATCACTTATAAGGTGTTTAGTTATAAATTAAAAATAGGGATATAACAAGGCTTCAAAAACTTTAGCAAATATAAGCAGCAAAGAAATAGGTCTATAGTTTGCAATACATTGCGAGCCACCGGACTTGTATATCGGGATGACTTTAGCTGTTTTCCAAAGGTCAGGGAATGTTCCAGTTTGAAGTGACTTGTTGTAAATTAAAGTAAGAGGAAAACCCAGCACATCCGAGCATTTCTTAATAAATATTGAAGGTATACCGTCTGAACCGGGTCCCTTGTTTACATGTAATTTCCTTAGATGTGATATAATTTTTTTCTCTGAAACAGTATAAGAGTTCGCAAAATTGCAACAGTCTTGATTTGTAGTTTGGTTATTTATTTTGGATATGGAATCTGAGTATGTTGATGAAAAGTATGAAGCAAAAGCATCACAAATTTCAGAGCCTGATTTAAACATTTTATCTCCTGATACCATAAGGCGGGGTAGTTGCTATGTTTTTTATTTTTGGATTTTAAATAAGTCCAAAAGGGCTTTGGATTGTGGCTTATATTGTTTTCAGTATGTTTAATATAATTTGAATAGCATTTTTTACATAATTTATCACATCGTGTACTAAGAATTTTTAGAGAGATTTCATCCAAAGGGTTTCTATACAGTTTAAATTTTTTTAGATACTTTTGTTTCTCTTTATAGAGGTTTATTAGTTCTTTAGTGAACCAGGGTGGATATTTACTTTTTTTCACTTTAGCTTTAGGGACATATCTTTCAATAGAGTCATTCAATATCCTGTAAAATGTTACCAACATATCGTTTACTGTGTCACAAGTTCTAAATTCGTTGAGCCAGTCAATCCTATCTAATTGTGATGTTATTGCAACATAATTGGCTCTGAAAAAATTATGTCTAATTAAATTATTAGTTTTAAGAGGAGTCATAGTTGTTAAAGGTACACAAATATCTAAGGGAGGATGAAGGCGATCTGGCATTACTAAAGATGATGAGGCTAGGCTTACACCCACGTTAGTAATATCACTAAACACCAAATCCAACACTTTATTAAGCTCGTTGTATACCGCGTTATACTGAGTAAGGTTGTTGAGTGATGCAAAGTCGATTAATGTGGTACCTATGGAGGAGCTGCTACTGTTATTAAGTTTACATGACCAATTTATACAACTTAAATTGAAGTCGCCAATTAGCATTAAGTTGCTTAAATTATCAGAGTATCTATTAAAATTGTCTGTAAAATGCTTCAAAATATTTCGATTTACGGGAGGAGGCAAGTAAACCGCACATATGATTAATTTGTTAACATTAAGTTCAGATTCAACACAAACCCAGATATCCTCACACTTACTTTCTTGAGCTGTTAGTCTGATTGACTTTAAACTATTCGAGACTGCGACCAAGACTTCACCACCATCTTTCTTACTATGAAAGCCTGAACTTTCACGATCTCGTCTGTAAATCGTGTAACGGTCGTCGAATAGTTCACAGCTGTTTATTTTATCGTTGAGCCATGTCTCCGTGAGAACTATTATATCATAATTAGAACAAGATAAATTACAAAGGAAATCATGGGTCTTAGTGCGTAGTCCGCGAACGTTTTGATAGAAAACATTTAATGAATTGAATTTTAAAATTAAAAAGTCACCAAAAAACACACCAAAGATGTTAATGCAGTTAGGACAAACTATCTAAAACTTTTTGATCCTTAATATATACGCATTCCGAGGTCTCTGATTAACGCATGAATACTCTTCCTTGTCGTATCCAAACAAATCGATATTTCAACTCTTTAGATTTGATCCTAGCTGCTGCGTGTATAGATTTTGTTGCCAAAGTCAAATGCTCCATCAAGTAGATTGGCTGTTTATCTCCAGATATTCCTATATGATGTTTGTTTAATTTATCATTTACGTGACTTTTATTAAACTTAACCGCACAGGACAACATCATATCTCGCAAGCGTGGTGAAGACAATTTAACTATTATGGATCTAGGTCTCGTGTCTTTTTTATTGATCTTTGCAACCCTCGTACAATGATGTATGTCGGATTCCTTAAGATCAAAAGAAATTGTTTTAGCGAGTTTCATTATCGTAGTAGTTAAGTTTTCATTCTTGTGCTCCGGAACCATCCTACCAACCGGCTCCATTTGAATTTCGATATTGTTCGATCTGTTGTGTTGGTCAATGTTTTGTAGTTTGTTTTGAAGTTCATTAATCGTCTTCTGTTGCTGAGCATTATTTTTTTCGAGTTGACTAACCCTGTCTTGATAATTTACCATATTACTTTTTGTAGACTCATATTCATCACTTAAGAATGTCAAAGACTTCTCGATGTTACGGATTTCCTCTCTGATAGGTTTCAATTGTTCTTGAATCATATTTGTTAACATTGTTTCGATATCCCCTAGTAATAAACTTTTGAAGGTTTGGAACTCGTTTCTCAAAATTTCTATAACGTCCTCTCTAGTTATTTGTTCTAAGCCCGGTGGCTTGTTTACATTTTGAGTAGGTTTAGTTAGTTGTGTAATATTTTGGAGAGAAGCGCTATTGTTCGTCGTTTTTCTGACAGGTGTATTACAGTTATCGCCTTTACGTCGATGACTTGTACACTCGGGACACTCCCAGTTTGCAATTGGTTCTGATGCATTTGTACTTGTGGTGACACATAGCATATGATATAGCTTTGCGCACAAAGTACAGTTTATATAATCCTCATCTTTGATTTTGCTGTTACATCCCGCGCAGGAAGCAATATCTTTTTTTGCTAGTTTCTTTTGCGGCATTTTGAGCAATAAGACAAATATTAATTTTACAACAACAAATTATATTGATAAATTTTTAAATGAAAAAGTAATTTGCTTCATGTGTCGGGGATCGAACCCCGATCCTATGTAGTGAATAGCCGTAACCCCTTCATACACCGCTAAGCCACTTAGAGATCTCTTGTGATGTTGAAAATAGTAGCTATTATGTTAAATTTACATTTACTGTTTATTGTTGATGTTGTGATCAGTAAAATTAGAAAACTACCTACTTTCAAACAGTCACTAATCAAACTAAATAAAAACACTAATCACTGTAGCTAATTCAGCTATATTGCAAGTTAACCGTTACATAGGCTGATTTTATAAACAACGAATAATGTTCTCACTTGTTATACTTGTTAATTTAATTGTTTAACGCGGAAACAGTTCGAAAACAATATTTAGTACATTTTAAATCAATAAAACTCGCTCGCCATATGCGTGAGTGCCGTTAGAAATGTTAGTTCTTTATTAATAAAGAAGTTCCTTAAATATTTTGTTTTATTAATATTTAAAAATCATTATTGATATGTAACAGGAAAAGCGGTTATCCAAAAATCGGTAAGAGCAGTGTGCGAATCGATAATCATCTTTTGACATCACTAATTACGGTTTTAGCGCACCAAGTACACCACTAATTTTACTACGATTTTACGTCATACGTTATATATATTACTACTCCATATCAGGGCGGTTTTACTACAGGCGCCAACACATGCTATCTCGCATCCCTCTTGCACATATGTTTGTATTTATGAATGAATCGTATGAAAATAGTCTCAGCTGCATCTCGCTCCACTCCTACATACATATTTTTACGCACTCATTCTCATTTTTACTGTCTTATCATATAACAATACAACAAGTTGATTTTATTAATGAATGGGCGGTGTATTAAATTTATAAATTTCCCGTTGTAAAGTTCTAGTACTTTAATTTTTACTAAAATGTAGAGGTGTTATATTAGGATGATATTTGAATAATACTATGATATGTGATATAATAGGTTTCTCATATTAGGGTATCATACCCTATTATTTGGTAATAGGCAAATAATAGCCAGTGATAAAATATGATGTATTATTTTTTCACTGACTATTACAGTAATAGCCTATTCCGTGACCTGACATATTATTTTAGTGAGACGGCGATTAAATTTTTCTTCATACTTTTAACTGACTTAGGACTAAAGTTAAAGGTTATGTTGGCGTATTTAAAAAGTTACTATAATTAGTTATCAATTATTGTACACCTTATGTACAATAATTGATAAGTAATCATAGTTTTATATTTTTCTGTTCATTTAAATGTTTTTATTTTTAATTTTTGTGGTTATATGAATGATTTATCATTTAAAAATATTGTTAACTTGTCTTATATTACATATTTAAAAACATCAATTGTTTCTATCTGCGAGATATCTTTATATCAAATTTTATTTATTTACAATTAAAATCCTTTATATTTCTAATAATATTAAAACTATTGTTTACCCGATGCAAGGATTTGCATTATGCAGTACGCAACCAAATGTTAAACTGGTTTAATTTTTTCAAACTATTCTTTACAAAAGGAAACAATAACAAGTAAACAAAGGCAACTTGTACACATGCCGATTAAAAAAACAAATTTTAGCGTTTTTAAGGATTTAGTTTATTTTTTGTTTTCATTGTTAGTTTTCTTTTTAACCAACCTATGCAGCATTCATACATAACCCGACTTGTAGCATTAAATATACATATCGTTTTTTTGGTAAAAGTTTTAGTAAAGAGCCACCTCCAACTGTTCCCGACTCTCCGAGATGGTTTTTAGCGACCTTGCTGGCGCAGCGGCGCGCACGAAGTGCATTTTAATTATTAGCGGGTTTGATTTCCGACAGCTATAGTTAACCATATTAAATATTAAATGCAACAAAATTGTAACCAAATAGGACGGTGCTAGTGCAGAAGCAAAAATCTACTGCTTCTCAACTACTGTTTTACCAGTTATTATATTTTATATTTATTATTATATACTATAAATTTTATTAGTACAAATGCGCGTTAACATGAAACCCGACGTGCGTGTGTAACAAAATATAATTTCTTATTACAATATTATATATTATTACATAACAATATTCAATATTAGTTTAGTAAAATAGATTATCGTAGTGTACACTCGTACATTGCTCACTTACTTAGTAACCATCCCAAGGCGCATTTAAACAAAGCCTGACATGTATTTAGCAAATCAAATCCCGATTTCTCGCTCACAGTTGGCGACTCGCTACTACTGAAGTTCTCAATACGGGTATTACCGTATAAGCCTGTTACGGAATAGTCCCTATTATTAAGTAACAGTCTAATACTAGCCTGTTACGGAATAGTCCCTATTATTCAGCGGAATAGGCAGCGCTCCGGCGATCGCCACCTACACGGCGACCGATATCGACCCTATTATCTTGGACAGCTATTATTTGACTATTTTATGGTAAAAGGAACCTTAAAATTGCGTATTATGATACGGTATTACGTGGACTGTATTATATTCCATATATCTATTCAATATTAGTTTAGTACAATAGATTATCGTAGTGTACACGCGTACATTGCTTACTTACTTAGTAACCATCCCAAGGCGCATTGAAACAAAGCCTGACATGTATTTAGCAAATCAAATCCCGATTTCTCGCTCACAGTTGGCGACTCGCTACTACTGAAGTTCTCAATGCGGGATTACCGTATTAGCCTGTTACGGAATAGTCCCTATTATGCGGAATAGGCAGCGCTCCGGCGATCGCCACGCACACGGCAACCGATATCGACCCTATTATCTTGGAAAGCTATTATTTGACTATTATCTGGTAACAGGTTACTTTTACATAGCGTATTATAATACGGTATTAGGTGGGCTATATTATTTTCCATATACCTATTACTATTATATTCATAGATTACTAACTAAAATATAGATGGGTATGTTTCATACATTGCCGTGTACCCATTTTCTATTAAATGAGAGGTGAGGAAAAGTACTATAGATACATACTATAGAAATCGTTCTCATTCAATAAATGTATCTGCCTCTCACCCGTTTCATTCATAAAACGGAAAAATTCACACCTCGATCCTTTTCTAACACATAGAAATTACTACGCGGAGCGTATATATAACTAATAACGTAGAATCGTAGTAAAATTAGTGATTGCTTGTTGTGTAAAAACCGTAAATAGTGACGTCGATAGTTTTATCGATTCGTATTTTATAGTTACCGTTTTTTTCAAAAACCGGTTTTCGTTAATATTGGTATTATTAAATAATAATTTTAGATTAAAATAAAACAAATATTTTAGAAATTTCTTTATTAGACTTTTTTACTTACCACCGGTTTGAAATATTGATTTTATTCAGAAGAACCGGCAAGAAACTTAATTTCAACTAATATATAACAGATATAAAAATTATTTGACATTTTATAATAACAAATTTATAAAAAAAAACCAATATGCATATGAACCGTTAGATATGCCTCTTGTGGTAGCATAATAAAAAGACTAAAACATTTTATTCCACGTGTCAGTACATAATTTCAGTTTGTAAGAAAAGACAAAAAACTGAAATAAGATCATCAAATACACTTTTTTACTCAAGTGAAATATTACTTGATAAAGCATAATTAAAATAAATTATTATGAGTTAAAGAGGTATCTTATGCCAAATTTGTATTATAAATACTTCCTTCTAGAATTTTGAATTATTTAATCAGTTGGTACTACATACCGCCCTATCCGAAGAATAAAGTCACATTTCCTATACATGGGAAGTGTAACTTTATTCTTCGGATAGAGCGATATTTACATTAATATAATTGTATGTTTAATAATTTTATAATAATTTCTGTTATATAAGAAAATATAATAATGAAAAGTAATTAACAATATATAAATATTTTTCATATACATGTATACTTAGTAGGTTTAGATCTAGTTCGACCAACCATAGGTATTACATATCCTAATTATAAAAACTCTATGAATAAGTTAAAATCTTTTTTGTTAACAAATAAACATATTTTCTTGTTGAGAAACAATGTTATAACCAATATATTAACCAATTTATGTCGATTGACATGTGTATGTATTATAACAATAGATGTCGCTTTTACTGTTAAAGTATAAAAACCAAACCAGCACTTGAAGGTTAATTATAAATATTAGAGTATGCTTCATACTATGTTACTTATGGTAATGGGATATAATTAAAACCATATTATCTACCATTAAATGTGAACACCTCAGATTTAATACACAGTAAAGGAAGACTGTTAATGTGAAACTTTGCGTAAAGTAATAACTAATACAAACGTCTATTTGTACTATGGTCTAAGTTATAACTATTTAGAGAGTAACTAAACAAGACAACAACAAAAAGAAAATTTATCAAACATAAAAACTGAATCAGTTTTCAAATGTTAATATTAGTTTATTTTACTTTTGTTTCATGTGTAACTTAATAAACTTTATTTGCAAGTAAAATTCCCGTTTCCATTAATTTTTTGGGTATCTTATTATTATGAATTCTCCTATTGTTTTTTATAAAAGAATCCAAAAAAAGATAAAGATACGAATACGATATTATCTAACTTGTATTCTTATAACGAATATATATAAAAAGCTTTTAATAAATCTCTTTTAAGATTAAGAAATATTATTTTTTTCAAATTGACTCATGTGTTGGTATATTTATAAATGAACTTTACAAATAGTCTTTCTATTATATGTTGAAAATACCATTCCCAAGACATTTGTTATGATCGAGAATACAATTTTTTTGATGGATAATACACGTTTTGTGTTGGATAATATAATTTTTTTTCTAAAGTTATTTGACAAAAGTTTACTTTTACAAATTTCACAATTTACATTTTACAATAACAATTTAACTATTTACAATTAAATCCAGGTTTGGAATTATATATCCACATACTGCATTGGTAATATATGATACGGCATGAATCAAAAATATATTTCGATGCAATACAAGAACAACTATCTAGCATACCATACACATATAACATACTCTAGCATCAAATTGCATTGATTCTAACTTTTTCACAGATTTAGTTCACAATTCTGAATAACCTGACTTTACCGACAAAGAGAAACGTCAATGTCCACTACTATAATAGCAACAGTTCATGCAGGGATTTGTGCTGTAAAATTACCATGATCAATGTTAGAAGATGGTGCTGTGATGCGTGACGATTTTTATATATTATGTACTCTAAATGAATTATATTTATATATGTATTAGTATATTGTATGTATCTATGTATATATTTATGTTTATGTATGTATTCGTATGTATATCCTAATTTATATTCGTTATTCTTTGTATATAAAGTAAGTAAGTAACGGCCTGTTACTATCCCACTGCTGGGCATAGGTCTCTTCTCTCCATTTTTGGAGAGAAGGGTTGGAGCTAAGACCTACCACGCTGCTCCAATGCGGATTGGTAGGTTACACATATTCCCTAGAATTCTCTAGAGATATGCAGGTTTCCTCACGATGTTTTCCTTCACCGAAAAGCGTGTGATAAATTGCAATTATCAATTAGACACATAAGTTTTAATAGAAAAACTCATTGGTGTCTGCCCGGGTTTGAACCCATGATCGTCTCTAGAGATTCACACGGTCGCACCGCTAGGCCATCACAGCTTCTTTGTATATACACAGCACCTAATATATATCTGTAGCTTTGTCCTTTCATCAACCTGGTTGGCTGGAAGAAATCGCTATTTAGCGATAAGTCCGCCAGATTGTAGCACTGCTTTTCAATATGTATTTATTATTATCATTTTTAGTTTTTACTGTTCTTAATGCGGTGTTCAATAAAAGTGTTCATTCATTCAAGACGGTGCTTAATAATTATGAACCAACCGAAGATCTTCATTTATTTTCATCTGCATTATCGAGCTAGTAGACAGCTTCCGGCGAAAACTAGTGCAGCATATTTAACCTATAATGCATAAGTATTTGTTAAATGAACGAGCATTTGTTAACAAAGGTACTCTTACAGACAATTTTGTGCATCATTTATCAATATAAATATATACACATCCAGTCATCCGTTCCCAAGGTAAGTAACTTAATACTTGTGTTATGGTTGACAGACAACTAGTAAATATATACATTTATAATTTTTAATAAAAACTTAAATCCATATACACCCAGACTCAGACAGCTGTAATAGCCTAGCGGTGACACCGTGCGACTCTTTTGAGAGGTCAAGGGCTCAAATCCCGGACAGGCACCTACCTATGCCCAGTAGTGGAATAGTAACAAGCCATTACTTTACCCAGACTCGAAGAACCAACAAATTTTAAATATAATAATTTGGCTCTCGGCAGTGTACTGCCACTGCGCAAACGGGCTAGTTTATTAACACTATAAAATAATGCAGATAAAAAAATTCAAGAAAATAATTAAAAATATTAAATAGGTATACCAAAATACAACAGTATTAACGATATGCCGTGTGGTATCCGGCTGAGCAGAATAGAACACCCTCATTTATTACCGAGGCGTAATAAAAGACGATTAAGGTTAGTCGGACCGCCGTGTGGTATTCGGCTGCGTAGAATAGATCACCCTCATTTCTTACCGAGGTGTCATAAAAGGCGATTAAGGCAAGTCGAACCGCCGTGTGGTATCCCGCTTAGTAGAATAGACCACCTTCATTTCTTACCCAGGTGTCGTAAAAGGCGATTAAGGTAATCGATTACGACTATGGTAAATTAACGTAATAAATGTATTTTAGAAAATAAAATATTTATCCATTTAGTATATTAAAATATTGATTTATGAAACCACTTTAACAAATGCAGTTTTATATCAATTTCATTGTATATTGGTGTAATAAAATATTTGCCTCTCTTGAGGCATATAGTTTTGTTTAGGTACTTAATGCAGTATAAAAAAAATTACGACTGTTTATCATTAATATGTCTTTTTATCAAATACTTTTTTATATCCCCATGCCCTTATCCCACTCTAGTGGTGTCGGCACAACTAGTGGTTACGACACCTCGGTAATAAGGAGGATAGTCTATTCTACTCAGCCGGATACCACACGGCGCGTCGACTTACTTAGTCGCCTTTTACTTTTTTGTATCACTATAAAAAATGAATAATTGAACTATACATTGTTTTGCTATATCTTAGGAAGTTGGCACACTATATAAGTTTATAACTAAATTTTAAGTGAAAGTGAATCCGACAAAGTTTTCATTAAATATAAGGTTCTTTTAATGTGGGTATTGTTATTTATTTGAAATTACATATTAATATATTTACTAGTTGTCTGTTAGTCCTAAACATATTGAGTTACTACTACTTACTTTTGTGCACAGACAACCATATATGTAACTGTCCCATATATTCATTTATTATTTAGTTAAATATTTACTTGCCTTCATCTTGTCATAATAAATTAGGCTAACATGCTTATTAGTCAACTTGGTGGATTGTGCTTCACCCCACAAACTGTCAAAAGCATTGGATGTCATCCCACCAAGTACATTCTTTGGTAATGAACCAAACCAGGTTTCACTGAAAATTATAACAAAAATATTTTAATAAAAATGGAACATCATACATATCATCATCATTCTCCTGCCCTTATCCCACTCTAAGTGGGCTCTGTTATAAACATGTTGTCACATGGCTAGGTATTTTACGACCGGCCACCTGCCTGACGTCAACTTAAATTAGTCGGCTTTTACGACTCCCCGGTAAGAAAGAGGGTGGTCTATTCTACTAAGCTGGATGGATACCAAAATTTTACACCTTACAAACATATTAACACAGATAATAAGTTTAGGTATATAGATGTATTAGCAATTACTAGCGACAACGCCCGCATTCAAAGATTAAAACCGTAATATAATATTTTTATAACACAAAAAATGGTTAGTGGGCTAACCTTAAAGCTAGACATATGCTGTCGCATTTTTTATTTAAAATTTTTAGAGGGAACCCTAAAACCAAAAGGCAAGCTTAAATTTTGACGTTTTCGTAATATTTTTTATTGCTGCTCCTCGCCTATTCATAGCGTTATGTTATATAGCCTATAGCCTTCCTCGATAAATGGACTATCTTACACTCAAAGAATTTTTTAATCAGTCCAGTAGTTTGCTGAGATCAGCATGTTCAAACAAACTCTACAGCCTTATAAATAAATAAATATATAGGACACTTACACACACTGTTGTTTGTCTCCAAAGTATCTTAATACTTGTGTTATGGTAGACACAACTGGTGAATATATACTTATATAATTTTAAAATACATACTTATATACAAATATACACCCGGCCCTGAAGACTAACAAATTCATTTAAAGAAAATGTTGGCCCTTGGAAGAGATGCATAGAGAAAAAGTTTTATGCTATTAAATAACTAAATAAACAGTGACAATGCTTGATTTTAATGTAAGCTGATGAGAGACTGATGATGAGATATAATAAGTTATAAGAATTATGTGGTGAAACGAACAATCACTAGGTATCTTGCTAGGTCTTCTTAGTAGGACCAGTTTTCCAATCATTGTTAAGATTAATGATTTAAAAAACTTCCAATTGTCTTTGAAAAAAGTAAACCTTGAGTTTAAGTTGAGAAACTTTAAACCAACTAAACTATTTCATTAGAGGTTTTGAAGCTACTGAAGATGTTGTAGAGTTTAAGCAGTATGTTTGATCTGTAATTTATATTTACTCATTATTTTCTGAACTTACACATGGTCTTTACAAACCCTCAATGAAAAAAAATATAATTGGAATGACATGAGAAAAAACATACATAAAGACATACAGATAAGAAGTTTACATAAAGACTTACATACTTTTACCTTAAAGTCACAGGAATGTGTGGAAATGTTATAAAATCTTTATCAGTACAACTGGTACCTTGAGTATAATATCTTTTGTAGCTTTATCATATAGCATTTTGTAGTTCCACTAAGGCCAGTGATATCTAATTTCTGAAAATAATTTTAGTACAGTTAAAAAATGAAATAACAGACATTCTGTTAAGTATAAACAATGCAATATTTTAAGTAATTTATTTAACTGCATAACTATTTCCTTGAACATAGTGACAGTCAGTCTCAAAGTCTTTCAATATTGTTATTATTCTTTCTCTGGATCAACTAAATCTAGGATCCATTCACTACACATACTGTTATAATGTTTATTAGTACTGTAAATGAAAAAGTCTTAAATACTATAAATCATATCATGTGATAATCTAATTAAGACAAAAATTACATAAATTTAAAATAAGTTACTTGTATAATGCAAAAATCTATAATTGCTTCGAGAATCCTGGTATTTAACTTTCTGTACATCTGTTTGAATTAACCCCCCAATCTCAAATTTGAATTTTGTATCAGTGTGCTTTTTAATTATAAACCAACAATTGTGTATTTACTGTGATTATAGTAATATACCGTCTCCCTTTTAATCTGTCTAGGTAAATAATAATAATTATTAATCATTTATAATAAGGCAATAAGAAGCTAAGTACTTTTATTTGATATAAACTTGCAGGACATAACCTTAGCATAGGTATTTAAAAATGTAATCGCAAATTTGACAATTAAGATTATCGTTGAAAATTATGATAATTAATTCAAACATTTAATAAAATTTGTACCGCATAGTCAAATAGATTTCGAAACAAAATCTTTACTAACATGGTATTAGGTTATAATATTAAGAATGTAAGAATGGAAATATGTTTACTGGATTTTAAGAAGGCTATTATCGAGAGACACAAAACGATTAAATTTACTACAACATTTATATTAATATAATAATAATGTAAATCCTCTTCAAATTGTTTTACGATTTAGTATTAAAGTGTGACTTACCAGGTTTTTTTTTACATTTCCTTATATCTTAACACATACACAGTGAAATAAGACATTAGGCATTTCATTTGTTTTAAATACTACTTTGATAGCAACTAAATTACAAGAAAACTATATATTTTCGTAAAAAATAAAGTAATTTGTCTTCACAACGGAAAATTTTAAAATTAAATACTCTTTCCATATATTCATTGATAAAATCGGCTTGTTATATGATAGAGCGTCAAAGCAAGAATGTTGCGTAGAAACTAGAAATGAGTGTGTCCGCGTGAAGCGAGTGCGACATCAGTGCTGCCAATAGGCGGGGAATTCCCCGATTTGCGGGGAATAACGGGTCAGTGCGGGGAGCGAGCGGGGACTGGTTTAAATCGGGGAATTCTGGAGAATAAACAATTTAATATAGATAGATGGGTTTCTGGACCATATAGGATGATTGTCTATGGTAAGTTATTCCCGTGCGTTGTGAGTTAAAACATTCTCTATCATTCTCGTCGAGATTCTTATATTATTCAATCAACCAACACCCAAGCGGTAACCGGCTACCGCGGAACAATAGGATTATTTTCATTTTGTCAGGTTTACCAAGTTTGAGTACTTATTCAATTAATTTTTAAAAAAAATTAAAAAGTGGTTAAAGAGTGCATCGATGACAGGTTGGGATTCACAAAATGTTAGCTCTTTCTCACACACGTTGGTTGTCTTTTAAAGCATGTGTCGATCGGGTATTGGAGCAATATGAACCATTAAAAATGTACTTGAGATTGACTGTATTTGAGGATCCATCAAAAACGACAGAAGAAATGCTTACTGCACTTGAAAATAAATTCACTATCATTTATTTAGAATTCATGTCATACATTTTAGAAATACTGACGACATTCAACACAATGTTCCAATCTGAAACACCTTTATTACATAAATTGAAACCTGAAGTAGAAGCAATATTAAAGACGATATGCGTCAATTACATGCAAATTTCTTATGTGCGCTTAAACCCCAATATATTACTAGTTAACTATCAGGATTCAGAATTTTTTTTACCACTCTAGGAAACATATTTAGGCATAAAAGCTAATGAAAGTATAGGTAATTTGGAAAATGATAGATATGTTACTGAAACAGATATAAATAGATTTTACCAATCTTGCCTTTCCTTTTACGTTAAACTCGGAACGGACATTGTAAAGAGATTCGATTTTAGCGATCCCTTCTTTGGCATAATTTCTGTTGTAGACCCATATGTAGCACAGTCTTTTAAGGAAAAGTCATTGCAAAATGTATTTAAACGTTTTCCAAATTTAAATAAATATATGTCTCCCAACAAGCAGTTGATACAGAATGGCGCGATCACGCATTAATGGATTTCAAAAAAATAGGATTAGATGCTTTGCCATCAAACAAATATTGAGCCAGACTTTTTAAACTCAGAAATAATGCTGGGGTTCAATTATTTTAAAATCTAGAAAAGGTAGTAAGTCTACTTTTGATCCTGCCATTTTCAAACGCTTCAGTAGAAAGAGTTTTTAGTATGTTAAATAATATAAAAACGCATCACAGAGCAAGTCTCAACAATGACGCTCTTGTTGCTATGATAAATACTAAACAGGGAATATCAAATTCAAGAGCAGGCAATTTATTAAAGTTTGAACCTACCAAAGATATGCTGAGGGTCAAAGTTTGGGAAACTAAAAAGAAAGAAGAAGAATAATAAATATATTGTACTCAAATTTTCTATATGTAACAAATAATTTAATAAATTTAATTTTCTACAAAGTAGTGTTTTATTAAGATACATCGTGTCGGGGAATTTTCGGGGAATCCCTCAAATGTGGCGGGGAAATTAGGGGAATTGAACCTTTACAAGCGTGGAATTTTAAATTTTGCATTGGCAGCACTGTGCGACATGTGCATGGGTTCTTACATTTTCATTCATAAATACGTTTTGTGTAAGCGGGATGTTTAGGCGCCTGTAGTAAATAGGGCCTGATTATATTCATAACACCTCTACTAAAATGTATAATTTTGTTTTAATTTAGTTAGCATAATTCTTGAAACAAATATTACTAGAAGCAAATTAAATGTATAAAGTCTTATTTCACCAGTAGCTGTTGAGATATTTCTTAAAATGAGAAATATAACAACGAAGAAACGTGCAGTCATAAAACAATAAGAAGAGGATTTACTTAATCATTATATAAATGTAAGTGTTGAGTTTTAATGAATTTTGTGCATCTCAATAATAGTAAGAGCTTTCTTAAAATTTACATTCTCACATTCTAAATATAATAACCTAACCTTGCATGGATAACCTAAAACCTTTAACATGCAGTATGATTTTTATTTCCTATTTGACTTAGTTATCGTTATATAAAAATTATGATATGTACATTAATTTCGATTGATGAATTAGCTATATTCATTATTATATTAAGGATATGTCTTGCGATTTTATATAGCTTCTAGTGTCTTGTAGTGCAATAAATGATTAATAATGGAACATTAAAGTTAAAGTTTTTTAGAAGTTGTTCTAATTGATCATAAGTGTGTATCTATCTTAGTTATGAATAATTTGGACATAAATTAAATGGTCTACTTAATATTTTTTTTTAGAAGTATTTTCAATTGAAGTTATATACTTCCTTGGATAAAGAATACACTGGATGCCGCCTTAGCTATTTTTGTGTGTCCGTTTTATGCTTGTGTGAACTTTTAGAGCTGCATTAGTGTGCGTGATTAGGGAAGTACTTAGCTTATCGATAAGCTAAACTAGGCGTCGATAATTATCGAAGCCTAGCTCAGGTACTGTAAAGTTAATATACAGTTGTAACCAACCTAGTTGGTTTACTGTTCAGAATAGATTTAAATATTTGAATAGATTGACATAATTCAAAATATTCTTTATTCAAATAAACTTGTAAACAAGTGCTTTTGAATCGTCAACTCTACTGCTGGTTCGGAAAGCTGTTCCTACCGAGAAGAGCCAGCAAGAAACTCGGCGGTTGCTCTTTTAAAAATATAATTCTTAATACTATTTACATTATGTCGTTACTGTCTTGTACAGGTTCAAAGAGAGCTATATCCACACATTCTTATCTTCTAAATAATCTTCAAGAGTATAGTAGGCTTTCTGTATCAGCCTCTTTTTAACAGTGTTTTTTAACTGCTGTAATGGCAGTGCTGAAATTGATTGCGGAATTTTATTATAGAATCTTATACCAAAACCCACAAACGAAGTCGCAAGCTTATGTCGGTTCCTGCTTTGTCTATTGTATACATCACCTATCGTTTTATAATTCTTTGTATTTTTATGTACATAAATTAAATTGCTTAAAATATACTGTGAAGCAAATGTAAGACTACCTGTTTCCTTAAACTTTTCTCGCAGGGAATCACGCGGTCTTAAATTATAAATGCCACATATAGCTCTCTTTTGTAAAATAATTTTTTTTTCACTATCCGCGGATTTACCCCACAGCAATATTCCATAAGACATAATGCTATGGAAGTAGGCAAAATAAACAAGTTTTGCTGTTTGAACGTCTGTGAATTGTCTTATCTTTCGAACAGCGTAGGCCGCTGAACTCAGTTTCCCTGCAAGAGTTGTTATGTGTGTGCTCCATTGGAGTTTTCATAATTTCCTGAGTGTACAGTCTGCAGTATAATGTCATGAATTATTCGATGCACATCTTTACTGCATATCTTACTGTGATGGGTGGTTCTCAAAAATGGTATCAGTCAATTGACTGTGAGCCTAGATTTACCAAAGAATCCTTTGAAGCGTTAAAAATAAAGTCGAAGGTGCAGCCCATACTCGGTGCTTTATGTATAGATGAAATTTTAACATAAATGTTAGTGCTTCAGTGGCCAATTGAACAATATCATGATCCACATTATTCCCAACATTTACATATCCGTGAGAAGGGTGACAGCTTTTATCCACTGTTCTCTTGTATGTGGGCATTTAGGAAACCTAAGAAAATAATCTAAAATTAGAGAATTTGCATTTACTTGGCTAATAAATATAACTTTCACTGATATTTATCGATACATAATAATTCGTTAGTGTGTACATCACTATGTAGGTAGCACAATTCAATCGAATATTTAATGATTAATTTTTATGTTTTATCAGTATCCCACACTCGTGCCGGCTAGAGAATATCAAACTGTACTAATACATTATAATCTGAAATGCTTTAACTGAATAAAACGCTTTAATTTAGCACGCAAATGAGAGTCAAAGATTTACTTATGAAATGGTAATTCCGTGTTTTTAACTCCTCCTTTCGTTGTTCTTGATGGACACGTTAAGGCAGCACACGACATATTCCACCTTTTTTGAAAAAATATATCAGTAATACTCGTATTTGCTTTAGATTTCAAGAAATAATCTTCAACAAACTCAATGTTATGGCCTCATTTGGTGTCACCAACTGGACACATTTTTAGCGACGTTGCCAAACTTCATCAAAATCTCTTTCACTCTTATGTATAGTTCGTGATAAGAACAGAGACAAACGATAAATCGCTTACACACAGACGCAAGATCGGCAACGTCTTTTGGCGCCGTCCAGTATATACTACGTCCATGTATACTTCATTGTATTATATTAGAACTTTAAAAATGATTGTCAAGTTTTTTATAATGAGACTCGGATGAAAAGGGAGTAAATAGCAAAAGAGAGCAAGTTTATTCTGTATAAAGCAATATAGGGTATATTGCTTTATATAACACTATTGTTGATTTTTAATTAAAAAGCAAAATTAAAGTTTACGATTGATTAAACAATTGATTGATTAATTGCAGATTCAAGAATCCTCAGATCCAACATTAAGAGTAATTTTTTATTTTAATATGATTGTCACATGATGTTATTTATAGTTATGATTTGAGATATCTTTACATTTACAGTGCTAATAAAAGATATAATAGTATGTGTAATGAATGAAAGAATAACAGCAATATTAAAAGACTGTTCTATAAAACTGAAAGTAAATATTTATGTAGTTTATAAATCACTTAAAATGTGCAACTGTTTATATCTAATAGAAATTAAATAAAACAATATTTCTCCTTCATACTTGTGCAATAATAAAGCAAAAGTGCAATGAAACAACCGTCTTACTCAGTAGCTAGTTTATTACTGGCGTAACAAAGATCAAGCGCAGTGACAACGTCTTTACACATCATCCCTCCAACATTAATTAGGGAACCTGTAACATTAAATTAACCTACTTAACTTAATTTAACCTATACAACTAATTATTATAAAACACTAATCATTAAAAATATTACAAATATTTCTTATAGCTAATGGGTTTCTTATATCGTCTAGAACGCCCGACAGACTCAGTCTCAACACAATCAACCGGGGGAGGTTCATTCTGTAGTACTACTTCACTACCATTATCCTGCATCTCACTATTTTCCTTCTCCTGTACCCGATCATCCCCATCCTCCTCCCCCAAATTTGCTGTTAGTGGTGGAGACATAGTGACCGACTCGGTCTGCTGTGATGGAGTGGATGGAGAGGAAAGCGCTGGCTGAGTACTATTCCCTATCATGCAGGCACTTGATGTATCGCAATAACTCCTACTACTTATATCGATGTTACTAGTATTAGGGCTTACATATTTTCTTATCTGGTCTAAATGTCTATTAGAAATAATGTTGTAGTCCTTGAAATAAATTTTAAACATTCGTGTACCTATTATTTTTTTTATAATACCTACGGCCCATATACTTTTTCGCGCGGTAAACCATTTTGCCCAGACAGTATCTCCTTTTTTAAAATATCTGTTGGGTTTTATTATCAGCTGATCTTGCTGGTTAACAGCGGTATTCTTTTGTGGTAAAATTAAATCTAGTTTACATCTTAAATTGCGTCCTAACATCAACATAGCTGGTGTTACATCTGTAGCACAATGTACACTATTTCTGTAGTCAAAAAGAAAACTAAGCAATTTTTCATGTAAGACCTTATGACATTTATTTTCCGCCAAAATGCATTTTAGCATCTTTTTGCATGTTTTAACAGAGTTTTCAGCCTGTCCATTGCTAGCTGGGTGGTAAATGGGGGAAGTTAAATGTTCGATGCCATTTAGTTTACAAAAACTGTGAAATTCAAAGGACGATATTTTAACGTCATTATCCGATACAATAACATTAGGTACACCAAATCTAGAAAACATTTCTTTAAGTTTAATAATAAGCGCACATGTAGATGTACCACGGTCCATATGAATACACTCTAACCATTTAGAAAAAGCATCAATAACAATAAGGTATATATTCTGGCCAAAAGTCATGTAATCAATGTGGATGCGATGCCATGGCCCTGGCGGCCGTGGCCAGGGCGAGGGTGAGGCGCGCGGCGGGGCGCTGCGGACAGCCGCGCACGCCCGGCATGCATTAACCCAACGTTCGATATCCCTGTCAATTTGTGGCCACCACATTCTACCGCGAGTTAAACTTTTTGTTTTATGTATACCAAAATGGGATGAATGTAATTCTCGTAACATATTTTCCCTATATATCGACGGAATAACAATTCTATGTCCTCGGAACAAACAACCTTCGATGACTTCTAAGTCTGTTTTACAATAGAAATACGGCAATATTGTTTTACATTTTATTTTCCTAGGCCAACCTTTGTTCATATACTTCATGACCGTTCTTAATACAGTATCTGAGTCGGTCGCGAGTTTTATTTCACGGAATGAAACCGGTTTTGAATCCGATTCTAAGAAAAAAAAATATCTTGAACTATCGTCGTCTTTTTCTTTCTCTGCTACTACCGATAGCGGTGAACGAGAAAAAAAATCTGCTACTTGATTATTCTTGCCATTTATGTATTGCACCGTATAATTATACGCGGACAAAATAATAGCGTATCTTTGTAGTCTTAATGCGGCCGTGACTGAAATACTATTATTTTTTCCAAAAATAGAAAGCAACGGTCTATGATCAGTTTTCAATATGAATGGGTCACGCCGCCCGTATAAATATTGGTGAAACTGTTTCACCCCAAAAATAATAGCAGTTGCCTCTTTTTGGATCTGGCTATAATTCTTCTCGCTCGCTGTGAGCGATCGAGACGCGAACGCGATAGGGCGCTCGCTACCGTCGACGTCGCGATGCGCGAGTACGGCCCCCAGTCCGTCCGGCCCCGCGTCTACCGTGAGCAGCAGCGGTGCGTTCGGCTCGAAATGCGCCAGAACGCGGTCGCTGGCTAGCTCGCGCTTCACGCTATCGAAGGCCGACTGTTGTCGCGCGCCCCAGTGCCATTCTGCACCCGCCCGTAGTAGTTCGTGCAGTGGACTTAATACCGCTGATGCACTCGGAATAAAATTCCTATAATAGTTAACCACCCCTAGGAATCGTTTTACTCCCAACACGTTGGTGGGTGCAGGTGCATTTAAGATCGCTTCCACTTTGGTCGGAGACGTCCTCAGGCCGTTTTTGTCTATAACATACCCTAAATATGTTACGTTATCTTGAAAAAAGAAACATTTTTCTTTTGAAAGGCGCAACCCCGCTTCTTGTAACCTACTTAAAACCTCCTGTAACCTAGCCAAGTGTATTTCTTTTGTTGGACCTGTTATGCAGACGTCATCTAGCCACACGCTGACACCGCTTAATCCGGACAGTAGGGTTTCCATTGCTTTTTGGAAAATGGCCGGTGCGTTTGCTAGCCCGTATACTAACCGAGTATACGAAAATAGCCCCTTATGTGTATTAATAGTTGTTAAATTCTGAGATGCTTTTGATAATTTAAATTGATTGTACGCATTGCTTAAATCTATTTTTGTATAATATTCCCCTCCTCCTAACTTAGAGAACACTTCCTCTATGCGGGGAAGCGGATATTTATCTATTTTTAGGTCTTTATTTAGTGTACAAGAAAAATCGCCAGCAATCTTTAATTTACCGTTTTCTTTTAAGACTGGAACTATTGGTGTAGCGTATTCCGAGTAATTAACGGGTATTAAAATACCTAATTTTACTAGTCTGTCTAACTCAGCACTCACTTTGTCTATCAACGCAAAAGGAAGGGATCTCGGTTTAAAAAATTTAGGGCTAGTATTGTCTTTTAACTGAAGTTCGACTTCAAATTTATTAAAACAACCTAAATCATCCCCCCAAATGGCCGGGTATTTGTCTAATAACCGTTGTAAATCTTCCATGTGCTTATGTTTGCAGTTAATGTTATTTGTTGTTGTGAAATAAATACTAAATTTTGTCATAAAATCACGGCCCAGTAATGGCGGGCCACCGTCTTTAACAACAAAAATTTTAATAATTTCCTTTCTATTATTGTATAAAATTTCCGGTTCAAAACATCCTAGGGGCGTTATTTTATGACCATTGTACAAACACATTGTTAAGTTACAATCAATCAATTTCAAGTCTGAAAAATATCGTAAATAAAGATTTTCCGAGATCACTGAAGTCCCTGAACCAGTATCTAATTCCATATGCAACTGAATATTATTCACTTTCACTAATAATTTGATGGGGCTATTGTTTACATACCTCATATTAAAAAGATCGCATTCTTTGCAATCACTATCCTGATTCGTCGGTAATTCCTCATCAATGCTGTGCAAGTTGGATGTTTTAGAACCACATATCTTTTTCAGGTGGCCTTTCTGGCCACAAATCAAACACTTGTAATTTTTAAATTTACACTTAGCCGCATTGTGGTTCTTCAAACCGCACACCGTACACCGCAACCGGCCGCCGTCCCCGCGGAGACCAGGGCCAGCCTTGCGACGTTCGCCAACACGAAACACAGGCTCCTCCTTGACTGGTGAAACGCGCGCCAGGCGCGCACACGCCGCTCGCTGCGCCACGTCCAGGGCTTGTCCAAATGTCAAAGTCCTGGAGTCGCACTCGAACAGTCGGTCCCGCTCCGGGCCCGACCTGAAGCCAAGGACGAAACGGTCGCGCAGAAGCATGTCCAGTTCCGCGCCAAAGTCGCAGTAAACTGCTAAACCCCTGAGCCGTGCCGCCCATTCTTCTACACTTTCACCGTCCGATTTGCTTGCTTCGTAAAATTTCGCCCTGTCTGCGAAAGTCGATCTCTTGGGTGTGAAATGCTGATTGAGTATATCTACTAGCTCACTAAATGTTTTATCTTCGAGTTTAAACGGATGCACGAGATTACGAATCAAACGGTATGACTCATCGGATAGATGAGTCAACAACACTGCACTTTGATTTGGTACCGAGATGTTATTTAACTTAATAAACTGCGTTAAACGTCCGTAAAAAACGTCCCACTCATGGATTTTGTGATCGAAAATACTGATATTTCCTAAAAAGTTTGACATACTGTAAATTAATTTCTAAAAAAAACGCGAGTTGCTAACCGCCTCGTCGTCAAATGCAATGAAACAACCGTCTTACTCAGTAGCTAGTTTATTACTGGCGTAACAAAGATCAAGCGCAGTGACAACGTCTTTACACATCAAAAAGCAATTTTTCTAAAAGTCAACCCATTTACTCTTTCTTAACAAATCAATGCATAATGACACGACAACATTTTTTTTATATTATAGGCGACGGCGGAGCGACAGCAGCAATCTATTCATATAGATTCAAATACAACCTCTTTCATAAGAGGTTGTATTTGAATCTATATGAATAGATTGCTGCTGTCGCTCCGCCGTCGCCTCGAGCGCTCGAACAGCGCCAGGCCGAACAGTAGCGTCAACCACCAGGAACAGGATCGAAGACGTGGTACGCATCTTTCGACCTCTGTAATTTGAGAAAATGCATTTGAGGTAACTAACACTCAAGTGAAGTCTGAATTTATGAAGCTAAGTTAGATTCCCGTAATTTCAGCCACAGATGTAAGCGTGCACTCAAACATCAGTAGCCAAAAGTGACAGGGAAAAGAATTAAGGTTTTACATGTATTGCAGGTGCCAAATACCGGCTCTTTGCCAACCGCAACACATTACCATTACATAAAAAATGTAAAAGTTAATGACGTACGAATTACCAAAACTGCGCAATTTCAGAAATCAGTACGACACCTTTATAATGGCTAGCCCGTTAATAAAACGTCTAACAAAGTAGCGCGCTTTTGAAGCTAATGTTCGACGATACAGAAAACGAACATTACCAACAAAACGCCTACACAGTATGGGAAGAAAGAACACTGCAGTGTCCACCTCAACCATACTGTTAAATGAGAAGAAAAAGCCCTGCAGCTTTTACAGGAGGGCGGTCAGACGCTGCTAGTGCGACGCGGGAGTCCGACAGCTAGCCTCGTGACTCCACGAGCTACGCTGGTCTGACCTCGCTGCCGCCAATGGAGACGTGCCGCCGCCCCTCACCCCAGGCCGGCCCGTCCGGCTATGCCGCAGCTGCTGTCGCTCCGCCGTCGCCTCGAGCGCTCGAACAGCGCCAGGCCGCATGTTTCGACCTCTGTAATTTGAGAAAATGCATTTGAGGTAAATAATACTCAAGTGAAGTCTGAATTTATGAACTAAGTTAGATTCCCGTAATTTCAGCCACAGATGTAAGCGTGCACTCAAACATCAGTAGCCAAAAGCGACAGGGAAAAGAATTAAGGTTTTACATGTATTGCAGGTGCCAAATACCGGCTCTTTGCCAACCGCAACACATTACCATTAGATAAAAAATGTAAAAGTTAATGACGTACGAATTACCAAAACTGCGCAATTTCAGAAATCAGTGCGACACCTTTATAATGGCTAGCCCGTTAATAAAACGTCTAACAAAGTAGCGCGCTTTTGAAGCTAATGTTCGACGATACAGAAAACGAACATTACCAACAAAACGCCTACACAGTATGGGAAGAAAGAACACTGCAGTGTCCACCTCAACCATACTGTTAAATGAGAAGAAAAAGCCCTGCAGCTTTTACAGGAGGGCGGTCAGACGCTGCTAGTGCGACGCGGGAGTCCGACAGCTGGCCTCGTGACTCCACGAGCTACGCTGGTCTGACCTCGCTGCCGCCAATGGAGACGTGCCGCCGCCCCTCACCCCAGGCCGGCCTGTCCGGCTATGCCGCAGCTGCTGTCGCTCCGCCGTCGCCTCGAGCGCTCGAACAGCGCCAGGCCGCATGTTTTGACCTCTGTAATTTGAGAAAATTCATTTGAGGTAACTAATACTCAAGTGAAGTCTGAATTTATGAAGCTAAGTTAGATTCCCGTAATTTCAGCCACAGATGTAAGCGTGCACTCAAACATCAGTAGCCAAAAGTGACAGGGAAAAGAATTAAGGTTTTACATGTATTGCAGGTGCCAAATACCGGCTCTTTGCCAACCGCAACACATTACCATTACATAAAAAATGTAAAAGTTAATGACGTACGAATTACCAAAACTGCGCAATTTCAGAAATCAGTGCGACACCTTTATAATGGCTAGCCCGTTAATAAAACGTCTAACAAAGTAGCGCGCTTTTGAAGCTAATGTTCGACGATACAGAAAACGAACATTACCTAATAAAAGGATAATAAAACGCAGTGACTCTTATTAGACTTGGAACGAAACAGAAGCTTTATTCATAGAAATACAGATAATGAACAACCACAACATGACTTGCATACTTTAACGCTAGATGGCCTTAGGTGTAATACATTATTTTTATATAAACTAACACCCCCACTATATAAAAATAACACTAGTAACAATTCGTTTATTGTTTAACTAAACCAACAGCATTTACAAAATCATTATGCTTAACTGAACTTAAACTTTTTGTAAGTAAATCAGCTGGCATATCAGCTGTACATAGGTACTGAACATCTATTAACTTTTGAGCAATAATCTCTTTACAAAAATGAAATCTTATATCTATGTGCTTAGATTTATTGTGGAAAACAGGATTCAATAACAATTTTTGAGCACTTTGGTTATCATTGTACAGAATAATAGTATACAAATTGTCAGTAACTTCACAATGTAAGTTTTGTAAATAAATAGCTTCTTTACAACTTTCTGAGATTCCTATATATTCTGCCTCTGTACTAGAGAGTGCAACAACTTTTTGTTTTCTGCTTTCCCAAGATATTGCAGCACCTGATAATTTAAACACAAAACCTGTATATGACCTCCTACTAATAACATCACTGCCCCAATCAGCATCAACATAACCAATTATTTCAGAATTAAGTTTTGAGTCATATTTTAAAGCATAATGTTTTGTCTTCTTTAAATATCTTAAAATTCTTTTTGCATGACACCAGTGTTCTTTAGTAAAACAATTATTAAACTGGCTCATATAACTAACTGAATATGATATGTCAGGGCGAGTTAAAACAGACAAATACATTAAACTACCTATCAGGCATTGATATGGTATGCTACGAGTATAATCACATTTGTTACCTGTACTGAGATTCAGTTTACATTCCATTGGTGTATTTGACATGTTACATTCCAACATATTAAATTTACATAACAACTGGTCTATATAACCCTCTTGGTCTAATGTTACAGAATCTTTATTACATACAACTCGCATACCCAAACATTGTCTTATAGTACCTAAGTCTTTAATACTGAAATTATTTTCTAAAGACTTTTTCAAGTTTATTACTTCAATACAATCATTAGAAAATATGAAGAAATCATCAACATATAAAGCAATTACAGTTATACACTTATTCATTTTCTTAATAAACAGACAAGGTTCATATTTGGATTTTACATAACCAATATTACACAAACAATCATCAACCTTTTTATACCACATTCTTGAAGATTGTTTTAAACCATAAATGGCCTTTTTTAACTTTAAGACTTTACCATCATTTAAATCACCGAAACAATCTGGTTTTTGCATAAAAATATCTTCTTCTAAATCACCATTCAAAAAAGCTGTTTTTACATCTAAGTGCGTTGTTTTAAATTCTAATTTTACAGTCAAGGCAAACAATAATCTTAAGGTACAAAATCTAACCACTGGAGAGAATGTTTCATTGTAGTCTACATCATGTCTCTGTGTAAAACCTTTAGCTACTAAACGTGCACGGTATAGAACTTTCCCATTCACATCACACTTTTTCTTTAAAACCCATTTACACTGAACCACACAACCACTATTTGGGATATCGACTAACTCCCAAGCTTGATTATCTTCAAAACATTGAAGTTCTTCTTTTAATGCTCTTTGCCAATACTCCTTTTCATGTCCATTCAACGCCTCCTGCAATGTTAATTCTCCAGCTACTTGAAGGCAGACATTTTGTTGGCTACTGAAACCATATCTTTAAGGTTGTTTTCTGTCTCTAACTTCCCTTGTAGTTGTCACGGTGTCCTGTAAACTTTCTTCTACATCTTCATACTCACTGGGTATATACTCAGAATCAGAGTCATATGTAGATTTTTCATGGGATGTGGGAGTATCAGATAGTTTTTCTTCCATATCCCCCACTGAAGATGGCTGTTCTATATCCTAAATTGTTTCATTTACATTTTCTTTTTCTATTACTGATATGGTAGTGTTTTCTTTCTCAACAACTATCACATCTCGACTACTTGTTATCACATTCTTAACTGGATCATACACTCTATAGCCTTTGCTTCCATCAGCATAACCCACTAGAATGCCTCTTTGGGCTTTTTTATCCCACTTTCGTCTTTTTTCTTTAGCTATGTGTACCATTACTATGCTACCAAAAACTCTCAGATGACTTATATCTGGCTTGACACTATGCCATAGTTCATAAGGTGTTTTTCCTTGCAATACGGACAAACCCGTGCGATTATGTAAATATACTGCTGTGTTTGTCGCTTCAGCCCAGAATGTCTTGCTTAACTGTGCATCAAAAAGCATACACCTTGCTTTCTCGACTAAGGTTCTGTTCATACGCTCACATAGTCCATTCTGCTCAGGCGTGTATGGACATGTCATCTGATGAACTATTCCCATTTTCTTTAAGTAATCATTAAACTCAGCATTGCGAAATTCTCTTCCGTTGTCACTTCTAATAATTCTTATCTTTTTATTTGTCTGATTTTCAACTAATACTTTGTATTCTTTGAAGCTTTTCAAAGCATCATTCTTGTTTTTCAAAAAATAAATAGCTGTCATTCTGCTATAATCATCTACAAATAAAATGAAGTATTTAGAACCTCCAATAGAATCACACTCCATAGGACCACATATGTCTGTATGTATGATATTCAACACCTCGGTACTTCTCTTACCAACATGAGTAAAAGGTAATCTAGCTTGCTTTCCTTCACAACACACAGTACACGTGGACTTTGTAATGCCAACTTTCTCTTTCAAGGTTAACCCATGAACTGCATTTTGCATTTTATTCAAACATTCACTGTTTACATGTCCTAGCCTACGATGCCATAACTCTCCAGATATGATTGCTGCTGCAGACATATTTTCTTGAAGCTGTAGCTTGTAAACTCCATTCTTTAATAGTGCAAAAGCAACCAGTGTACCTTTCTGATTATATATTTCACAAGCATTTGTAGTAAATACAACTTTATTCTTCTTTTGAATCAATTGACTAACTGATAGTAAGTTAGTTGTCAATTCCGGTACACAAAATACATCTTTTACATCCACATCAAAACTGCAATCATTAACTAAAGTAGTAATCTTTATATCGCCGGAACACGCAATTGGCACTTGTGTTTTGTCAGCTACTATAATAGTCAGACCTTCTTTTTCGTAAGAAATATTCGTGAGCCATTGTTTATTCGGCGTCAAGTGCACACTGGCTCCTGAATCGACATACCAATCTTGGTTGTTAAAGTTTCCGCTTAGAAAGACCGCACTGAACGCATTTGTTTCTTTACGTTCATTTCCTTTGTTATTCGACACTTCAGACGTACATTGAGACTTATAATGACCAATCTTTTTGCATCTATAACATTTAATTTCTTTCTTCGCCTTTGTTGACAATGTCGTTTCATGTTGGCCGCCATGATGGTTAGTTTTGCTAACCATAGACTTCCTGGCCGTCGACGAGTGTTGCCAACCTCTAAAACCACTGGCCAAAGCGCCATTCGATTCATTATTTCCGTTCGTTCCATTTCCGGATTCCATGTCAAGTAACTTACTTTTAATGGCGTCTGTTGTTATCTGAATACCCGAATGTTCGATGGCCATTATCATGGGGGCATATTTTTCAGACAGCCCAGCCAGTAATAAAGAACCAATCCACTCTTCATTTAACTGAAATCCCGTATTACACAACTTTTGCCCTGTTTCTATAATCTGCGTCACATATGCGATCATAGAACTACAATTTTCAAGCCTTATAGAAATTAAATTTCGTAGTAAGCTTATTCTTCTTGCAAATCCGGAATCGTCAAATAATGCCCTTAGCTTCTCCCATAATTCTTTGGTAGTTAAAACATTTCTAATATGCACGTATAATGAAGAGTCAATCGTGAGAATTAGTTTCGCTTTTGTTTTTGCATCATCCTCGGCAAACAATCTTACATCTTCCTCAGGTTTGATGCATTTCATCATTCCTTCTAGGATTAAGAAGTTTTCCGCTGAAAATACCCACTCACTATAATTTTCTCTGCCTCTTAATTTCGGCACATTTACAATATAATTTGCCGCCATTTTGTTCTCTTCTTGTTGTACGCCAATAAAATAGAATGCCTATCTAGCTAAACTAAATATCCTACTGCGAATTATAATTACACTTGATAACTTTTGAACTTTCGCGATACTTAGCAGAAAATTAAACTAAAGAGCCATAATTCTGAGCTCTGGGCCCATAACCTAATAAAAGGATAATAAAACGCAGTGACTCTTATTAGACTTGGAACGAAACAGAAGCTTTATTCATAGAAATACAGATAATGAACAACCACAACATGACTTGCATACTTTAACGCTAGATGGCCTTAGGTGTAATACATTATTTTTATATAAACTAACATTACCAACAAAACGCCTACACAGTATGGGAAGAAAGAACACTGCAGTGTCCACCTCAACCATACTGTTAAATGAGAAGAAAAAGCCCTGCAGCTTTTACAGGAGGGCGGTCAGACGCTGCTAGTCATTAAATATTAAACATTACAATGTTTATATTTACTTAAGCTATGATTAAAACAGAGTAATTATGCAAAAGTAATAATAAAATTATTTTGCTATAATCGGCGATGAAGTAAAATAGAAAATATATATAGTGCTAAATGTGGAGGGGACAATCGGTTATCATACTCGATACATGCAGGATTCGTAAAAAACACATGCACAAACCTCCACCCTACACAAGCACTATATACATTCACTATCACAAATTCAACAACTCATATGTTTGAATTTCAACAAACATTCTCGGATAAAATGTGAATAGTTATCCAAAACTTAATAACAAATAAACTATACTTTTGCACTATTTAATACGAAGAAAATTGAAACGTAGTGACTCACCAGAAACGTTCATTATACGTAATATATAACTGTAATCACTTTTTACTTACGCAAAAATATACAAACCAACAAATGATTGTTAATTAAAATTAGACAATTCCATAAACTTCTTGTTAACGCACACTATATACAACAACACGATATAATAGGAATACCACAATTCCCGTTCCGAGATGCACTTCTCTTGAATGACGAACAACGACTGAATGTCACTGAAACGTTTTATCAATAGGAAGACTCCACCCTCCACCGGAAACAATAACGGCACAGTGTTGCCCCTATTTAATCAAAAAGGGCGCGATTAGGGTTGCCACCTTTTTTTTTGAAGAAAAATAGTATTTTTCTTTTTAAATCAAAAAAATATAGTACTTTTAGGAAATTCAGGAAAAAAAAAGTAGTACATATCTATTTTCAATCATTATTTATTTTTCCATGATTATTTTTTATTACTTTTCGCTGGATAATGACACGGAGTTAGAGTTACTAACTAACTAAGCCCCGTAAATACATGAATGAGTTTCGTTGAAACATTCCCTATGCAGTGCTGCGGGTGCGTTCCATTCACAGTTAATTAAAAAAAGCACGACAATTGTGTTTTTATTGAACTGTAATAATATTGGGAAGTTTTATTTTTTAATTTTAAAATATAAGTAAAAATAAAACTAAAATAATAAAAATAAAACTTTTCCTTCTATAGTAATATTTATTGTGTATGCTTTATTGAAGTGTTGTATATGATATATCATATGTCATACCCAATATCAGTTATATTCTGTTTTAAGTGGTTATTTCTGAATAGTTTTTATTCTTTCTGCGACAGACAATATGGATTATAGACATACTTTAATTATTTAACAGAAAGTTATTTGTTCAAGATACTTTAACATACTATCCCATTTAGTTATGCACATTTCAACTGGATTTTTTGTCTGAGTAACTGTGTCTGGTCAAGGCACTGCTACTGTTGTTGCAATGAATTCATTAATATCTGATACAATGGCTGATATTCTTCAAGTGAGTTAAAATGTTTCAAATATAAATCATTTTTGTTTGTAAACACAAAAATTGGCTGTTACATTAAACATACGTTTAAAGTAACAGCCTGTTATCCACCCCAGCATTGGGAACCATAAGCTTCCTCTATCCGTTTTTTGGAGAGAAGTATTGTAGCAAAGACCTACCATCGCGTTGCTCCAATGCGGATTGGTAGGTTACGCATATCCCTAGAATTCGCTAGAAGTATGCGGATTTCCTTACCATATTTTCCTTCACCGAAAAGAGTGTCATATATTGCAATTGTCAATTAGACATGTGCCTGCGCGGGGTATAAACCCATGATCGTCTTTACAGAGTCGCACGGCCTCACCGCTGAGCTATCACAGCTTGTTCCATATTTATTAAAATGTTTTTGCAATAATTTTCAGACGTACCTGGTCATTGCCAAAGAGAGTACTCATTGGGATGACGTCTAAAGGCTATATGCTGTTGATGCTTTATGAGATGAAGCACATGATTAGGTCAATTGATTTGACTAGATGAAGGCAAGTAAATATTTGATGTAAAGTATGTCAGTCTGTCCATTTCACTTTCAATTAAAACTGAAGCTTATATGTCTAATGGGCTAACTGCCTAATCCGTTTGAGATATAACAAAAAATGTTTGGTACAATTTTTCCTCTATTATAGTGATGCAAAAAAGTGTGTGATATAAGAATAGCTTAAAAGACATATTAGTGATGATCATTGGAACTTTGTTACATATGCTTCTTAATTGTCACATACAATTCAGTATTTGGAAAGCATAATAATTTTTAGCCTGGTACTGCTAACAGTACAAAATCAAAGATATTTAACATAACACAAAGATTGTCACAGATACCCCTTATATTTTATTATTAAAAAAAAATATTATTTATAATTATAGTCTCTATTCTATACTTAAAATATAACTGTAGACAAAGTTATAGACACGTAAAAAATATTTTCCAGACACTATTTAGACCAGTAGAAGCTAAAAAATATATTTTTAAAATTTATAATCTCTGTTATTTGTCAATGCATCATTCTCCTACCCTTATCCCACTCCAAATGGGGTAGGCACAACATGTTTTAAACATGTTATCACATGATTTGGTATCTTACGACCGGTCGCCGGCCCGACGTCAACTTACCTTAATCGGTTTTCGCGACACATAGGTAAGAAATGAGGGTGGTCTATTCTACTCAGGGGATATCAATGCCAAGATTGTCTGTAAGACTACTGTTACTTGTACTGAATAATGTTCTATCTATACATTATTTAAGAATTACTTATTTATTACAGGTTAAATATGCTGCGAACTCTTCCGCCGGGAAGTGTCCACGAGGCCGATGATGCAGATGAACATATATGAAGAGCTTCAGTCGAATCATAATTATTTAGCCTCATTTATTGACATTAGTAATTACATTTTCACAGCGCGAATGCTTTTATTCACTAACAATTTATTTTGCCGCCTGAACCATTCGGAATTTTGGAATAAGGCTGTAAAAGTCTGCTTCCATGCTAGAGACTCGAGAGAAGGTTGTGTCTTCAAAATAGTACCTATTCATATTAGTATAATTGACAAACATTATGAAGTTTGAAACTTCTTAACTAGGACCCAATGGATTTTTTCTCAAATCCGTGGATAAGGGGGCTCTAGCACACTAGAACGGATCATAATTTGGTTTCATTGTTTGAAACATTATTGGTTAATATTATTGTTTGATAGTTATAGTACCTTGTATTCCATCAGAAATATTTTCCAGACCCAAGCCATATCATATTACCGGTTCAGTATATTGATATATCGGTCATGTGCAGCAATAGCGGTACAACTCAAAAACTCATATTTTGAGATGAATGGGTTTAAAATTTTCATTACTTAGGAAAATGAATAACAATTGCTTAGTTGCTAGTTTAATTGCTAGTTTGCTTAAACGACGGGCTTATAATGCATTATGAGTTCTGCCTGTATTGCTGCTAAAAATTGTGTATTTTAACAATAACACCATTTATTCCTATTCAAAACACGTGTTTTTACTTGTGTAGCAAAATTAAAAACCTGAGCAATCCTGGGAGTAATATATTTTCAAAACAGGATTATTTAAATTGTGAAATTTTTATAATTACGCTATTGTCTAATAAAACTAAAAGATTTGATCTAGTTAATATTATATTATCCATCACAAAAACTTATATCTTTGGAATGGCATTATATGGCATGTAAAGTGTTAATTAGTCAAAAATGTATATAACTTAAAAAACTATTTTCTTGGTTAACTTGCGTTAATCATAAATATGATTTGTTAAAAGTTGTTTTGCATATTCGCTATCATAATGCGAGTTAGACAATGGTGTATTAATGTTAAGGAGAATTCATACTAAGTACTACAGATACTTGAAAAACGATAATGGAAAAGGAAAATTTTATCGCAAGTAAATTTATAGATCTATGATACATGAGGCAAAAGTAACTAATTAATATTACTATTATTAACATTTAAAAAGTGATACAGTTTTCATATTTAACAATATTAGTATTTTACTATACATACTCCATAAGTATAAAAACGTAAAAGATGTAAACAAACAAAACCATGTGATTCAGGAGTGACAAATATGTCATTGCAATAATATTATTAACAAATGAAGAAATTGGAATTCAACTGCAGTGGTCCAAAGAATATCTCGAATATTTATAAAAGTAATTTTCTTAAATTGATTGTTATTTTCTGAAATTAAATATTTATATATTTAGTATAGCAAAACAGCAATATATAATTTAATGAATTTCAGCAGATACAAATTAGCCAAGTAAACTACCTAAAATAGTAATTGCATTAGATTAGCCGACGTAACATAATATCAATATTCTATGAGTTTCACTCTGTGATACTTAAATGTGTAGTATTTTAGTGTCTTTAATATTGTCCATCGTTTTCTTTAAAAATTCTATAATTTATGTTTTATGTTTTAATTTTATGTTTGGGTTCTTAAAAGTGGATATTACATAATATTCTTATTTATTTGTTTCAAAGTTTGTAAAATTATTGATAGCAATCATACCATATTTAACCTTATTAAGTGGTGCGAATACTATCAATAATTTTAAATTCTTTGAAAGAAATATAAATAACATTTAATATTAGTATCATGTGTTGTAATAAAAAAGATACTTTATACTAGGCAGATAATGCCTACTATAAAGTACCTGTTTTGACATGTTTACATTTAGTTAAATATTTAACCCATGGAGTATAGTTCCTCATCATATTTTCTTTCATCGCAAAGCTTGATATCAATTGGCACATTAAATATGGCAAAATTTCACAATTTAATTCTTACTTTATATGTATAAATCCGAAGTGTTAACTGATATGATGGAAAATATAATACTTAGAGATAAAAACCACTAATATTCTATAAAAATTACTACTAATATATCTAAAAAAAGACTTAAATGTAAAAGAAATAATTATAATTTACCATCAAGTACACTCCTTTTAAGTATAATGTTTTTTCCTAAATACTTAAACGGTAAAAACGAAAGCATCTATTGTTTCAAATACTAATCTTGTAAATTTGTTTTCGAGTGAATATTTTAAATTAATTTTGTTTAATAATAATATATAATAATTTAAATTACAATTCCTACATTTTCAAGATAGTTTGAGGACTGTGAAAGCTCTGTTTGGATAATTTTTAGTCAGCTTGCTGTTCCTGTTTCCTATTTAAAAATAGTAATAATTTTTGAAGTTGTACTTTTAGTGGGTTTAAGAAAAACGTTTTTTTTTTAAGAAGCATGCACTTAGTTAGAACTGCAAAACGGTTGTTGTATATATTTTTTTTTTATTGCAGTAAAAGTCTTAATAAAGAAGTTCCTTAAATATTTTGTTTTATTAATATTTAAAAATCATTATTAATATGTAACAGGAAAAGCGGTTATCCAAAAATCGGTAAGAGCAGTGTGCGAATCGATAATCATCTTTTGTTGAGAACTAAAGCTTTTACTTGTTATGGCAACACTGTATTCCTGTCTAACTGAGTACATCAATGATCACATCAGAGGTTATTGTGGTTAGCTTACTGGATTTTTATTAATTACTGCGAATATTTCTTATCGTTTAACCGTTTTGTGGTTAAAATGAATCGCACTGTTTATAAAAGTAATACGAGACAGATCATATTTAAGGTTTTTCAAGAATTTATGAGTGAATTTCAAACGGGAAAGTTATTTTCTGATTTGGGAGATGTTTACGGTCGAACAGCTAAAATAACAGGTATGTACTCGTATTTTAATGTTAGACACTGTAACAGAAATGAAATTGTACATTTTTAAGTGATATTTTAGCTTTGTGATAATATTTTTTACGAATTTTAAAAGGTTATGTTATTGTAGGTATAGCTTTCCTATATTACCACGCTTAGAAATTTTGATACTTTCGTAATTTTATTACAATGTTTGAATTTTTTTTTTCTTCCAGGTGTTTCTGAAAGCACCGTTCGACGTATAGTGGACGAGGGTATGAAAAATGGAGGCAAATTTGTAACGCCTGGAAAAAAAAGGAAGGGCCGACCTAGTAAACCGATTGATGATTTCAGTCTATGTGCCATTCCTCAAAAAGTTCAATTTTTCTACACAGTCAAAAAAGAAGTACCTACGCTAAGAAAACTATTAGCTGTGGTGAAACAAGACTTAGATTTTGATGGCAGCCATGAACTTCTCAGACAGATATTACATTCAATTGGATTTAAGTTCAAAAAATGCAAAACAAATAGACTGGCGCTTATAGAAAAGCCAATTATAGCTTCAAAACGTGAATATTATTTGAAGCAAATTCTTGAAAATAGAAGATTGCCAGAAGAGCTTCAAAAAAACATCATTTATTTAGATGAAAGTTATATTCATGACTCCTACAAAGTAACTAAATGTTGGCAGTCTATAAATATTTCCGGCGTTCAACAAAATGTATCTAAAGGAAAAAGGTGGATAATTTTGCATGCTGGTAGTGAAAAAGGTTTTGTGAATAATGCATTGTTAATATTTAGTGGTAAAAACAAGACTGAAGATTACCATTCTGAAATGAATGCACATAATTTTACAAAATGGGTAACTGAAAAGTTAATACCTAATTTAACTGAAGCATCAATAATTGTTATGGATAATGCCCCATATCATTCAGTTGTAATGAACAAGGTACTATTTTTTACATATTATGTTTCTTATTGTCACATTCTTTATCATTATGTATGCTTCATGTACAATCTGAAATTTGATTACTAAATTGAACCTTTTCACCAGGCTCCGACATCTAGTTCACGTGTTGAAGAGATCAAAATGTGGTTACGTGAAAACATTATTTTATTTGATGCCACATTAAGAAAACCGTCCTTATTAATGTTAGTAAAAAAACATAAACCTGAACCGGTGTACCACATTGATGAGCTTTTAGGGGAACATGGGCATACAGTGATAAGACTGCCACCTTATCATTGTGATCTCAACCCCATTGAACTGGTTTGGGCCATCTTAAAAAAGCGTATTGCCCAAAAAAATGTTGGTGGTCAAAATATTGTAAAGTTGGCAGAAGAAGCATTCAAATCAGTTACCCCACAAGAATGGAAAAATTGTACTGACCATGTCATTAAAATTGAAAATGAATATTATGCTCGAGGTGGGACTCTGTATAATGATATAGACCAACAGATCATAACAGTAGGCGACAGTTCCAGTGAATCTGAAGATGCAGAATTGGAGCAACTTCCTTGTGCTGGATACATTTCAGGAGTTGAATACCTTGATTCTGATTTTGACTATGATTAATTAAATAATATTATCATAAACTGTTTTTTTTTTTATAGAATTAGGCGTTACTTTGCGGAGATCTATAATACAAAAGTAATAATAAAATTATTTTGCTATAATCCGCGATGAAGTAAAATAGAAAATATTAGGTCCTTACATATGAAATCCTTATCCTTAACTTACGAATCCTGCATGTATCAGGTATGATAACCGATTGTCCACTCTACATTTAGCATTATATATATTTTCTATTTTACTTCATCGCGGATTACAGCAAAATAATTTTATTATTACTTTTGTTTTTTTTTTCAAATGAAGTATCAAAATTTATTAATCGAAGTATATTGAGATACCATGTAAAAAACAGTGGCGCCCTCCTTTTTTTCACGACTTTCTTGACGGACTATATATTCTATGTTTTAAGTGGTTATTTCTGAATACACAGAAAATATGGATTTTAGACATACTTTAATTATTTTATTCTTTCTGCGACAGAAAATATGGATTTTAGACATACTTTAATTATTTAACAGAAAGTTATTTGTTCAAGATACTTTAACATACTATCCCATTTAGTTATGCACATTTCAAATGGATTTTTTGTCTGAGTAACTGTGTCTGGTCAAGGCACTGCTACTGTTGTTGCAATGAATTCATTAATATCTGATACAATGGCTGATATTCTTCAAGTAAAATGTTTCAAATATTAATCATTTTTGTTTGTAAACACAAAAATTGGCATGTGTATGTTTAAAGTAACGGCCTGTTATCCACCCCAGCAGTGGGAACCATAAGCTTCCTCTATCCGTTTTTTGGAGAGAAGTATTGTAGCAAAGACCTACCATCGCGTCGCTCCAATGCGGATTGGTAGATTACGCATATCCCTAGAATTCGCTAGAAGTATGCGGATTTCCTTACCATATTTTCCTTCACCGAAAAGCGTGTCATAAATTGCAATTGTCAATTAGCCATGTGCCTGCGCGGGGTATAAACCCATGATCGTCTTTACAGAGTCGCACGGCCTCACCGCTGAGCTATCACAGCTTGTTCCATATTTATTAAAATGTTTTTGAAATAATTTTCAGATGAACCTGGTCATTGCCAAAGAGAGTACTCATTGGGATGACGTCTAAAGGCTATATGCTGTTGATGCTTTATGGGATGAAGCACATGATTAGGTCAATTGATTTGACTAGATGAAGGCAAGTAAATATTTGATGTAAAGTATGTCAGTCTGTCCATTTCGCTTTCAATTAAAACTGAATCTTATATGTCTAATGGGCTAACTGCCTAATCCGTTTGAGATATAACAAAAAATGTTTGGTACAATTTTTCCTCTATTATAGTGATGCAAAAAAGTGTGTTATATAAAAATAGCTTAAATGACATATTAGTGATGATCATTGGAACTTTGTCACATATGCTTCTTAATTGTCACATACAATTCAGTATTTGGAAAGCATAATAATTTTTAGCCTGGTACTGCTAACAGTACAAAATCAAAGATATTTAACATAGCACAAAGATTGTAACAGATACCCCTTATATTTTATTATTTAAAAAAAATATTATTCATAATTATAGTCTCTATTCTATACTTAAAATGTAACTGTAGACAAAGTTATAGACACGTAAAAATATTTTCCAGACACTATTTAAGACCAGTAGAAGCTAAAAATATATTTTTAAAATTTAAAATCTCTGTTATTTGTCAATGCATCATTCTCCTACCCTTATCCCACTCTAAATGGGGTAGGCACAACATGTTTTAAACATGTTATTACATGATTTGGTATCTTACGACCGGCCGCCTGCCCGACGTCAACTTACCTTAATCGGTTTTCGCGACACCTAGGTAAGAAATGAGGGTGGTCTATTCTACTCAGGGGATATCAATGCCAAGTTTGTCTGTAAGACTACCTTTGCAAACTAATGTTCTATCTGTACATTATTTAAGAATTACTTATTTATTACAGGTTAATTATGCTGCGAACTCTTCCGCAGGGAAGTGTCCACGAGCCCGATGATGCAGATGAACATATATGAAGAGCTTCAGTCGAATCATAATTATTTAGCCTCATTTATTGGCATTAGTAATAACATTTTCACAGCACGAATGCTTTTATTCACTAACAATTTATTTTGCCGCCTGAACCATTCGGAATTTTGGAATAAGGCTGTAAAAGTCCGCTTCAATGCTAGAGACTCAAGAGAAGGTTGTGTCTTCAAAATAGTATTCATATTAGTATAATTGACAAACATTATGAAGTTTGAAACTTCTTAACTAGGACCCAATGGATTTTTTCTCAAATCCGTGGATAAGGGGGCTCTAGCACACTAGAACGGATCATAATTTGGTTTCATTTTTTAAAACATTATTGGTTAATATTATTGTTTGATAGTTGTAGTACCTTGTATTCCATCAGAAATATTTTCCAGACCCAAGCCATATCATATTACCGGTTCAGTATATTGATATATCGGTCATGTGCAGCAATAGCGGTACAACTCAAAAACTCAAATTTTGCGATGAATGGGTTTAAAATTTTCATTACTAAGGAAAATGAATAACAATTGCTTGGTTGCTAGTTTAATTGCTAGTTTGCTTAAACGACGGGCTTATAATGAATTATGAGTTCTGCCTGTATTGCTGCTAAAAATTGTGTATTTTAACATTAACACCATTTATTCCTATTCAAAGCATGTGTTTTTACTTGTGTAGCAAAACTAAAAACCTGAGCAATCCTGGGAGTAATATATTTTCAAAACAGGATTATTTAAATTGTGAAATTTTTATAATTACGCTATTCTCTAATAAAACTGAAAGATTTGATCTAGTTAAAACTATATTATCCATTACAAAAACTTATATGTTTGGAATGGCATTATATGGCATTTAAAGGTTTAATTGACTGGCCCGTTGGCGCAGTGGGTAGTGACCCTGCCTTTAGCTCCGCGGGTCGCGGGTTCGATTCCCGCCTAGTGCCAACATTTTCTATAAATGAATTTGTTGGCCTTTGAGCCTGGGTGTATATTTGTATTTAAGTATGTATTTAAAAATATTTAAGTATATATTCACCAGTTGTCTTTCACTCATAACACAAGTATTAAGTTACTTACTTTGGGGACGGACGACCGTGTATGTAACTGTCCCATATATTTATTATTATATTTATTATTATATTTATTATTATTAAAAGAAAAATTAGTCAAAAATGTATATAACTTAAAAAACTATAATTCTTGGTTAACTTGCGTTAATCATAAATATGATTTTTTAAAAGTTTTTTTCATAATCGTAATCATAATGCGAGTTAGACAATGGTGTATTAATTTAAGAGAATTCACAGTACTACAGATACTTGGAAAACGATAATGGAAATGGAAAATTTTATCGCAAGTAAAGTTATAGAACTATGATACATGAGGTAAAAGTAACTAACTAATATTACTATTATTAACATTTAAAAAGTAATTCAAAATTTTTATTATTTTACTTGTTAAATATTTTAATTTAGGTCAACCTCATTTCAAGATTGAAATGAGGTTAAATTAGAATGACGATTGTATTGAGCGTAATTTGTATTTTTGTTCTATTCTTTTTTCAATTTAAAATGTGCTGTCAATGTAGAGAGAATAAAAACGAATGTCCTGGGCCCGACTCGGGCATTGTATCTTATAAAATTGTAAACTTGCATTGTATTTGATCAGTAATAAAACATGAACAGTTTAACAGGGAAAGAGTATTATTTTATCATTTCAGAGGTGGAATCAGGGTTCACGTGCCTGACAATTAATAGGATAATTAGTAAGCATTTTAGTAAGTAATTTATTTATCTCTTGGAGGAAAAGGTGAGTTGATTTTCGTGGTAGGAAGATTAGATTATTATTATTGTAATATTATCTTAGTGAGTATCGGTGTTTGTTTGTAAAAATGTGGACGGGTTTTTTAAAGTTCGTACGGTAATAAATTTACGGCGTTTTTACCGATACATTGAGATGATATTTAGCGACGTACTGTAGTACGTGTGATGATTTTGTTTTGGTGATTAGGATGTATGGTCGGCATTTGTTATCTTTTGTTTTTTTTTGGAAAGTTACATGGGAATAAATAGAAAGTCATTCGATTGGGTATTTCTGGCAGATCATGAAACGGTTTTTTCTTTTAAAGCTAAGACGAACAATTTATAGTTTCAGAGGATTGAGGTTGACTGATATAAACTTAATACCAGAAAGAGAGATGGAGCAAATTGAAACAGTTGGAAATCCTTCACCTTCCTTACGCGCACGCGAGAGGATTAAATCTGGTAAAAGGAAACAATGTCGTGGTAAGGAAGAAAGGTACAAAGACTGCGCAGGACCGATTCATCGCTGGAGCGTTGTAGTCAACTGCGGGGAAATAAGGAACATAGTCGGTGCGGCCGGCGTCAATCCGGGTACAGACGTAGAAGTGCGTCCCTTGAAAGCAGCGGGAAATCCAGAGCTGTAACTGATGTACCTGTATTGGAAAGGTTGGTGGATGTCCTAAATGAAAGAAATGGGCCCGTGCATGCTGGTGCATCTGGTGTTCAAGGTTCTCATGTTGTCGTGTCTGATTTCGATCCGCAAGTAAAGTAACAGTCAATGAAACGTTGGATTGCGAAAATAAACAAATCAGCTCATATATTCGGATGGTCTGAGCGTCAGACAATATTTTACGCCTTACCTAGACTCACAGGTCTGGCAAAACACTGGTATGATGGTTTGGCAAGTGTAAAGTATACATGGATTGAGTGGCAAGAGAAATTATTGGCTGCGTTTCCGTGTGGACAAAATTATGGTGTGATCTTAAGCGCAAGCGGGCTGTGGATTGCTTAAGTCATGGGATTTATGACTCTAACGTCAGGATGAACGTTCAGAGGGAAAACTTCGGTGAATCGGAAAAAGTTCTAAAATATTTCCGGAATATTACAACTATAGTCTATGACACCTCAAGGAACCCATCTGGGGCAAGTCGTGAGAGTCGGGAACGTGCTAATCCATCGACAGGCAGAAAGACAACTTATTCGTCGAGGCGTTCTCAGATCATTTGTTATAATTGCTCTCAGACCGGACACTCAGTCGTGAGCTGTCCTAAGGATGTTGTAAAGTGTAAGAAATGTAGACGTTACGGACACGAGGAAAAGAATTGTAAACAGGGTATGATTAATAATACATGTCGGGACCAGAATTCGGGTTTACGTACGAATGAACAAAAGATGGTTTTTAAAATTACTACTCGCAGAGATGGGAATGGAAAGTATTTCTAACAAGTGATCGTAAACGGAGTGTCTATGCTCACATATGTCGACTTTGGTAGTCAATGTACAATATTGAAACAGGAGTTAGGTATTAATCTCAATGTGCCGATTGACCATAATGACTTGCCAGAATTGAAGGGGTTTGCCAATGGAATTATAAGAGAATCTAAGTCTGAATATGCGAGTCCCATAATTATAGTTACAAAAAAGAACGGAGATATGAGGCTTTGTGTCGATTACAGGGCACTCAATAGAAGGACTCTTAAGGAAAAGTATCCAATGCCGCTAATTGATGACCAGATTGACAAATTGTCAGGTCAGGTATTTTTTATTTCACTGGATCTTAGGTCGAGGTATCATCTGGTGCCTGTGTCCGAGACCTCGAAGCACCTGACCGCGTTCGTGACCCCGGATGGGCAATAGGAGTATAACCGTATAACCGTATAATAGAGAAGCTAATTTGACAGTGAATTTGGCCAAGTGTAACTTCTTCAGAAGGACCATAGTATCTAGGGTTTGAAATCTCGATTGACGGTATCCATCCTCGGGGGCAGGAAGACAAGCTGTTAAGTCATTCAAGACACCAGCCAGTGTACACGAAGTAAGGCAGTTTGTAGGTTTGACAGGTTTTTTTAGGCGATTTGTCGCCGGATTCGCTACGATAGCAATACCATTGACTATGCTTACCAAGGCTAAAACCAAATGGACATGGGGTGGAGAGCAGGAAAGCGCTTTCTGTTGACTGAAGGAAGCGTTAACTAGGCGTCCGATATTGGCGACCTATAATTCATCGTACGATACAGAATTGCATACAGATACGAGCTTGCTGGGGTTAGGTGGAATATTGTTACAAAGAGAGAAAAGACAACTGCCACTACGTGCAGTGGCCTATTTTAGCCGACAGACGACCAGTGACGAGCAGCGGTTCCATTCGTATGAATTAGAAAGGCTCGCAGTGGTTGCATCATTAAAAAGATTCAGGGTTTATTTACTCGGTATTGAATTCAGGGTTGTCGCCAACTGTAACGCTCTACGCTTGACATTGACCAAGAGGGATCTCATCTCACGAATCGCTCGGTGGTGGTTATTGGTCCAGGAATTTACTTTTACGACCGAATATTGACCCGGTGCACAGCTGGCTCATGCGGATGCGTTGAGTCGTAACCCAGTCGCGTTGAATTGTGGGGAGCTAATGGTTATGCAAGTCGGAGAAATACATTGGTTGCAATCAGTTCAGATGAGTGATCCCGTACTGACGCACATCAGAGCAGCTTTAGACCACAAGAGCCATGAAGCTAAAGATATTAGAACCAACTAAGAGTTAAAAGATGGTAAAATTTTTCGAAAGTAAATGATGAATTGCGTCGAGTAGTGCCGAAGGATGCTCGATGGGAAATATGCCAGCAATGTCATGATGAAGCAGGGCATTTCTCGTATAAAAAGACATTAAAAAAGATAAAGCGGGAATATTGGTTTCCTAAAATGGGACAGTTTACAAAGAAATACGTTCAAGCATGCATCCCGTGTGCTTACGCGAAACAACCTGCAGGGAGAAAACCAGGGTTTCTCCATCCAATACCAAAACCCGATAGACCTTTCCAGTGTTTACATATAGACCATCTAGGCTCTTTCGTCAAGAGTAAGAAAGGTAACAGTTACATATTGGGGGTGATAGACGGTTTCACGAAGGTTGTCACCTAACGTGCAGTGAGGGATACCAGAAGTAAAACAGCTATTGCGGTTCTTCGTGATGTGTTTAGCTTGTTTGGGACCCCTAAGTGTCTCATGTCGGACAGAGGAACCAGTTTCACGTCGCAAGCCTTCGAAACTTATCTACGATCGTTTGGTGTTAAACATGTGTTGAATGCCGTTGCAACACCTCGTGATAACGGACAGATTGAGCGTATAATTGCACAGTACTGGCGTCATTAAAAGCTATATGTCACGATAATGATGACAAAAATTGGGATGCACACTTGCATCGGGTACAGTGGAGCTTTAATAATACCATAAATCAGGGAGCGGGAACATCACTAACTGAAATCATAATCGGCAGACCAGCCGTGAGTGAAGCGGAAGGTCAATTACACGAGATACATGAAGTGTTTCCAGGTTAATCACAAGAGGAGTTAAATGAGGTTCGTGAAAACGCCAGTAAGCATATCCAAGTGCAACACGAGAAAATGAAACTGAGATATGACAGCAAGAGGTGCAAGCCGAAGGTGTACTATGAAGGCGATTTGGTGATGGTCCAAAAACATCACCAAAATCCGGGTGAGAGTAACAAGCTAGTGCCTCCGTTTAGTTTTCCATACCGGGTGACAGCAGTACTGGAACATGACCGGTATGAAGTAAGCAGTGTGGATGGATACTCAAAAGTATCGTAATATTTTCTCGGTTGATAAGCTGAAGCCTTGGATTAGGTATACTGCTTCGGAATCAGACAGCGAATCCGAATCCAACGACGTAGCGAGTGAATGATGACAGGTTGGTCAACGATCCATAGTAAGTTTTGACCCACAAATAGTATATCTGCATGTGTGTACCTGTCAAGCATTATTAAACAGAACTGCGTTAAGTGAGCAGACACCGCGATTGATTGCAGCGACTTTTAGACGGTAGACGTACCATTATGTCAGAGAGAATGGTGAGAGGCTGCTGCTTTTGAGAAAGCAAGCGTGTCTTCGTATGAGGGGTCCAAGAGGAAGAGGCCGAAGCCTTTTCTGGATGGGCAAGCGGCGGCCCGTTATGATTTGTGGATAGAGGCCGAAGCCTCTTCTGTGTAGGCAAGCGGTGTTCCACTATTGTTCAAATAATTCCATGAGATTGTGTGTGCGGTGTCCATGAAGCGAGCTGTGGTCCATAACTTATTTGGACTTGGTTGGCAGCTTTGTTGGACGGATGCGAACGCAATGGAAAGCTAAAATCAGGAGATGGCTTTGTGTTTTTGTGGTGATTATGTGGCGTACAATGAAGTGCGCAAAGAAATTCACAACCTGTGCGTGTTATGGAGCGCTAAGCTAAACGCTAAGCTACGGGCTGTGCGGCGCGCGGTGCAGAGCGCGACGCTGCGCGCGAGGCTGCGTTCGATGCTGTGCTCGACGCTGCTGTCGATGCTGCGCTCGATGATGCGCGCGAGACGGCGCGCGGGAAGGTGTGCGAGACGGCGCGCGAGACGGCGCGCGGGACGGCGCGCGGGACGGCGCGCGGGACGGCGCGCGGGACGGCGCGCGGGACGGCGCGCGGGACGGCGCGCGTGACGGCGCGCGAGACTGCGTGCGATGCTGCGCGCGATGTTGCGCGCGTTGCTGCGCGCGACGTTGCGTGCGTGGTCGCGCGCGATGTTGTGCGCGTTGCTGCTTGAGGCGGTGCTTGTTATAGCGTGAGACGCGTGATGCGGTGCGAGACATGGGGCGCGGTGCAGCGCGCGATACGACGCGCGATACGGCGATTGATACGGCGCGCGAGTAGCGCGCGATACGGCGCGTGGTACGGCGCGCGAGACGGCGCGCGAGACGGCGCGCGATACAGCGCGCGAAACGGCACGCGATACAGCGCGCGATACAGCGCGCGATGCAGCGCGCGATACAGCGCGCGATGCAGCGCGCGATGCAGCGCGCGATACAGCTCGCGATGCAGCGCGCGATGAAGCGCGCGATGAAGCGCGCGACGCAGCGCGCGATGCAGCGCGCGATGCAGCGCGCGATACAGCGCGCGATGTAGCGCGCGATACAGCGCGCGATTCTGCGCGCGACACTGAGAGCTGGCAGAGTGACACTGAGAGCGGAGCGGCCTGACGCTGTGTGCGGGGTTGTAAGTTGTGTGGTAAAGTGCTAGCAGTGTGCTGGGAAAGTTTTATGTATGTGGTTACTGTTTGTGGTTAATAAAGTTTTTTTAGTTGTATTTTTAAGATTATCTGTTTGTATGGCTAGGAAATGAGGACATTCTAAAATTCAGAATGGCCGAGGGGTTGATGTTGTACGGAGTTTTGTTTTAAATGAGTGTAACTTTGATGACAATGTTTTTATTTGGTAGTTTTAAGACGGGTGTTCATGTGTTTATTTATTTCGTGATGTTGATTTGTTTAATTCAGTTTTTCCTTTTTCCTTATTGATACATATGATCTGAGAGCAAAGGGTTAGAACTAGGTAACAAGCTGTATTTTAGTTGTTGGTCAGGGTAGACTGAATGGGTTCTTTTATGCAATTACTGGTAATGCTAATGGGGTTCGATTCGTTTTGTTTTCTTGAACGTTTAGTTACGGTCAGTTTATAATTTGTTTCGTAGTAACAAGAACTTTACTGTTTTTTTCGAATTTCTGAACCTAATTTAGGTTGTTGCAAATTATCATTACCAGTACGAAACAAACGATCGTCAGGGAAAGACTTAACATTGTATAAAATAATGATTACGTGTATTTTGAACCTTGATCTTTGTTAATTTTCTCGTTGACGTAGTAACCTTTTTGTTCCGCATACATATTTAAATAACAATCTAGTGTTGTACAAGTGTGAACAAAGTTTCCACTATAAGCTTACAGCAGAGGAAGCGAAACGCTATATTTTAATCTTAACAAATTCATTCAATACGTTAAGCCGAGTGGAGTGGATAAGAAAATTGCGGGTTAACATATGTTATGGTTACTACTTCAGCAATCCGTCTGGGACAGACGTGACCATCAGAATGGCCGACTGTTAAATATTTTAATTTAGGTCAACCTCATTTCAAGATTGAAATGAGGTTAAATTAGAATGACGATTGTATTGAGCGTAATTTGTATTTTTGTTCTATTCTTTTTTCAATTTAAAATGTGCTGTCAATGTAGAGAGAATAAAAACGAATGTCCTGGGCCCGACTCGGGCATTGTATCTTATAAAATTGTAAACTTGCATTGTATTTGATCAGTAATAAAACATGAACAGTTTAACAGGGAAAGAGTATTATTTTATCATACTATAGTAAAATACTCCATAAGTATAGAAACATAACAAGATGTAAACAAACAAAACCATGTGATTCAGGAGTGACAAATATGTCATTACAATAATATTATTAACAAATGAAAAATTTGGGATTCAACTGCAGTTGTCAAAAGAATATCTCTAATATTTATAAATGTAATTTTCATAAATTGATTGTTATTTTCTAAAATTAAATATTTATTTATACCTTTAGTATATTAGTATAGCCGAACAGCAATATATAATTCAATAAAATTCAGCAGATATAAATTAGCCAAGTAAACTACCTAAAATGGTAATTGCATTAGATTAACCAACGCAACATAATATCAATATTCTACGAACTTCACTCTGTGATACTTAAATGTGTAGTAATTTAGTGTATTTAATATTATCCATCGTTTTCTTTAAAAATTTTATAATACCTTTATGTTTGGGTTCTTAAAAGTGGATATTAAATAATATTCTTATTTATTTGTTTCAAAGTTTGTAAAAATTATTGATAGCAATCGCGCCATAATAAAGTGGTGCGAATACTATCAATAATTTTAAATTCTTTAAAAGAATTAAAAATTTTATTTAATGTTAGTATAATGTGTTGTAATAAAAAAGGTACTTTCTAGTAGGCAGATAATGCCTACCATAAAGTACCTGTTTTGACATGTTTACATTTAGTTAAATACTTAATCCATGGAGTATAGTTCCTCATGATGTTTTCTTTCATCGAAAAGCTTGGTATCAATTGGCACATTAAATATGGCATAATTTCTCAATTTAATTCTTACTTTATATGTATAAATCCGAAGTGTTAACTGGTTTAATGGAAAATATTATACTTAGAGATAAAACCCTTTTTGACTGGCCCATTGGAGCAGTGGGTAGTGACCCTGCCTTCAGCTCCACGGGTCGCGGGTTCTATTCCCGCCGAGGGCAAACATTTTCTATAAATGAATTTGTTGGTCTTTGAGCCTGGGTGTATATTTGTATTTAAGTATGTTTTTAAAAATATATAAGTATATATTTACCAGTTGTCTGTCTACCATAACACAAGTATTAAGTTACATACTTTGGGGACGGACGACTGTATGTGTAATTGTCCCATATATTTATATTTATAAAAACCACTAATATTCTATAAAACTACAACTAATATATCTAAAAAAGACTAATATTTATAATTTACCATCAAGTATACTCCTTTTAAGTATAATGTTTTTTCCTAAATACTTAAACGGTAAAAACGAAAGCATCTATTGTTTCAAATACTAATCTTGTAAATTTGTTTTCGAGTGAATACTTATAATTAATTTTATTTATTAATAATATATAATAATTTAAATTACAATTCCTACATTTTCAAGATACATGATCGCCGATTCTGTTTCCTATTTAAAAATAGTAATCATTTTTGAAGTTGCACTTTTAGCGTGTTAAGGAAAAAACTTTTTTTTTTTAAGATGCATGCACATAGAAATGTAAAACGGCTGTTGAATATAAATTTTTTATTATAGTGAAAGTCTATTAAAGAATTTCCTTAAATATTTGTTTTATTAAAATCTAAAAATCATTATTATGTTACAGGAAAACCGGTTATCCAAATAATCGGTAAGAGTAAAATGCGAATCGATAAAACTTTGACATCACTAGTAACGGTTTTAGCGCACTAAGTACATCACTAATTTTACTACATTATACCTATATTACAGACAGTGTTGCCATCTTAGTGGATTTTCCACTAAAACTGGTGGTTTTAACTACCCACTTAGTGGCCACATATTGCTTTTAGTGGCTAGTGGTTTTTTTTGGTGGTCTTGGTAAAATATATTAGCAGTTAAAAAGTTAGATTTACTTCCATTTTACGATGATTTTTATATATTTGTTCGTTTTCCTTTTTGAATATGCATATATACATTGGTGTACAAGCTTAAATCCGCTGTTTGCTCATGGTTGGTGTTAAATGTTAATGAACATATGAATCGGATATGACCATGCCATATTTTTATTTTTAAGAGTAAGACCTCGGTCAAAAATATTGATTTAACATTATTTGTCATTTTATTTTTCAAAATCATATTTCAAAGTCATATTTACAAAATCCTAATTCATGAGAATCCTGAACAAAAAACCGCGGTTTCATCCCGGCAGATCTTCAACATCCACTCCAAGACGGAGTCACTTCGGACGGAGGACGATGCTTCGCGTATGGTGTCATCAGCGGGGCATAATTATCTATTATAAAGTGCTAAAATCTGTTGAAACTATCGAAGTGCACCGTTACCACCGATAGATAATAAAATTGTAAGGTGCTATGAAGGAATAAAGGCCAGAATATAAGCTAATTTTCATGACAATGCTCCGTCACACACATCAAAAAAGGTTCAAAATTACTTAGAGACGCTCAACTGTTAGATGCTACTCCATACCGCGTATTCACCACAATTGGCCTCATCCGACTATCATCTGTTTTCGTCAGTGTGCCATTTGCTCGCTGAGCAGCAGTTCGATTCTTACGCGAGACGTCCAAAATTGGCTCGAAAAGTAGTTTGCCTCGAAAAACAAACAATTTTATTTGGTATGTTATCCATATATTACCTGAGAGATGACAAAAATGTATATTTTGAATGAAGTTATCTTTTTTCCTTTCTATGAAAAAATGGTTTTTTTTTTAGAAAAAAAAGCGGATTTTAGCTTGTATACCTGGTAGATATTTACTTTGCTTGAGTAGGCATAACTGATCGGCAAGAATTAGTCATCTACGTTTCTCTACACGTGAGGATTTTCCACCTAATATTTTTCTAAACTTATACTTTATACACGGGGATTTCTCACTTCATATTTTTTTCTGCACACTTATACTTAGAAATTAGAAAAGGGTTCATCGTTCAGTAACGATCATGGGCTTATAACTACTTATTTTGGTTTGTATTAACTGAGCGAATTTATTAACGCGTAACTATGCAAAAATCACAATATACGCAACGGGATTCTTGGCTCGCAGGTATCGGAAATACTACGGGTCGAGTAGCGAAATGTAAATTTTGTGATATTAATATGTTAATTTTTTAATACGTAATAATAAAGGAAACTAATTATTTGTATATTTATTTTCTTTCATAAAACAAAAATTGTTTTAGTGGAAAATTTAGCGGTTAGCGGTCATTTAGAGTGTAAAATTTCTGTTTGTTAGTGGTTTTCTGGTGGTTTTGAAAGTTGAATCTAGTGGGAAGCTTATTGAGTTGTTGGCAACACTGATATTACTACTCCATATGTAAGAAAGAGTCAGAGCTGAGACTAAATCCGTTTTTATGAATGAAACGGGTGAGAGGCAGATAGTTTTTATTGAATGAGAATGTAAGTAGCTATAGCGCTACTCTGCACCTCCCATACCACCGAAAATAGGCTCGCGCCAATGTATGAATCTCAGGCATCTATTTTATAGTTAGTAATCTATGGTTGTTATTAGTCCTTGGTAAACGTCAAAATTAAGCAGAGTGTAGCCAATTAATTCGCGAAACATATTCAAAGTCATAAATGTATTATTATTGTGTTTTATTTTATTGACACTAATTCTCGTACGTTTATTTGTGACTTTTCCAATGTTATAACTATCAACATGAGCTGCTTAACTTGTATTCGTGGTAAGTATGGGTTTCTCCATTAGTATTAATATTTCAACTTTATCTCAAAAATAAACATTAAAACTTTTCTATAACTGATAAAGATATTTTATCTCGAAAAATATATTTATTTCGTTAACGGAAGATATTACTTTAGCAAAATTATCAGTTCCAATGTCAACCGCATTTTCTATACATACAATTTAATAATGTTAACAGAATTCATATTATCTAGCTACGTTTGCGTTAATAGTTTAGCAAATTATCTAAGGTGACAGAATACCTAATCCATCGGCCCCCCTAGAAGACCTCCCCAAAGTCAATTTACTATAAATAGCTTTGCATCATCAACAAGCAAATTTTATGTTAATTAGCATAATTATCAACTTTAAACTGATTGGCTGGTAAATTTTAATCACAATCATTGTACTCTAATTGCTTCAGATTTGAAGTTTCTATGCTATACAATATATATCTTAGTACTCGGATTATATTGTTAAATAAATATAAATAAATAAATAGGGGACACTTACACATAGGTCATCCATCCCCAAAGTAAGTAACTTAATACTTGTATTATGGGTGACAGAAAACTGGTGAATATATTCTTATACATTTTTTAAATACATACTTAAATATAAATATACACCTGGGCTCAAAGACCAACAACTTCATATATAGAAAATGTTGGCCATTGGCAGGAATCAAACCCGCGACCGGCGGAGCTGAAGGTAAAGTCACTTCCCACTGCTCCAACGGGCCAGTCAAAGTTAAAAAAAAAATTAAGATATTGATGTTAGAATTAATTGTAATGATTTTATAATAATACTAAAGATAATGTTAAGAGTATTAAACTGGAATAGGATATTTAAGGAAAAACATTGTATCTTAGGTTTAAAAAACTTGGGATACATTTATTTTTAACGGTGTATGTATTTTTAACAAGTGTCTTTGTGTGTTGTGTTATAGTATAAAATTTTATATGATAATATAAATTTCTAATAGTCTCATAAACGTTCTGACTCTGTTTCCTGGATTAATAGTAATATTTAAAGCTATATCTAATTCTCTAATTAGTTGTCACAGCCTAATAAGCTTAGTTTGAAGTTTACTTAATTGTTGTGTATTTGTTTACTTACATACATAACTGTTGATCTTTCAGGTCTGAAAATGCCATTTCCATTCAAGGATAAGGAACTGAACAAAATAGCAGCATTTTTCAATATGTTGACATTCCTGCTGACCTGTGCAGCATTGGTGCAACCAAGTTGGTTTAGGATTAAAGGCCTTCATTGTACTCAGAGTCTATCCTTAACACAATTCTTCACCTTTGACGGAGATGATGATTATGATGATGACATACTGATACGGCCAAATAAATTTGATCCTATTAATAGATCTGATTTTAATGGTATGTGTCAATGAATATTATTAATTAAATTAGTTTATCTACTTTGATACTATAATACAAAGATTATAAAACTGAAACCAAAATTCTTATGACAAATATTACATACAGGCTAAAAATAAAAAATTAAAAAGTTTTATTACGATACAGGTATTGTATGGACACCTGTGTCATAATATAACTTTAATCATAACGATACACCTATACAACCTCCAGCTGGACCAAGGAGGTTAAACCTCTACCTTAAAAAAAGATCTCAATGAACAAGTCCAAGGCGACCCAACACGCATGCGCAATCAATGTTTGCGCCTTGGCGCTAACATTTGACATTTAAAAAACCTTTTCAATATTTAAACAAAGTTTGGTTTTTATTAATATTGTTTTACATACTATAGTATAAGAGTAGATAAAGTAGTGTATGACACTGTACATAACTTGGTCTTATAACACTCGTGTGATATTATAGAAATTCGCCAGCGGCTCATTTTTTTAAAACACACTTGTGTTATAAGAATGAATAGAATAGAATAGTACCACCCTCTTTTCTTACCGAGTTGTCGTAAAAGGCGACTAAGGTAAGTTGACTCACCGTGTGGTATCCGGTTAAGTAGAATAGACCACCCTCTTTCTTATCGATGTGTTGTAAAATACGACTAAGATAAGTTGACGTCAGGCAGGCGGCCGGTCGTAAAATACCTAGCCGAATCATGTGACAACATGTTTATAACATGTTATGCCGACCCCAATTAGAGTGGGATAAAGCCAGGCAGATGATGATGGATTGGAAATGAGAAGTTGTACTTATTATTTTGTAATATAAATTTATTATATATTACTTTCATATCAATATGAGGCACTACGGATCATAACGTTATAAAGATTACATGCAAAAATATAATAACTGTAATAAAAACTGCAAATAGTAACATAAATTGTGTTATGTTGTTCATTTTTTTTTTCGTGCGGACTTATATATATAATAATCTGTAGTAGATAGCATTTCTCTTATTTTCACCACAGTTTGTATTAAATAACTGTTGTAAAATAATTTTGTATCTATCATAATATTGGTGTCTTTTTGATTTTACATCTATAATTATCATTTATTTACTTATACTGATGGAAAGGACATCTTAATCTTGTATATCTTAAAAAATTGTATTGTATTTTTCAAGAATGTTAACGATTGAATTAAAAGACTTATACCTATATATATTTACAGCTATATATATTTACTTATATATATTTACAGGTCTTCCGCCATGTACAACACCTGAAATAATAACACTTATGAGAGTTCTAATACTACTGTGCTTTTTGGTGCTTCTTTGTTCCTGTATTGGTGTATTAATCAACCTAACCAGCCTCAACAGTAAAGCAATCAGACTATTGAGAAGGAATGCTGTACACAGTATCATGTGTGTCTTTTGGGTAATCGCTATAGTAGGAGTATGTTATTATACAACCGTTGTGTTGGGCAATGCCAACAATAGTGATCCTGATTCAATACAAGTGGATTATGAGTATGGATTTTACACTATAACAGGAGCAGGTATAGTTATTCAGGGACGAATATTAACATAATAAAGTTGTGATCCTTTAAGTTTCAAATATGGTACATTCATCAGAATGTATGTACAATTTTTCCTCCCTTGCTTTCATCACTTACTTTTAAATGACTCTTCTATCCCGCCGTGTGGTATACGGCTGCGTAGAATAGGCCACCCTCATTTCTTACCGAGGTGTCGTAAACGGCGACTAGGGTAAGTCGACCCGCCGTGTGGTATACGGCTGAGTAGAATAGGCCACCCTCATTTCTTACCGAGTTGTAGTAAAAGGCGTCTAAGTTAAGACGATCCGCCGTGTGGAATCCGTTTAAGTAAAATAGACCACTCTCTTTCTTACCGAGGTGTAAAATACGATTAAGGTAAGTTGACGTCAGGCAGGCGGCCGGTTGTTAAATACGTAGCCAAATCAAAAATGTGTTGTAACATGTTGTGCCGACCCCACTTAGAATGTGATAAGGGCAGTAGAATGATGACCTATGACTTTTCTATAATTCAATAGTAGTCCGCTCTACTAAGTGCGACACTGATCTTGTCCAATCATAATGCTGCTGTTTCTAGATAATCAATAGTTTCGTAGATTAATTATGATTTCGTCCTCATAATGTTGGTTAAATGATCTATTGAATATTACGGAAATTTACTCAATATTATAGTTTAAGCTAGCAACACTATGACATATATTTATCCAAATATAAATGGTATACTTATCAACTTTTCAGGCGCCTTAGCACTATTGGCATCTGCTGCCAATCTGTGGGGTGCGCCACTATCAAACGATGAAGATTTACAAAGACGTAATTTAATGGAGGACTGGGACGGGTATGAAGCACACAGCGTCGGTCCCACCCCAGCAGTGCCTACACTCCCACCATATTCACCAAGCCCAAACTTTATCCCAACTGCTAATCCTACATTTGCTCCACCTGTACTTGGCACTCAACAATATTTCCCCTTTGACGATCTTTCCATCCTACCCCCTCCACCGCCTTATACACCATGAATAATCACTTACAACTCATATTTAAGTTCTTTATATAATTTGAACATTTGAAGTAAATAAAGCACTAAGTACCTAAAAATTAAAATTCGAACTAAGTATGGAATTCGGTTCTAAAAGCCTTTTAGTGTTCTTCAAGTGTTCATTTATAGAATTAGGCGTTACTTTGCGGAGAACCATAATACAAAATTAATAATGAAATTATTTTGCTATAATCCACGACTTAGTAAATAAAAAATATAATGCGAAATATAGTATGGACTATCGGTTTTCAGACCTAATACATGCACGATTCTTACAAAAAAAAATTACAAAATTCCAAGTCAGAGTCTGATGATGCTTCGGTTACAGAACAAAACAATTGTAGAGATTGTGGATATGTTATTGGTGGAGTTTTGTGCAAGTGTTCTTACGAATCCAGCATGCATGTATCAGATATGAAAACGGATCCACTCTACATTGAGCATTATATTTTCTTTACTAACACAGATTAAAAATAATTTCATTATTACTTTTGTAAGTTCTATACATAAAATAAATGCAGCAAAATAATATTTTTTAGGCATTATACCTGCTTATCTTTAGCTGTAAAATAAATTGAAATAAAAAAAGCGACGTTATAAAAATCTTGTAAAAGCGAAATAATTGTAGTTATTAGTATCTTAGGCTGACATTTGTGATAAGGAAAACGATTATGAATAATTGAATCTCAACGAAAATTCTATCTGAAATTACTTATGTAGGTATATAGTTTATATTCAATTAATGAGAAAAACGTTGTATCTAAAATATTAATTGGACAAAATGAAAATTATTTTTCTTGTTGTTGAATTACTCTTAGTTTATCTAAGTTAGACAAAACGTTAAACAAAAATCAAAATTTAAAAAAAATGGATATATGTGCAAGAAGTAAAACTTTTGTAACTTGTCTCAAAGTTCGGTAAAGATATCATCAGATAGTTATCTAATATCCAAAGTCAAATTCGTTTACCCACATATCATATTATATTGGAATTTACCCATGAAGATTAGACTAGAAACTGACAACAGTTCAACGTGCAATTAGCAGAAAAAAATTACTAGAATGCCAATAAAAGTAAAGAATAACAAACAAATCCTTCAATAATCCTGTAGAAGACTAAATATATAAAAAAATAGACAAATACTCATAATCTAACCACTTATTACATTCTATGTATTATACAAATTTTTAATTATTAGTATAATCTATATAACAATAACTAATTAGTTTATATTGAACCATAGACTTATTAATACTAGAGTAAGGAGCCATAGACAGGGCTGTAAGTGATTATTACTAAAAACACACAATATATAAATGAGGTAAAATAAAATGGGAGGGAAGTTTGAAACTCATATACTTCACTTTTGTGTAATCATACAAAAAGAGACAAATAGATCACCCTTATTTGCTTTCTCTTTATATGTAATATGGAAAATTTTAGGTTCGCTTCCTATTTAATGTATAGAAACTAGCTATGTGGTCGATTCTATCGGGTTGGCCCGATTTTCGAACCCATCCGGGTCACTTATTCATGAGCTCTTTACACGGCTTCCTTACTCTAGTATACTAACTGTATTAAACGTACATTCCTTAAAGGGTTTATGGTTTTTAGTGGAGTATATCAGTTGGATAATAAATGTGAGTTATTCATAATACAAGTCTGATTTATATTAAAACTCCCTTGAGTACACACAAGACAAAAGTTTTAGTTCGAAAAATATATATATACATATAAAATTTTACCAATATTGAAAAAAAAAATCAAATTAGAATTTTTTTTGTCCAGTGTAAATGGTTGTGAGTTATTTTATACTTGTACACTTGCAGATGTGATTTACCAACTTAGTGCCTATTTATCGTATTCTTGAAGCAAAGAGTATGCAGAATTGTGTGAATTGCTCCTTATATATTAAATTTGTATATATGCTAAAGTTATATTTGTATTAGATAGTGTAATTCCACACGGTCATGAGGCAAATATCAACTGTAAACTAAAATAATATTAACTTTAATGGTGATCACTCCGATATCAACAGATATTATATTACCTAAACACATCACACTTAAACTTTAAGTTTATTGAAAATAGAAATTTAATTTATTGATAACGTAGTTAGCACATGCTTTATAAGTTTAAGTTGTTTTATTCGATTGCTGTTTTTATTTATAAAATTATATTTTGAAATAACAAGTCCGGTGCTATTCGAAGGCGACTACCGTAACCGCTTAATATGGTTATTATTGTTGTACTATACTGACAAATTCTTATGTCAACGTATTTAAGCGTTTCGGCACAATGTTGACAATGAGTATTTACTATCATAATTTTTAGAGGGGGATAATTCTTTGTCAACTTATAACCTCCCACACGTCTATTAACATAGGTCTCTTAAAGATATTTCCATGTCGTACTATTCTGTTTAACTTGTGTAACACTCGCCGTTCTTTCTACCTTATAGGGTTCTAACATCACTGCATTTTCCTGAATGGCTTTACTATTTAAGATCGCAACGATCTTCGTTTAACTAAGTGCCCTGCCCAATGCCACTATATCCGTTCTAGGCGTGAATAACTTTATAAGTCCAAAAACACACTTAAGAGCAGCCAAGTTTATATTTATTATACGTTCTAAAAAGTTGTCTAAATATTCACAAGTTTGTATGTGCGATACAAACGATGTTTCGACTTCACTGAAATATTCACCATATAAATAAGGCAATCCTAATTCTTACTATAAATTAACTTGTCTTAATTGACTTGTCAACATAATCACATCTACTATGGATATATATATTCGAAATATTTTGATTATTTTAGCTCCACGTATATCCCCATTACTGATCTCGTTTAAATAACCTAAGCATAGCTTGATCCATCGCGTTCTAGACGACTAAGCTTTTTTAGGGAGTTTTATAATTAAGTCTCAAGTAGAAATAAAATCACTACTGTGTCAACAATAGCTATGTTCTAAACGATACCTGTTTTGCTGTATATAAGCATAGACAAAATACACATCACAATTCTTATACATAATCACAATAACTATGATCTGATAAGATCTAGTTAAAACTTTATCATCACAATTAATTGAATATGACCTTTGTGTTAATGGTTTGTATGAAAAAGCTTATATATTTTCAAAGTTATTTATTTTAATACATTCCTTGTAAGTAATAAATTGAAACACTTCACTGATGGAAATGTTGTATTTAGCAAATTTTAAAAGCCGTGACTTAAATACTCTAGGCTCTAATAACATGGTACTTTGCTAGCCTCTTAGCGGGCATCTTATTGCTTACCATGCATTAGCTTAAGCTTAGAATACTACTGGTTATGTTAAATGGGATATTTTCACCTTTTTAAATACACACCTGTAACATTTTATAATTGTAATACTGTTGCATAATTACTATCTACAATCAATAGAGACGCTAATGAAATCTTTATAATTGTATATGTATATATAAAACAATACATTTCTAAGTTCATTGTTTTGAGTTTTCTGAATGTTAATAAAATCTATACAATATTTGGTATAATTGTTGTATATTTTATGTTACCAAAAACTCAATGTTAGTAGTGGTATAATAATTTGTTATATTATGAACTAGACATAAGAATAGTTATTCCCACTATACATATATATTGGGAATTTTATTTTTACATTAAATTAAAACAAGAGTAATATTTTATTTTTGTGTAAGACTAATATGCAATACATATCTAATAAAATATTATAGTTTTATTTATATCCTTCATTTCCACCCTTATTAATAGCATGACTTTACTGCCTAAATACTTTTTCATACAGAGTAAATTGTAAATGGTGCTGTTCTGACAAGCAAATAAATTTTAAGTAAATTACATATGAATATTAAAATTTCATTTATTTAACTAGAATCTGCAGTTTCTGAGTAGCTCTGTTACATGGCGGACTAGAAGAAAGATTAAGTTTCTGCCTTAGGTTTTGTGCCATAATTTTGAAACATGATTCCCATTTATAATTTACTTTTAATTTCATAATCTTATAAATTAATTAATTGTTGTATGAAAGATCACTGAATACTAAAGGAAAGAAAAAATAAATAACTAAAGTATATTAAAGCTAGATTGGAAGTAATACATTACATATATATACAGTTCTTAATCCAATTTTGACATACAACAATCATGTATTTTTTTTCATTTCATTTCATTTCATTGACTGGCCCGTTGGAGCAGTGGGTAGTGACCCTGCCTTCAGCTCCGCGGGTCACGGGTTCGTTTCCCGCTGAGGGCGAACATTTCTATAAATGAATTTGTTGGTCTTTGAGTCTGGGTGTATATTTGTATTTAAGTATATATTTAAAAAATATATACGTATATATTCACCAGTTGTCTGTCACCCATAACACAAGTATTAAGTTACTTACTTTGGGGACGGACGACCGTGTGTGTAAGTGTCCCATATATTTATTTATTATTATTATTATTATTATGTATGATTTGCTTGGATAATCTGTATTATTCATTCACTCTTAACCAATTGAATATTTTACAAAATGCTAAAATATGTTATAGGTGTAATAGATCCATCTATACATATTTATTAAAACTAGCAATAACTTATTTTAAAATTGTTTCAAAATGGCCTAATAAAATACAAGAATTTCCATTTGAAATAAAGTCTACACACTTAATCTTTACACATCATTCTTCTATATAAATATCACGCTGTAGTACCTTGTTCATACTGTAAACATTTAATATTATCCATTGCTTTTTTAACTCTTTCATACTGCTCTTTCTTGTGTTTTATAAGATCTTTCTGTTTAAGATGATAGCTGTGCTGGAGTGTTAAAGATTCTAGAGCTACTGAAGAAGTAGTACATTTCATGGCGTTAAGCAGTAAGTCAGCTGCATTAAGATGACATTGCATTGCTTCATCATATTTATTGCATTTTATATGTGCTTCGGCTCGCCTATGTTGTTGGTGTGCCTAAAAATAGTACCAATATAAGAATTTAAAATGTATGATTTTATGCGTAAAACAATGGCATTTTGACTTACTAGATTGAGTGGATAAGTTTCCATAACAAAATATAATTATATAACCTTAGGAGCTGTTAGAAATTTCATAAATATAAAATTAAAAAAGACTCCAATTTAAAAACGTATGTACAGTTTTGTTGTTATCATAGATTACTAACTAAAATCATAGATTACTAACTAAAATCATAGATTACTAACTATAAAATAGATGGTTGAGATTCATACATTGGCGCGAGCCTATTTTCGGTGGTATGGGGGGGAGGGTGCAAAGTAGCACTATAGCAACTTACATTCTCATTCATAAAAACTATCTGCCTCTCACCAGTTTCATTCATAAAAACGGATTTAGTCTCAGCTCTGACTCTTTCTCACATATGGAGTAGTAATATATATAACGTATGACGTAAAATCGTAGTAAAATTAGTGTTGTATTTACTTGGTGCGCTAAAACCGTAATTAGTGATGTCAAAAGATGATTATCGATTCGCACACCGCTCTTACCGATTTTTGGATAACCGCTTTTCCTGTTACATATTAATAATGATTTTTAAATATTAATAAAACAAAATATTTAAGGAAAACTTTATTAACACTTTTACTGCAATAAAAAAATATATATACAACAACCGTTTTGCATTTCTAAAGTGCATGCTTCTTAAAAAAAAACGTTTTTCTTAAACACGCTAAAAGTACAACTTCAAAAATTATTACTATTTTTAAATAGGAAACAGGAACAGCTAGCTGACTAAAAATTATCCAAACAGAGCTTTCACAGTCCTCAAACTATCTTGAAAATGTAGGAATTGTAATTTAAATTATTATATATTATTATTAAACAAAATTAAATTAAAATATTCACTCGAAAACAAATGTACAAGATTAGTATTTGAAACAATAGATGCTTTCGTTTTTACCGTTTAAGTATTTAGGAAAAAACATTATACTTAAAAGGAGTGTACTTGATGGTAAATTATAAATATTTCTTTTATATTTAAGTCTTTTTTAGATATATTAGTAGTAGTTTTATAGAATATTAGTGGTTTTCATCTCTAAGTATAATATTTTCCATCATATCAGTTAACACTTCGGATTTATACATATAAAGTAAGAATTAAATTGTGAAATTTTGCCATATTTAATGTGCCAATTGATATCAAGCTTTGCTATGAATGAAAATATCATGAGGAACTATACTCCATGGGTTAAATATTTAACTAAATGTAAACATGTCAAAACAGGTACTTTATAGTAGGCATTATCTGCCTAGTATAAAGTATCTTTTTTATTACAACACATGATACTAATATTAAATGTGATTTATATTTCTTTCAAAGAATTTAAAATTATTGATAGTATTCGCACCACTTAATAAGGTTAAATATGGTATGATTGCTATCAATAATTTTACAAACTTTGAAACAAATAAATAAGAATATTATGTAATATCCAGTTTTAAGAACCCAAACATAAAGGTATTATAAATTTTTTAAAGAAAACGATCGACAATATTAAAGACACTAAAATACTACACATTTAAGTATCACAGAGTGAAACTCATAGAATATTGATATTATGTTACGTCGGCTAATCTAATGCAATTACTATTTTAGGTAGTTTACTTGGCTAATTTGTATCTGCTGAAATTCATTAAATTATATATTGCTGTTTTGCTATACTAAATATATAAATATTTAATTTTTGAAAATAACAATAAATTTAAGAAAATTACTTTTATAAATATTGGAGATATTCTTTGGACCACTGCAGTTGAATTCCAATTTCTTCATTTGTTAATAATATTATTGTAATGACATATTTGTCACTCCTGAATCACGTGGTTTTGTTTGTTTACATCTTGTTACGTTTTTATACTTATGGAGTATGTATAGTAAAATACTAATATTGTTAAATATGAAAACTGTATCACTTTTTAAAATTAGTAATAGTAATATTAGTTAGTTACTTTTGCCTCATGTATCATAGATCTATAACTTTACTTGCGATAAAATTTTCCATTTCCATTATCGTTTTTCAAGTATCTGTAGTACTTAGTATGAATTCTCCTTAACATTAATACACCATTGTCTAACTCGCATTATGATAACGAATATGCAAAAAAACTTATAAGAAATCATATTTATGATTAACGCAAGTTAACCAAGAATTATAGTTTTTTAAGTTATATACATTTTTGACTAATTAACACTTTACATGCCAAATAATGCCATTCCAAAGATATAAGTTTTTGTGATGGATAATATAATTTTAACTAAATCAAATCTTTTAGTTTTATTAGACAATAGCGTAATTATAAAAATTTCACAATTTAAATAATCCTGTTTTGAAAATATATTACTCCCAGGATTGCTCAGGTTTTTAGTTTTGCTACACAAGTAAAAACACGTGTTTTGAATAGGAATAAATGGTGTTAATGTTAAAATACACAATTTTTAGCAGCAATACAGGCAGAACTCATAATTCATTATAAGCCCGTCGTTTAAGCAAACTAGCAATTAAACTAGCTACTAAGCAATTGTTATTCATTTTCCTTAGTAATTTTTTTTTTTTTTTTTAATTTATTAGGTTTACCAACAGCTTTAACACTTAATTCTAACACATATTCTATTATACTATTACACTAAGTCTAAATGTAAAACTACTTAAAGGTAAACACCACATGCAAATATAACTCAAAACAATACAATAATAATTATGAATCTGAAATTTAGAATTAAAACTAAGCTAAGTAAATACACTAAGATTTTTTTGGATTTTTTTTCTAAAAAGATGGAGGGATACATGGAATATATCAGGGGAATTAATATGGTTATAAACTTTTATAATTCTGGGGATTGGTGAGTTAGCGCTCAAAGCTGTAGAACGATGGGGAAAATATAAAAGGTTATTAGAATTAAATGTTATTATATAGTAATGAAAATTTTAAACCTATTCATCGCAAAATATGAGTTTTTGAGTTGTACCGCTATTGCTGCATATGACCGATATATCAATATACTGAACCGGTAATATGATATGGCTTGGGTCTGGAAAATATTTCTGATGGAATACAAGGTACTACAACTATCAAACAATAATATTAACCAATAATGTTTTAAAAAATGAAACCAAATTATGATCCGTTCTAGTGTGCTAGAGCCCCCTTATCCACGGATTTGAGAAAAAATCCATTGGGTCCTAGTTAAGAAGTTTCAAACTTCATAATGTTTGTCAATTATACTAATATGAATACTATTTTGAAGACACAACCTTCTCTTGAGTCTCTAGCATTGAAGCGGACTTTTACAGCCTTATTCCAAAATTCCGAATGGTTCAGGCGGCAAAATAAATTGTTAGTGAATAAAAGCATTCGCGCTGTGAAAATGTTATTACTAATGTCAATAAATGAGATATTTGGCACCTGCAATACATGTAAAACCTTAATTCTTTTCCCAGTCGCTTTTGGCTACTGATGTTTGAGTGCACGCTTACATCTGTGGCTGAAATTACGGGAATCTAACTTAGCTTCATAAATTCAGACTTCACTTGAGTATTAGTTACCTCAAATGTATTTTCTCAAATTACAGAGGTCGAAAGATGCGTACGACGTCTTCGGTCCTGTTCCTGGTGATTGACGCTACTGTTCGGCCTGGCGCTGTTCGAGCGCTCGCGGCGACGGCGGAGCGACAGCAGCTGCGGCATAGCCGGACGAGCCGGCCTGGGGTGAGGGGCGGCAGCACGTCTCCATTGGCGGCAGCGAGGCCAGACCAGCGTAGCTCGTGGAGTCACGAGGCCAGCTGTCGGACTCCCGCGTCGCACTAGGAGCGTCTGACTGCCCTCCTGTAAAAGCTGCAGGGCTTTTTCTTCTCATTTAATAGTATAGTTTAGGTGGACACTGCAGTGTTCTTTCTTCCCATACTGTGTAGAAGTTTTGTTGGTAATGTTCGTTTTCTGTATCGTCGAACATTAGCTTCAAAAGCGCGCTACTTTGTTAGACGTTTTATTAACGGGCTAGCCATTATAAAGATGTCGTACTGATTTCTGAAATTGCGCAGTTTTACTAATTCATAAATTCAGACTTCACTTGAGTATTAGTTACCTCAAATGCATTTTCTCAAATTACAGAGGTCGAAAACTGTGATGCAGGGTCTGTACTGTGTAAATGGGAGAGACATGTCACCACTAGGTGATGAAGCGGTTGAGGACGTCCCGCCATACGGCTACCGCGGAACGTAGCCGAACACGGTTGTATTTGAACGATTCAAATACAACCTCTTATGAAAGTGGTTGTATTTGAATCTATATGAATAGTTATTATAATATAAAAAAAATGTTGTCTTTGTCATTATGCATTGATTTGTTAAGAAAGAGTAAATGGGTTCACTTTAAAAAAAATTGCTTTTTATAATTGCATAAGTATGAAGGAGAAATATTGTTTGTTATTTAATTTCTGTTAGATATAATAAACAGTTGCATATTTTAAGTGATTTATAAATTACATAAATCTTTACTTTCAGTTGTATACAACAGTCTTTTAATATTTCTGTTATTCTTTCATTCATTACACATACTATTATATCTTTTATTAGCACTGTAAATATCAAGATATCTCAAATCATAACTATAAATAACATCATGTGACAATCATATTAAAATAAAAAATTACTCTTAATCTTGGATCTGAGGATTCTTGAATCTGCAATTAATCAATCAATCGTTTAATCAATCGTAAATTTGAATTTTGCTTTTGCTTTTTAATTAAAAATCAACAATAGTGTTATATAAAGCAATATACCCTATATTGCTTTATACAGAATAAACTTGCTCTCTTTTGCTATTTACTCCCTCTTCATCCGAGTCTCATTATAAAAAACTTGACAATCATTTTTAAAGTTCTAATATAATACAATGAAGTATACAACTTCAATTGAAAATACTTCTAAAAAAAATATTAAGTAGACCATTTAAGTTATGTCCAAATTATTCATAACTAAGATAGATACACACTTATGATCAATTAGACAACTTCTAAAAAACTTTAACTTTAATGTTCCATTTTTAATCATTTATTGCACTACAAGACACTAGAAGCTATATAAAATCGCAAGACATATCCTTAATATAATAATGAATATAGCTAATTCAGCAATCGAAATTAATGTACATATCATAATTTTTATATAACGATAACTAAGTCAAATAGGAAATAAAAATTATACTGCATGTTAAAGTTTTAGGTTATCCATGCAAGGTTAGGTTAATATATTTAGAATGTGAGAATGTAAATTTCAAGAAAGCTCTTACTATTATTGAGATGCACAAAATTCATTAAAACTCAACACTTACATTTATTATTTATATAATGATTAAGTAAATCCTCTGCTTATTGTTTTATGACTGCACGTTTCTTCGTTGTTATATTTCTCATTTTAAGAAATATCTCAACAGCTACTGGTGAAATAAGACTTTATACATTTAATTTGCTTCTAGTGATATTTGTTTCAAGAATTTTGCTAATTAAATTAAAACAAAATTATACATTTTAGTAAAAATTAAAGTACTAGAACTTTACAACGGGAAATTTAAAAATTTAATACACCGCCCATTCATTAATAAAATCAACTTGTTGTCTTGTTATATGATAGACAGTCAAAATGAGAATGAGTGCGTAAAAATATGTATGTGGGAGTGGAGCGAGATGCAGCTGAGACTACTTTCATACGATTCATTTCATACATACATACATGTGCAAGAGGGATGCGAGATAGCATGTGTTGGCGCCTGTAGTAAAACCGCCCTGACATAGACTACTAACAATAAAATTAATTACTAAAAAGATTATTTAATTTATAGAATTAGGCGTTACTTTGCGGAGATCCATAATACAAAAGTAATAATAAAATTATTTTGCTATAATCCGCGATGAAGTAAAATAGAAAATATATATAATGCTAAATGTAGAGTGGACAATCGGTTATCATACCTGATACATCATACCTGATTATCATACCAGGTTATCATACCTGATCACAAACTCAAGTTTGTGATAGTGAACGTATATAGTGCTTGTGTATCACGGTGGCGGTGGTGGAGGTTTGTGCATGTGTTTTTTACGACTCCTGCATGTATCAGGTATGATAACCGATTGTCCACTCTACATTTAGCATTATATATATTTTCTATTTTACTTCATCGCGGATTATAGCAAAATAATTTTATTATTACTTTTGAAAAAGATTATTTTGAATATTTGGAAACTTTTTGCATAATGAGCACAATAATGTAATGGTAAATCATTATTATCGATGCGAATTCGGTCTTGCAGTCGTATTTGATTAAAGTAAGTATATCGTTGGGTTTTTTTTAAAGTACATATAAATTAATAAGCTTTTTAAAGTACATATAATTTTTTGCTTAAGATAACGCCAATGTAGAGCGGGGGTAGGTATTAATAGTGAAATAAGTTACTAAACGTTCAAATATATTGATTGACATTAAAGACCCTTAATTAATTGAATAAAAATGAAAATTTCCATTTTGACATTATTTTTAACAATATGTCATTGACAAAGTTGTCGCAGAATTGGTGTAGGAAGAGCAAAGAACTTTTAAAATCACGAGTATCTGTTTCCAAAAAAATTCTAGTGTACAAAATATTTTTAAGACCTTTGCTTATTTACAATTGGTTTGAAGGTAACGATAACAAATTAAAAAGTCTCGAACTTCAAGCTTTAAGACATATACTTAAGAAATCATCTGAAAGATGTTTGTACGAAATATATACTGATGTTGATATAATAAAATACATTACATTGCAACGGATTAGATGGAAAAAAGCTACAGGTTCTTATACTCACACAGCAAAAAGAATGCTTTATTCATGTTCCAATAAAGTTTGCAACTCTACTTCCTATTTTGCAAGACACAAGAAATTGAACAGTTTAAATTAAATATCATTATATTAATAAAAAAATTTGTATAGTAAAAATTTGAATATTAACATTAAATAACGTAAAACAATTTTTTATTTTATTTCTCTTTTATTAAATCTCTCACTTTTAGAGATTTTTCTTTATTTTGATTGATTTTCTTTAGATAGTTTCTAATTGTATTTTTTACGTAGTAGTAGTAATACTCTCGCTATAAGGGTGTTTTTGTATCTTGTTTATCTTTGAGTTTTTGTTAAATTTACATGATAGACATTTTAGTTAATTACCGGAGTTTAAAGGCCAATATAGGTCAGTATATGAATAAAAACTGTGACAAATCAACGGTGTTGCCGTGTGATTCTTTGAACAGGCGCCAATGAGTTCTTCTGTTAAAACTTGTGTTTAATTTGCAAGTTATCACACGCTTTTGTGAAAGTCACACGTTGAAGGAAAACATCGTGAAAATAACCTATATATCTCTAGAAAATTCTGGGATAATATGTGTAACCTGCCAATCCGAATTGGAGTAGCGTGGTGGTCTTAGCTCCTACCCTTTTCTCCAATAACGGAGAGAGAATTCCTATGCTCAGCAGTGGAATACTACGAGGCCGTTACTTTTTTCATAAACAAGAATAAACAAATAAATGGTTTCATTGATACGTTTATACAGAGACATGCAAGTATAATTATAAATGTTGGTCGAACCAGCGCACCCGACTTTCATTACGTATTGTTCTTCTTAAAGCACATTCTTCTCCTTTCAATAGGTCGTGCCATCTTAAACGTTGATTAAGAACGTGATTTATAACATTAGTTTCCCTATATCGATGGTATACGCGAGCGACATTGGCACGTAATCGTTTTGGGTGTCTTGGAGGATATTTTGATTTATAAATTTCAAACAAAATAGCATGTTCAAAGCGCAGAAGCCGTCCAGCGCAACGCTCATTCAGCGTCCATATCTCGCATCCATATGTTAGGATGGGTCGTACAAATAGTTTATATATCTGAAACTTCGTCTGTGACTGTATTTGAGGATCACGAAGTAACGACTTGTGCCTTTGATACCACAAGCGTGCACATTTTAAACGTTTTGATGTTTCGCCACTCATTTGCGCGTTGCTTAGCTTGGGTATGCCGAATTGTTTTAGTATTGTAGCATCATTTTGCATAGTTAATATTATTTTGAAGTACTCTAAACTCTTACTACTACTATTGTAGACAATAAATAGCTGTCATTTTTTAATTTACATACTATGTACAAGTAAGAAGATTTTATAGATTACTTTTAGTTTTTGATAAAAAATTCATCTAAAGATAATATATTAATATAATAATAAATTCAATTAAAGTAAAAGTTGATTAAAAATTATTTATAGAATTAGGCGTTACTTTGCGGAGGTTTATAAAACAAAACTAATGAAAATATTATTTTGCTATAATCCGCGATAAAATCTTTTTATTATATTATTTTTATTATATATTAAACTTTTTTATCAAAATTTTAATATATAAATATTAAAATTTTATCGCAGATTATAGAAAAAATAATATTTTCATTAGTTTTGTTAAAAAAATATTAAAACTTGATGATTACTAAATTTATTGTTGCGATATTTTTAAACTTTTTTATCGATATACATTTAATTATCCGCCGAGTTTTTTTGCTGGTTCTTCTCGGTAGGAGCAAACTTACGAATCAGTGGTAGCTTCTTTAAAAACATTTGACAATTCAAAAGTACTGTAAACTACTCCACTTGAATAAATAATAATTTTAATTTTAATTTAATCATCAAGCCATAGATTATAATGGATTATAAAAGAATATATGCTTTAAGAAGCAAGCTTTTTAAAGATTTTTTGTACAGAGATTTTCAACGGGCGATAGAGCGAGCTGTGCTCGGAGAGTCTAGAAGATCGTATCAGAAACGAGAAAATTCATTAAAAAGTTTTCAGTAAGATCTTTCTATAATGATCATGTGAAAGAATCGCCAATGCAAACTTATATTCTATATAGTAAAAGAAAAATAAAATTCAAGTTAGGAAATAAACACCGAAACTGTGCAATTCATTCGTTTTAACATGAAAAGAATTGGAGTATGATATACCTGTGAAACATTTTGTATAAATTAGATACAGTTAATTTTAAAAACAAATTAACAAATTAACTGGTTATTTGAACAGGTGCAAAGAATCACAAGGTTATCATATTAATAAAAGCAATTTAGTTCACTTTAAACCACAATCGTAATAAAGCAGCAGAAACGCCGATAAGTATAAGTAAGTTCACATTACGTTATCGCATCTAACACGCCATAACCGTCAGTTCATAAACTAAATTTATTGTTGAATGTGAAACAATAAGTAATGTTTATAAACCTAAGCTATGCGTAACATTAAATATCGTTATATTTGTTCCAGTACGTTCAGGCAACTATACGATCAACAATTGAAAATGGTTCCGTTGACAATATTAATGTTACTATTTAATACAGTGTATGCTGTGACCCAGCAATGTGCTGTAGTAGACGTCAAAACGCTGATGGAAGGATGTGATCGTTTGGTTGGGTTAAATATTACTAGTGTAGGGGGTACAATGGTCAACGATCATAACTGTGATGTGCTATTGCCTCAGCAAGTTTTCGCAGATGAACCACTCTTTCAGTATGATTCAGCCGATTCGGTAAGTGATATTTGGTACGAAAATGATGACATTCTTTCTGAAAGGTAGATGTGCAATAACGTATCTCCCAATGATGGTGATGCAGTTTTAATCCTGAATGAGGTGTGAGAACAAATAGTAGTTTTTCATTAATATAGACTTTCTTCATAAACGCCGTGTGGTATCCGGCTGAATAGAATAGTACCACGCTCATTTCTTACCGAGGTGTCGTAAAAGGCGAAAAAGGTAAGTCAACCCGCCGTGTGGTATCCGGTTGAGTAGAATAGTACCACCCTTATTTCTTACCGAGGTGTCGTAAAAGGCGACTAAGGTAAGTCGACTCGCCCTGTGGTATCCGGTCGAGTAAAATAGACCACCTTCTTTCTTACCGAGGTTAAGGTAAGTTGACGTCAGGCAGTAAAATACGTAGCCAAATCATATGACAACATATTTGTAACATGTTGTGCCGACCCCACTTAGATCGGGATAAGGACACGAGGATGATAATGTGACTTTCTTCGTAAATGGATAAAAAGGGCAATTTCATAATAATTTTTTTTTTTTAGAAAAAGTTTTATTCGATTATAATGGTTGATCCCGACGCTCCACCCCAAATAGAAGGTGAATTTTACTTGCACATGTTGAAGTCTAATATTGCGGTAAGCATTAAGATTATGGAAAGATATAAAATAATGAATAAGTATCAGAAATTGAACTAAATAGAATAAACGATGTGCACTTACTTATACAAATAATATTTTTTAGGGCGTGGGTCTTAAATCTAAGGATAGCAGCAAAACTGTTGGTATTGATTATAGAGGTAAAAAGGCTTCTTTTTAATAGATTTCTTCATTAATACCTAATATTAAAGTAAATTAATTTTAACAAATTACGTAATACCAGAGAGGTCCATAGGACGAAATATATTATATACTTTAAATATTATTAGCAATCCTTCAAAATATTTAAGGACGTATTTTTTTTTATAAAAAATCTTTTAAAATTTTTCTAACATCCAATTTGTTCTAACTACTACATTATCTAAATCCATGGTTTAGATACTTCGCAAAAAGACCGAGACGCGTAGACTCATTTGCTTTCTCTTTTCTTTTCTATGGACACATTTTAGGATCGCTTCCCTACTCTATGTATAATAAACGCTATGCATAATACACAAATGTTTAAAAGTGTGTTTAAATACTAATTATTATCTATGATTTATAACTAACTACTATTTGTTATCTTTTAAGGTTACAAACCACCAACGCCACCTAACGGTACAGGCGTACACCGCTACATGAGTTTGGTCTATGAACAAGCAGACGGAAATAACTTTTTGCCCAGCGTACCTTCTTCGCGCAACAGATTCAATCTAGCGAACTGGCTTCAAGGCAAAAATCTTTGTGGACCTGTTGCCGCAACAGAATTTCGTGCTCAATACTAGATGGCGTTATGTGTTATTTCATCAATTTTAATTACACCAATGTTAATATCAATCTATAATAGTGCTATGTATTATTTTGTATTTATGATTATATCGTTTTGTAAATCAGTTTCTTATTAATCCCTTATTCCAGATTGCTCATGGCAACAATATTTGTATTCTGTTTTTATATCTAATGTTATATGTATTGTTTAATTATTTATGTTTTCCTACTAATGTGCAGAAAGTTTAATTCAAATAAAAGTTAATCTTACAGGGATTTTTATTTAATATCTTCATCATCGCTGTGGCTGGAAACTTTTATATAAAAGTCCAACGCTGTATATAAGGACAATCCAATCAAACCGAAAACTATTTTTTGAGTGATGTGGTCGACACTATACGGAGCAGAATGTTTATATAAAAAATAATATAGTCAATTTAATAACTTAAATAGATATAGCTTACATATTAAAGCTTTTTTCTTTATTTAATTAAGGCCCTTTTATTCATATGACAGTCCCATTAGTACTACCATATAAAAAATTCACAGTGTAAAAACTATTTAATAATATTGTAACAACGCAGCCATGTCGCTACTGCAAGCAAGCAAGCAAGCAAGCAAGCAAGCAAGCAAGCAAGCAAGCCATGACGTCACATCTTGCCACAGCCTTTCGCGCCATTTTGACGTGGGAGATGTGACAGCCGCTGTCATTAGCAGCTAGCCCGCGAATAGCGAATGAGAGTTTGCCTTGATTTTCATTTTAGCATTTTTATGAAAAGAATAAAACTGATTTAGAATACTTCTTTTATTAATATAAGTAGTTATGTTACAATATATAACACTTTAAATTAGACTAATGAGTTTTATACCAAAACTTTTCATATTTTCTTTTTAAATACTTTTTTTAAGAACTACATTAGGCATTTTAAAAAGGGAATACATGCATGTCATGTTTTGTACACACTTATTGAAATTGTTCTACAATTTTGAAAATTATAAGGTATTTTTTGTTAAATTGTATTTCCTTTGTTTTCCTTGCTATACGGGTTTAGCTTTGTGTTGTTACGTTCAGAAAACGCTTCTATCGACAACATTAGTATGAAACTACAATGAAAAACTGTCGTAAAATACGTCATGAAATATTATTCCTAATGTATATAATTATTCCTACCGGTCGTTTAAATTGGAAATGATTACCAAATTTTCAATTAAAGCACGCAAGCTATTGGAACACTTAATAACGGCCAGTTAACTCAAGACTGGCGCCAATGCTTAATTTTGTTAGACAAAGTTGAAAAATAAAGCCTGCGATGCGTAGGTTGCGCACGCGACACTTCCCTCTCACTTGATGCCCACGCACCACTAATTTATATAAACAAATTATTCTCCCATCTCACACTAACTACTGGTTTATAACCCTTTACCAATAAGGCGGATGACATTTGACCTGGGCATTTTGAATCGAATCATTTTATTAATGTTTGAGCTTATTTCACATGTACGAAGTATTAAGAGTAGTGTTGTTTATATACAGATGTTAAATACGCAACATGACTATAAATAGAGTTTGGGCTTCTGTTATATTTTATTTGATAATAACTAATAAATGTTTCTATTACTGCTAATGTTATAAATGTGAAAGTTTGTGAGTATGTATGTTTGTTGCTCTTTCATGGCGATATCGATGACATTGGGCACAATTATTTCTTATACATCCCGTAAATTTTAACAGGAATAAGATGACATTGAAAAGCGCTATCTATTATCAACCTAACACGCTAAAACTCAGTCTACGCAAATGAAGTTGCGTGTGAAATGTACTTATGATATAATTCCTAATGCGACGTTAACTATTTTTGTCTCTTTCTTGCAGGAGTAGAACTTTCTGTCAATAGCTTGTTGGCTGGTCAAGTCCGATACAGTCCTCCACAACGCGTCGATTTAAGCCGAGGTCCGGCCTCACAGGAGGCACCCTTAAGGCGACGCTCCCAGGATGCTGCGAGTCTCGCTCGAGACTCGCTCTTCCAGTTTTTCACTCCAGCGATGCTTCTGCGCTCGCCCACTCTCTCGGTGACGCTGTCAAAGCCTCTAGGGCTAACAGCATTAGTTAGAGTCCGAAAAAAAATTGTTGACTGTGTTGTTCCACCTAAATTTTCCACCGTTGTACAATAGAATCATATCTGCAGGCAGAACTAGAGATCTCAATATGTATATAGACATGTTTTAGGATTCAAGTCGTAAATAAAAGATGATTAATTTCTGTTAATGAATTGCGATGTTCTTAGAAGGGAGTCTCATTCAAAGTTATGAATAATTCCGGTTAACCGCAATAGAGATAAGGTTCTAACATATTTACATACAACGATTTTAAATATTTATTTTAAGCAGCATTCATAATGTTTTATTTAAAGATATTAGTAATAATAATAATTTTTATTGACCTTAAAGTCGATAGCAAAGTGCACTATGAGTATCGAAAGATTATTTAATTATGAATTATGTTAAAAAAACGGGATGACCAATAAAAATGAACAACATAATAAAAAGACTTACAAAAAAGCCGTGATAATCGACAGAGCGTTAGACATTCACATAGCTTAATTGCAGTTTAACATGTGTTTTACGAAGCCCAGAATAAGACCGTGCGACTCTTTCGAGGGAGTCACGATTTCAAAACTTCAAACTCCGGGCAGACACCAAAGAGTTTCAATGAGTTCTGTTAAAAGTTGTGTCTAATTGATATCTGCAGCTCACCCGCACGCTTTTTGGTGAAAGAATACATTATGAAGAAACCTCCATATCTCTAGAGAATTCTGGAGAATTCTCTCTGAGCTAAGCTAAAAATGTCTTATTGATGCTAAAATGTTAAAAGAGTCTCATTGAGTTCCCATTAGGTGGGGCAAATAGTTAGAAAAATCAATAGAATAGGTATTGTGGTTCTAAAGTGTGGCGATCGCTATCGAAACACGAGTCACTAGGTCGACAGACAACCACAAAAAAGTCGCAAGGAGGCACTGAATCTAAGCGGCATAATCTTAGAAATCCACCAAACAGATTGAACAAAAAAATAGGCAAAAAGAATTCTTTATATCATTCACATTTAAAAATTGCGTCTCAGCATTATGCTAAGTAATGTTGCAATACTTGATACATTCATAAGCACAACTAGGTAAAATTTACTATCGAGAAAGCATTCAAAGCTTCTTAAGTTATTGAGAAAAAAGAGATTGATTCTTGCTCTTTCATTATTTTGCATCAAAATATTTCTTTTCAATTTCTCTTTAATTTAACTTAGTCCTCAGATATAAAATTTTTATGTTACCTTTGGAATGTAAAAATTATGAGTTAAATAATGTGCATATTATTAATAAAGATATGGATATAGCCGATTAAAATGACTAAATATCTTATTTCATTAATGAATTTTAAATAAAGGCGTGTCTGTATTCCGCTAGTCAGGTTATGTCATAAACTCGAATATGTTTTATCACAGGAAGCACGTCTATCGTAAATTGATCAAGAGTTGTTTGAAATGCTATGAGACTTCGCACACATTAGATAAAGTACATTTCATATTAAAGATGAATGAGATGAATATTAAACATAAAAAGTCGTGGACATTATTAACTTTTAGTTTTGTATTAAATAAAAAAAATAAAGTAAAAAGATATAAAATATAATACGAATATTTTTCAATCATTTATAGAATTAGGCGTTACTTTGCGGAGATCCATAATACAAAAGTAATAATAAAATTATTTTGCTATAATCCGCGATGAAATGATTTCATCGCGGATTATAGCAAAATAATTTTATTATTACTTTAATATTTTTCAAGTAAAATAACAGTAAAGTAGTAACGGCCTTCTATTGTATGCAGGTAGGAAAAACCTGTTATCTTGGGGATTGAAGCTTACTAAAATTAGGGCCTGTTTCACAAATTACTGTTGAAGTGTCGGATAGTTACCCGACAAAAAAACTAAGTAGCAAATAAATAGCTCTAAAAAGTGAAAAATTAAAAAGAAAAAAATCGCGCCCATTTTGAAATAACTATTTGCTATCCAGCAGTTAAAAAAATAACAGCCACCTGATCTTTCTGTTAACTTATTAGGACTTTAAGTGCTGAATAGGCCTATCAGAAACCTGAGAGACGCATGATTCCGAGATACGTGTCAGATATGTTCCCAATAAGCTAACTGACATTTTAATGGTAACTTGTGAAGCCCACAACAGGTCCTTACAGGGTCACAACGTCGTTCCGATGGGGAGTTATCCAGGGATATGCAGGTTTTATCACGAAATATTCCTCCCAAAAAAGGGTAAGATACTAAGAAAATATTAATTATTTATTTATTAAGCATATAAGTTATAAAAAAAACATAGTTAGCAGGAGTTTGAATATATACCTAGGGCAAAGATTATATACTAAGGTTTACGCTCTATATGTTAGGCCATTACAACTTTATGTTTTACCTTAATTAATCAGATTATTCGGAAATACTTGTTTGCTTTTGTAAATAGTCATATTACTCCTTCAATAAGTTGTTACTTTTAATCATCCTCTTGCCCTTATCCCACTCTAAGTGCGGTCGGCCCAACATGCTATCACATGATTTAGCTGCATTTTTACGACTGGCCGCCATCTGACGTCAACTTACTTTAGTCGTATTTTACGTCACCTCGGTAAGAAAGATGGTTTTCTATTCTACTAAACCGGATACCACACGGTGGGTCAACTTACCTTAATTAATCGCTTTTTACGACACCACGGTAAGAAATGAAATTGGTCTATTCTACTCAACAGGATACCACACGGCGGGTCGACTTACCTTAGTCGCCTTCTACGACACCTGGGTAAGAAATGAGGGTGGTCTATTTTACTCAGCCGCATACCACACGGCTAAGTTATTACTTTTAATACCTATATTTACGTAATTACATTTCGAATTTATGAAAAAATTAAATATGTTAAACTATCTGCAATACTTGTATTATTTGCCCATATCATAGGGATTATTTATCCAATATATGAGTTCATTTCAAATTTTTTTTTAATACCTCAGCGTGAACGTCTACAAAAAAGGCTTATAATTTTTTTTTATTGAATGGACTGTATGCTGTTAGCCCTAACAGCTTTTACAGCATCACCAGGCGGGACAGGAGAGCGCAGAAACATCATCAAGGAAGGCAGAAGCTCTACTAGCGTCAGGGAACGTCGTACTAAGGGTGCCTCCTGAGAGGCCGGACCACGGCTTAGGGCGACGTGTAGTGGAGGGCTGATGGTATGACTTCGATTAGTCATTACGACGTCGGAAGGGTGGCAAGTAGCTACGAACAACCGACGTCAGAAATCTGGGACCACGTCTTCATCGGCGAAGAAAATATTAAAAAATTATATAGAATTTGACTTGCGTGTACGCAGTCCATATACTTACCGGTTTGGCGTGTGCTGTGGCAGCGGGCTTGCACCGGAAATGCTCTGGACGCGACTGTTAGCAGTCAAAAAACTTTAATAAATATTTAATCAAAACAAGAAGACCTTTCCACTACAACGGAACCTGTTGTTAGAGAATCCGTTTGTTTTAGAAATAGTTTCTGTAGATGTGAAATTCCGTTTACTCGTTGCAATATAATAATGAAATAATTATGTAAAAACGGCAGAATTGAATCATGCCATTTACATGTGACGGCGCTACTTCCATAAAAGAATAAAATAAACAATAACAAAGTTAGATATTTTAGTGACCAAATTATTTGTAAAAAAATGTACCACGTATCACGTTAGAATTTTCTATACATCATTACTTTCATCTTCTTTTTTAATTAAAGCCTTCTTTAGTCATCTCCTATAATTTTGGTACTATGTACATAATATTCTAATCATATAATATATAAAATAATAAGGGACAATAATAAAAGTATGGTTAGCTTACGAGAAATAATAAGATAATATTTAAGTTTCTAAAGACTGTATTCACTGTTTTTCCGTCCACGATCATACAAAAACTAAATTTAACACGCCCGGAACGTCACCTGTCAAAAATGTTTCCCGCCTCTTTTGCTGTTCGAAATGCACACTAAAACTAATAATACACTAATTGGCAACACTGTCCAATCACTAACAGTATTTTTATTATTGTGCCTTTTCAAAAGTGTTACTAGAGATAGGTATTTTCATTCATTTCCAGCTATTTATATAAGTACCAGTACTCTTATTTTATATACTTTGACAAAGTATGTAATTGGAATTCTTTGAACAAGATATTTAAATATAAAAAATATACTGAACTGACAAATCGTGTTTTCGATGCATAAATACATACAAATTATGACCTTTTTAGTAGAGATTTAGAAAGAAAGAAAATATTTGACATTTATAGGGCGTATATATTAAAGTCTTGTTTCGTTGCGCCAAATGTTACGGCTTCCTTCCGGTCGCCCACGGCCGCCCTCGCGTGCCCTACGCCTCCGCGAACTTGTAATATCAATCACTGAATGAAATAGGCACCATTACGATATCTTTGATTTAGAGGTTAATAATTGCAGTGCGTTTAGTCGTTTATTGCATTCGATAGCTATCTATATAATATTTATGATTATTTCTTATTTCGTTTCCTTTCGATGTGAGAAAGCTAAATAAAAATCAACATTTTGCATATTAGCTGTTTTTGTGTGATACACAGCAATAAAGTGGAAAGGTGTTTTTCTCTGCATTCAGGGTACGCTGAATCTTCTCTTTTCTCATAATTACAAGGTAGCTATTAAACAGGCAGTGCCCTCTTTTTCTCTGCTTTGAGACATTCATTACGTATTTAAGTAAATACTTACAATGCTGTTTGTAAATGTTTGTAAAATAATTAGGATTTTATTACTAGAACCTGATTAACTGAGGTAAGGGGGAGGGGGGTAAGGGGGAGGCTCGTCCCAATCAGTCTCCCCAATTGTCAACCTCACCTGCACGCGGTGCACCCTGCAAGTTAACCAACGAGGCTCTGGCGACCGGCTAATGGCGGTATAACCATTCATATAGCTGACCTAAATTCTACCAGACCGACAGTGGGCAGCAGCACTGTCGGTGCGATATGGTCAGCACTGCGATCACCAACCCGCAGGCCAAGCGTGGTGATTACTGGCAATACCTTCATGGCATTAAAAACAAAACCACAGCCCCTAGTTCCCGGCAGCTCCGCTATTCCCAGCTCTGGCAGCGGTTTGGGTAACGGCGGGGCAGGGGGTGTCAAGAATCTCCGGCAGAGATTCCGCTGCCAACCCCGACGACTAGACCTGGCAACGTACAACGCACGCACTTTGAGGGAAGACGAAAAGATACTCGAGCTGGAAGAAACAGTAAGCAAGTTGCACTGGGATGTGATAGGATTATCCGAAGTCCGAAGAGAGGGAGAGGACACGATGATCCTAAAATCCGGAAACTTGCTTTACTACCGGGAGGGCGAACAACAGTCCCAAGGTGGTGTCGGGTTTCTCGTCCACAAGTCCCTTGTCAACAACATTGTTCAAGTCGAGAGTGTGTCGAGCAGGGTCGCGTTCCTGATACTCAGAATTACCAAACGGTATTCGCTGAAGGTCATACAGGTCTACGCACCGACATCGGCACATCCGGACGAGGAGGTAGAGGCCATGTATGAGGATTTATCTAGAGCCATGCATGCCTCCAAAACCTTCTACACTGTTGTGATGGGGGATTTCAACGCAAAGCTGGGCAAGCGAAGCGGCACCGAGTTGAGAGTAGGGCAATTTGGATATGGGCCACGGAACCACAGGGGCCAGATGTTGGCCGATTTCTTGGAGAGAGAAGATCTCTATATGATGAACTCTTTCTTCAGGAAACGACCACATCGAAAATGGACCTGGGTAAGTCCCGACGGTTCCACGAGAAACGAGATCGACTTCATCATGTCGACCAGGCGTCATATATTCAATGATGTCTCTGTGATCAATACCGTGAAAACCGGGAGCGATCACCGTATGGTTAGAGGCACATTGAATATATGCGTACAGCTGGAAAGATCCAGACTGGTGAAGTCTACGCTCCGACCAACTCGAGCTCATATTCAAAACCCCGAGAACTTTCAACTCGAGCTGAAAAACCGTTTTGATTGCTTAGCTGACTGCGCTTCTGTGGACGATGTAAACGACAGGCTAGTGGAAACTGTCCATGCGGTGGGGTCCAAATTCTATAAGACTCACCGTAAGAGAACCAATAAATTCTCGACCCAGACTCTCAAGCTCATGGACGAGAGGAACGAAATGAGGCTACAGTCTTCAGTAGACGCTTCGAGCTACCGTCTGATCAATAGACAGATTTCTAAGGCGCAGAAATGCGACCTGCGACACTTTAACACCGAATATATTCGAGATGCCATTGAGCGTAACAGGGGCTCAAAAGTGTTCGCAAGAGATCTGTCTATTGGGCAGAGGCAGTTAATGCGACTGAAGACCGATACTGGTAGTATCATTTCGTCTCGACCTGAGATTTTGGGAGAGGTTGAGAAGTTCTTTGGACAGTTATACACCTCAACACAACAGCCTGTTGTCAATTTGGCAAAAGACCCAAGAGCCAAGTTGACCCGACACTATACCGAAGATATCCCGGACGTCAGCCTATACGAGATTAGTACGGCTCTCAAACAACTTAAGAACAACAAGGCTCCGGGTGATGACGGAATCACTACAGAACTCCTGAAGGCGGGTGGAAAACCGGTACTCCAAGTCCTTCAGCGGTTGTTCAATTCCGTCATTCACGAGGGCACTACGCCGGAAGCGTGGCACAGGAGCGTGGTGGTTCTTTTCTTCAAGAAGGGTGATAACACCTTATTGAAGAATTATAGACCCATCGCGCTGCTGAGTCAGGTTTATAAGTTGTTTTCGAGAGTCGTAACGAATCGTCTCGCTCGTAGGTTCGACGACTTCCAGCCTCCCGAACAAGCCGGTTTCCGGAAAGGCTATAGTACCATAGACCACATATTTACGCTGCGGCAGGTTATACAGAAGACCGAGGAGTATAACCGGCCACTTTGCTTGGCGTTTGTGGACTATGAGAAGGCCTTTGATTCGGTGGAAACATGGGCTGTGTTAAGATCGCTCCAGCGATGCCGAATCGACTATCGGTACGTCCAAGTGTTGAAGTGTCTGTATGAAAACGCCTCAATGTCTGTCCGTATCCAAGACAGAACTACGAGACCAATCCAAATGCGGCGTGGTGTGCGACAGGGAGATGTCATCTCCCCGAAGCTGTTTACCGCTGCATTGGAGGATGTCTTTAAGCTTTTGGATTGGAACGGATATGGCATCAACATTAACGGCGAGTACATCACTCACCTTCGATTTGCCGACGACATAGTCGTTATGGCAGAGTCCCTGGAGGATCTTAACACAATGCTCGACGACCTCAGCAGAGTATCTCAACAGGTGGGCCTAAAAATGAACATGAGCAAGACGAAAGTTATGTCAAACTCACATGTTCCGCTTCACCCGATCATCGTTGAGAACTCTGCACTCGAAATTGTCGACGAATATATATACCTGGGACATACGGTCCGGCTAGGTAGGTCCAATTTCGAGAAAGAGGTCAGTCGCCGAATCCAACTCGGATGGGCAGCGTTTGGGAAACTACGCGAGATCTTTTCGTCCAATATTCCTCAGTGTCTGAAGACTAAAGTCTTCGAACAGTGCGTGTTGCCAGTGATGACCTATGGCTCTGAATCATGGTCGCTGACTATGGGCCTCATAAGAAAGCTCAGAGTCGCTCAGCGGGCGATGGAGCGAGCTATGCTCGGAGTTTCTCTACGTGATCAAATCAGAAATGAGGAGATCCGTAGAAGAACCAGAGTCACCGACATAGCTCAGCGGGTCGCGAAGCTGAAGTGGCGATGGGCGGGGCACATAGTGCGGAGAACGGATGGACGTTGGGGTCTCAAAGTGTTGGAATGGCGACCCCGCACCGGAAAGCGCAGTGTCGGAAGACCCCCTGCTAGATGGACAGACGACCTCAAAAGGGTCGCGGGGAGCCGCTGGATACAAGCGGCACAAAATCGTGTGTTCTGGAGATCCCATGAGGAGACCTATGTCCAGCAGTGGACGTCCATCGGTTGAAGAAGAAGAAGAGAAGATTAACTGAGCCTTGCTCGGTAATTTTTTTTAAATAAAAAAAGAAAAAAAATTGGTTAGGTGGGACTCGATACTAGGTATTTACATTTCTCGAGACCGTCCGTTCCCCGAACCCGTGTTTTGTATACGTTACTAGAGATTAAGATAAACTTTGTAAGTATAATTTGATAATTGACTGAAATTTACCTGAGTATTTTGGTCTTAGTTTATTTATTCAAGACAAGGAAATAACATAAAATTGGAATGCCAAAGTTTTGTCAGGTGCGTTATGCAAACTGAGATAGAATGAATTGCAAATGCAGTCATTGCCAAAAGCAGCGCAACCCGTTTCTCAATGCGAAAGAGGACTACGTCATGCTTAAATCTGTTCGAAGGCTGTATGGAGGCGTTAACAGTGCCGGAGCAATTAAATAAATTGATTATTTCCTTTCGAATTCACCACAATATCAACTAGAGATATTTATCGTCTGTCACATTAGCTATCTAAATCTAAATAGGGAATCTATTTATGAACAATAGACATCATTTTGTAACGTTATCGGGTTATTACTGATAACCGTTATTATGTTTGTCACTAAAACATTAAGTCTATTTAATAATTTCATATCTGTGATGGAGTCCATTCAATAAAGAAGTAAATGTTGTACATATACTCGAATGATCGGATGTAGTTATGTAAGGGAATGAAAGTACTTAGACCGTAAATAAAATTATATTGAAAATTTTCAGTGGCAAAATGATTACGTATATGATTTCTATACTTACTGGAACTTAATGGTATACCTATGTATGTAACATGCAGATCTCGGAATAACTTCTGTTATATTCGTACCTACCTATTAGTAATAAAGGATGGTAGGTAAAAGTTCTTCTCGAGGGATAGACGAGGTATTTATCCAACAATGGGATACGAAAGTAATAACTTTATTAAGTTTATTTATTGTCTTTAAATAAAACGTACGCAGACAATATATTTTATATCATTAATATTTATTTGAGTTAATCTTGTATGAATATACATATATAAATATATTTTCTCAATCTCGGAACCGGCTCCAACGATTTTCATGAAATTCAGCATGTCGGGGGTTTTGGGGAAACACAATCGATCTTACTAGGTTTTATTTTACAGAAATGTCGTTTTATCCCTGTTTTCGGGCACTGAAAAAATGTTAAAAAAAGCGTACCAAAATGTTCGTAGCCCAGGATCGATTCGCACATGTCACCCTGTCTTTTCTTTCTTTCCTTTTTTAAATCTTAAAAAAAATTACCGAGCAACGCTCGAATACCTTTTTGTTATAAAAGATGATTTTACAAATGAAAAGTCTGACTAATGTATATTACGCAAAACAAAGAACCGTAAAATTCAGTGATATAACGTTAATAACGCTCACCTGCCTTCAGTTTCCACATACCTATACAACATGTTAAAACTGCTTGGTATGCCCGTGTTGACATTTTCATTAGCAAGGTTCGACAGGGCCGGCAGCTGGCCGTGACACGCCGTGTCGTGCGTACGCCACAAATTTGCCTTCCATTGATAAAAACGTCGCCCACTCATCTGGCTCCATTCACCGGCGCCATGGCTTGCGCAACGCGCGTGCGCTCCCCCGCCCCTGGTGCTCCACCCGCGAAGACCTCCATTCGAAGCCTTCCGCAACAGTTGTCACTGCTTCTAGGTTACATGTCTAATGATTTTACCATATATGGCGGAGTCGAGAGAATTCATTCATAAAACCGTTAGAGGCATCTCAGTATTGCATATCAACACTGGAATTCGCGCCAAACAGACATAAGTAATAATAATATATAATATTATTCTTATGAATATGATCCATAGTAGAATTACTAGAGTAGGGGCCAACAAATAATTCGTGCACCAAATAATGAGAAGTAAGAAGAAACTCATATATTTATCTTTGTTTAACGACACATAAGGAAAAGTGACCGATAGTAAATTTTTATTGTTGATGGATATTTTATTATGGCTCCTCTACTCTATTATAATAACTCCTTGATATGATCGTCGTTCAAAGAAAATCTTCCTAAATTTCGTAACTATACAAATACCTTATACAAGTAACATTCGTATGTACTACAAATTTTGGCCACCACCACCACACTACAATAGAACTGCCCACATTCCCTACCACAATTCCAACAATAGTCGCACATACCCGAAAAATCGTCAGGAAGTAAACTCCAGAAGCAAGCATAGATGAATAAGTATAAAAATACCTTTGTCAACGATCTTGGTTTGATTTTGTGTACTAGTCACCATTTTAATATTGTTTAACATTTGTAAGATATGATGATCACGAAGAAGTGCACCATCGTGCTCATGTCTAGAAAGTCATGTCATTCATTATAGTCATTAAATAGATATCATGAGATTTACAAAGTTTTTTTGGTTCCCATAAATAATTAAAATATCGGTTTCGGCAGATATATGTGTATCATATCATAGTGATTAATAATTACTACAAGGTTTTCTGAAAAATTGCTTGTACCCATTATTTTTAGTAGAAAGAATTGGAATAATATCTGCTTGGTAGAACACAGTCAAAACTGGGATAACATAGTTGGCTTGGAATTTTAATGCACGACCATGGACAAAATAACAAAATAAGTTCTACAGTCGAAAGGGTTATAGTCTGTATAATCAAAACTATGCTACTGTATGATGTCTGTGAAAATATGTATAATGCATTAAAATTCAAATAGAAAAATTCGTTGTATTTTTTCTATAAAACATGCACATAAACATGTCAAGCACAGCCATGAATTTTATGAAAAAATAAGAAAAATATGTTTTATATAATTCATGTGCCATTAAAATATGCCATAAAATTATTTGGCATTTTATTCGTGATCGTTTTTAATATTGAGAATAAGCTGGAAATTATGTGCAACTTGTAAATTTTAGGCCCTTCTTAACGATGCTTTTACATCGACAGCCCGCCATAAAAGGGCGAAAGGTATCCCAATTGAGATTATCGGTTTACACGGTGTAATATAACTACGTGGATTTACAAGCAGGAGTCAATTCACTATCACATTAATGTCTTTAAGAGTGCTGCGTGGAATCGAATTAATTGATGTGCAATTTATACCGATTTACAGCTTCTTGAAGCGGTTGCAAATAAATATGGTGTACAGAAAACGTAAACCTTGTTATGTGTATCTGGGTGCGAGGACTCGAGGGCAAAAAAAGTTTAAAGTGATGCTTAGAATGTGATTCAGGAATATCTTGAACTGAGACACTAAAATAAAATAAAAAAATTTTAATTTCCCAAATTTAACATTTAAACTTTCCAAAGTCCAATCAATTCCAATCAAATTACAGGCATTAGGTTTTTCAATACTTTCTCCACACATGACTTTCATATAACTTGTAACCGGGGTTGCGTTTTTTTACAAAATAATTCCCTTTAGCTCGGCCTTATGCGTGAACTTAGCGTAATGATAAACAACTGAACTAAATCCGTATAAGCCAATATATTCAAAATGCAATTACTTCATTATATAATTTAGAAGTAGGAGTATTATGAACTAAATTAACACTTCCGTCGCCCACTATTAACGGAAGTATTAATTAATAATTGACGTAGTAGATTTTTTTGTGTATAAATTGACTACATAACACGTTCATACTTAATCAAAAATAGAGTAAGTAGTGGCGATCGTATGTCGATTCGATTATAAGCTCACTAAGACTAATAAACTACCTACCTATTTGGGAGGAGGGGATTTTACAGTTTTTGGTTGTGGGGTTGCCAACACTGCGTGACACCATCATCCATTCGTTTTTTTAATGGAGAAACTGTTATTCACAATTTAGCTTTACAATCATCTAGGCCTAGTTTAATCTAGTAAATATTTTTTGTTCTACATACCTAATCAGTCCCAACTTGAGAATATTAGAGTAGTATTTAGTACAGCTATATTTCCTTATCTTATTATTTGTTTTCAGATATAACTAACATATTATTAGAGCTCGTAACATGGCACGGGAGCTGGATGCAGGTGAACGCACCTGAACCAGTTTATAATTAAGAACACATTTAAATTCATTAAAAATCTTTAAAACTTTCAAGCGGGACTCTCGGTAAAAGCGACACGTTAAGTGGCAACACCAGTTTGAGCGCACGCCGCACTTCGGTTTACATTTTCTTAGATAAATTAGCTGTCTCTATAAATACATTAATATTAAACGCGATATAAACGAATTAGAGTTTTTAAGACGTTCTTGTGTAACAATTATTAAGAGTAATGGGCAACTGCTTTTTTTTACAGTATACAGCGTTATTATTTTATCATAGAATAAACAATTTAAATGTAGAAGATGTGGTGTTGTGTTGCAAATTAAAAAATAAAGAATAGATAAAGAAAAGATTAGATTACAGTGTCATCGTTTAAGTCAATAACATTGTCAATTACGGAATGAAGTAACACAGCAAAGAAAAAGCATTTAAAAGAGTTTGATAAACTTAGGGAAACAATATACTTGGTGAAACCAATGTTGCAACCTTTGGACTCTTTCTAGGGTGTCATGGGTTCAAACCCCGGGCAGACACCAACGAGTTTTTCTGTTAAAACTATCGTGTGATAACTTGCAAATATCTAACTGATATTTGCAAGTTATCACACGCTTTTCGGGGGAGGAAAACATCGTGAGGAAACCTGTATATCTTTAGTGAATTCTAGGGATTTGAGTAACCTTCCAATGCGCTTTGGAATAGCTTGGTGGGTTATATAATAATAGCTTCAAACCTTCTCTCCAAAAAGGGAGAGAAGTCTTATACCAAGAAGTCGGATATTAGGCTTACTTTTATACATTTTCAGTTAATTTAATATTAAGGACAGTATCTATACAAAGCTCTAAAAATAATAATACCCTTGTTTTTACAAAGCTCTTAACATTATAAAACCGAAATGGATTTACATAACATTCATATGTCTCGATCTAAGCCAGATAAATTGCGAAACCAATCTCGTTATTGATTCAAACTTTCAAAAGTGATATTGCTTACTTTATAGTTTCAGAAGTGCTCATTAACTGTATCGTTCTGCCATGATATAACGTGGGCGTCCTCGTTAGGCATGTGATAGCTGCGACATACTCGGTAAACCTGACCAATAATATTTTATATTATACCAGCTCCATATTTTATAATAGTATTGTTCGTTAACCAAATTCCATCTATGATAGACTTTAATAATAAAAATAGTAATAATTTGTCCCAGAAGAAGGTAATATCGTAAGAGCTGATTAAGAAAAATTAATAAACTAGATCTTTACTTAGAGACTTAAAAGAACTGAGACACTATGTTGATGTTCCGTAGTATGGTATCCGGCCAAGTAGAATAGACTACTCTCATTTGTTACCAAGGTGTCGTAAAAGGCGACTGAGGTAAGTTGACGTCAGGCAGGCGGCCGGTCGTAAAATAACTAGCCAAAACATGTAACAATATGTTATGCAGACCCTACTTAGAGTTGTATAAGGGCAGAAGATGATGATCAGACTATGTTTCGAAATTCGAAACTGGACTGAGCTACAGCAGGGCGTGGCTGAACAGCTAGTAATTTTACAAAAATTGTTTGTACGAGCTTCAGGGAACAAGTGAAATTTTACTTTTAAAATTGTAGCTTTCTTAAACATCATATCTTTAGTTAATAAATTATACAACTATCTATAACTATAAATCTATAAAGTAATTATTAGAGACATGAAGACATAGAACAGATAAACCTATAAAATTAACCTTTCAAAGACATTATGTTTCAAAAGATTTCACATACACACGGTCATTAAGGTTACATCTTTACGTTCGGTATCACAATTCACTTACAAATCGTCACAAACTAGATGTCAAGGCAGTTATTTTTTGTACCTATTCCGTTAATCAATATGAGGTAATCATGGCCACCTCAAATTACAGCCTGACTCAATCGACCCAATCAAAAAGGGTCACTCAAATAATTACCTGAGTCTACGAACACAGATATTAAACACTAATTTAAAATTTCACGATCCCCAATTATCAAAATAGGGTTAACGATTTTCTTTGTCGTTACCATTGACTAACTAATAATTTAAGCTTTATGCGTAACGACTTTAACAACGCGGATATAGTCACGTATCTCTAATTTCAAATAGGAGAAATAGTTAAGTAAAGACTCGTGTACATTCAATTTAATTAACAGCGGCAAAAAATATATAAATTCACGCTGCCTATAAGTACAATGCATTCTTTCTTTATATTTACGTAACGTTATCATGAAGTGTTAGAAAACCATGCACTATGTGGAAAATCAATATAAGTTACAGATGATTTTTGTCATTACTCTTATTTCACGTTTTCTGTATAAAAAAATATTGTTTTCCTATACTTATTATAATAAAAATCCTCAAAAGCTTGTATGTGATCGATTTTTTCAAAAATCTACTGAACAGATTTATGTACGGTTTTTACGAAAAGGAAGTGCAATTCTTCAGGAAGGTTTAGGGTTAATAGTACATTACGTTTTATGTTAATTGTATTGATAAGGTCACACTGTTGTTAAGTAGTAGCTAAAGTTATGTAATAGAGAATTGTAGATCTACAAAATTCTACAAAAAAGTCCACCATAGCATGTCATCTCTTATGGCTAACTCACAATAACTGCTTTTATGTTCTAAATTTCAATTTAATATTTTTGTGACACACTGATTTCTACGCGGGCGAAGTCGCTGGCAAAGCTAGTATTTATATGAAATCTATACATAATATAAAACAAAGTCCTAAAAAGCTGTCTGTGATGATGAATTTTCTCAAAAATTACTTAACGCATATATTTGTACGATTCTTAAGGATAGGTTAAAGATAGGTCGCTTTTTGAAGAAAGTTTAGGTTAATAATTATTACGGTTTTATTGTAAAGTTATTGATTGACATACATATTTATGACACTGATTATGGCGCAGGTGAAGCCACGGGGCACCCTTAGGTAGTTTAGTTATATAATAAAAGATGATAGATAATAAAACGATTTCGTGACAAGAAAAATTCAAAATCGGAAAAAACTCGAATTCTTTACTTAATTGTCTAAATAGAATTTGCGCTCCTAATTAGTTGGTTATCTTAAACTTATTCATATGTATTAAAATTTAATATAAACGATGATGCATATTATAGGCAGGAAGTGAGAGGCATAGCGCCAATGAAACAATACAGTGATATTGGCAAATAATGCGTTTGTATAGCGCGTGCGCGTGGAGGCGGCGCGAACGTATGAATGGCGTCGGTGATTCACTGAGCCCCATTCACAGCTGGCGACGCGTGCGCATCGCGCAACTATTGATTGAATAACACACGTTGAATGAATAAGTTTGTAACTTTACACTTTGATGCATTAATGAATTAGCTGTGCTACATCGTGGCAAACGTTAGCGACCTTAAATACATGCATCAAACATTCATCATCTTTCTGCCCTTATTCCACTCTAAGTGAGGTCGGTACAAAACATGTTGTAAACATGCTGTCACATGATTTGGCTGCGCTACGACCGGCCGCCTGCTCAGGCAGGCGTAAAACTATAGTAAAGTATAGTAAATAGTATAGTAAACTATAGTAAGTGCTAAACTAGCGTAAAACTACGACAGATGTTAGTTGACGTCAGCGTCAACTTACCTCTGTCGTAGTTTTACGACACCTCGGTAAGAAAGAGGGTGGTCTATTCTACTAAACCAGATACTACACAGTGGGTCAACTTACCTTAGTCGCCTTTTACGATTCCTCGGTAAGAAAGAGAGTGGTCTATTCTACTAAACCGGATACCACACAGTGGGTCAACTTACCTTAGTCGCCTTTTACGATTCCTCGGTAAGAAAGAGGGTGGTCTATTCTACTAAACCGGATACCACATGACGGGTCGACTTACCTTAGTCGCCTTTTACGACACCTCGGTAAGAAATGAGGGTGATACTATTCTATTCAGCCGGATACCACACGGCGTAAATACATGCTAACATTATAAATATGAAAGTTATGCTAGCTAGCTGTATATCTTTCTGTCTATCTGTTACGTTTTCAGGGTTTATGCACTGGATTGATATTGGTGCAATTTAATACAATTAAACCTTATATACTTGTCATACTTATAGGACAAATAAAAAAAATCACGTTAATCGAGAAAAGAACAAACAATATAGCACATAAAAAAGGATATTTTAATACTGAAGTCGTGGATACCATATTGTCATGAATTTACCTCATCATAGAAATCCCCACTTTTAGATTCCTAGATATAGATAGATAGTATAGTAGGTATACCCATTTAAGGGTTCTGTCATTGGACAATACTAATGTTAGTTCTCATATAAATGTAAATGGCTAATTACCCTTGAGTTCACAGATACAAATCCAATCGACAAACTAAGTCACAACCAAGCCATAGGTTGTTGCATACTCTGCCTCATCTATAAACGAAAAACGAGGGCCTAAACTACTTAGAAATAATTGTTGCCTTTATTTCATAGTCGTCACGTTCCTTATAAAGGGGCTCGATGCCGGTCAATCCGAAAACCGTTATTTCAGGCCAGTCTGTCGTACTTGAAGGTAAAAGGTTACGAATCTAAGCTTCACATTTCCTAATAGCCTTTAAATGGTTAAACTGATCATTAAAACAGGACATATATATATATATATATATATATATATATATATATATATATATATATATATATATATATATATATATATATAGGAATATTTTATCCGTAATTTCTGTACTGTGTAAATATAGAACCTGACTTGGTAAAAAAAAAATTCAAACTACAAATTTAATTTTAACTTTTGATATTTTTATGTAAGGCATATTTGCTATCCGGCAGAATAGAATAGAACACCCTCTTTCTTACCGAGGTGTCGTAAAAGGCGACTAAGGTAAATTGACCCGCCTTATGGTATCCGGCTGGGAAGAATAGACGACCCTCATTGCTTACCGAGGTGTCGTAAATGGCGACTATGGTAAGTTGACCCACCGTGTTGTATCCGGCTGAGTAGAATTGACCACCCTCTTTCTTAGAGGTGTCATAAAAGGCGACAAAAGTTAGTTGACGTCAGGCAGGCCGCCAGTCGCAAAATACCTAGCCAATTCACGTGACAACATGTTTATAAGATGTAGCTCCGACTCCACTTAGAGTGGGATAAGTTCTTGATGATGATGACGATGTTTATTGAGGATGATGATTTTTTTTTATAAAGCTAAATAATAAACGAAGAACCCTTGTATTTGTACAATGGATTTAAGATCGTATAAACAAAAAATACGATTACGACCTCAGATGAGCTATTGAAAACATATCAAACAAAAACAAAAGTTTATTATGCCTTTGTATTCTCTTGATTTAAGACCCATCAATAAAGCAATTAAAATCATTCGTTTTCATTCCCATAGAATTATCATAATTTTATTATGACTAAATAATAAGTAACATCCTTAAGTTCGTTAATAATATAAATCCTTGATCATTTATCTTTCTTGGTTTTTACGGTATTTTATTCATGAATCTTTATTTATTATTTGCCATCCCAATATAATATTTATTGCAATTGTTATTAATACGGTTACAATTTAATAGTATCTTATTTTATCTAAGCTCTGGGATGCGTGTCGGTACAGGACGGTAAGCTCATATTCCGGACTATTCTCTCCAATTTCCCATGTTAGAGTTTTACTGTGGTCCCAATAGTGTCACCTGTTTTAACCTTTTTGCTTTTAAAAACCTGATATTTTCCCTGATGGGGATATTTGTTAAGCCCTCAACTTCAACTTCATCCTTACCTAGTATCTCCCATCCTACCAGCGAGTACATAGAGCACTTAGCCAGAAGTTGAAGACGTTTCTTCCTCCCCGCACTCTGGAAACGCTGCATCTTCTTTTATTTACCCGTAACTTCGCTTGCGTGGACTGTTTTCGCGTGATAGTTTGATAATAGATGGCACATTTCAGTGTCATCCTATTCCTGTAGAATTCACAAGATTTATTTAGCCTATATATTAACCCGGTATATAAGGAATAATTGTGCCAAATTTCATCAATATTGGTTCAGCGGATTCGCCGTGAAAGACACACAAACATACATCCAATATATATATTTAGGAATATATTTAGAATTTTCCACGCCACATTTTGTGCCGTATGATATACATCGTAGGAGAATCTATCAATACTGCATCATCATACTTGTGTATAAATTCAAATTGAACTTGATTGGAATCCATTAAAACAGATATCGACAAATCTGAAAGTGGCAAATACGTTGAGCAAATACTAGACAACGAGGCAGACAGCGAAACACGGTAATCTAAGAGTATTAATAATACACGTTCGGCACAATAAACAATTGCAACCAAATAAGTAAATCACATTAAAATTGATACCATATTGGCACAAAATGTTATTGCGATAAATGGAAACTGCGCGATAGCTAATCGGACAGTCGGCGATATATTTACAACTTGCAATTTGCATGCAAAAACAATCATAGGTAACACAAATGGGAAATATTCTACGGGAATCAAGCTAACAAGATCTGTCGTACATAAGAAGTGGGTAAGATAAGTGATTAGCAAATAATAAATAGCGTAAAAGGAGATCCTATATGTTATAGCTTAAATTAAGATAAGAATAAGGTCTGTACAAGACGACAACGACACGATACCGAGAACCAATGTAGGACTTATTTTTTTCTAAAATAATCAAATTGAACTATTATTACTATATATTCGTATTCCTTACATTATAATTAGGGCACTAAGAATGGAAATTCGATCAACCAGCAAGGATTTTAAGGCACTATAAATATTTAATTAAATTTTAAGAGTGAAGGCAGAAATACGACTGCCATATTAATTCACATCAAGTCATTTGACTTTAGTCACTTACTGTAAACTCGCCATTATCGAGATCGCGTGAGATTACTGGTATTAATCAACATAAATAATCCACAACTGGGATAGACTGTGGGAAGGTAAAATGTTAGAGGGATAAGTCGAACGGACCCTAGCTTCAACTTCCGTGTAATACAGAATACCTTTTTTTATTTAAATTTATGTCACTATAATTACGTCATCCGATATATTTTAGCATCGATTCCAGTCATTATGATCGTTGCATATAAATAAGAAGATTTAAGCTCATGTCATTCTAGAAATCTTTCGTAATATAAACAAGATCTGATTAGATCTATTCTAGGATAATCTAGTTTTATTTATTAACGCTCATCGTTAAACTAATCTTGATAACTTACGTTATCTTGGAAGAATACGGCAAGAACTCAACCTGCACAGCACAGTATCAGATATATTCATGAATACCATTTTTTATTTTTATTTAATAAATAATAAATAAATATATGGGACACTTACACACATGGTCGTCCGTCCCCAAAGTAAGTAACTTAATACTTGTGTTATGGTAGACAGACAGACAACTGGTGAATATATAGGTTTATATTTTTCTAAACACATACTTAAATACAAATATACACACAGGCTTAAAGATCAACAAATTTATTTATAGAAAACGTTGGCCCTCGACGGGTATCGAACCCGCGACCCGCGGAGCTGAAGGCAGGGTCACTACCCACTATGCCAACGGGCCAGTCAAAAATTTAAAAAAAAAATAGGAATTATATAATAAGTATATAAATATACATGCTACTATTAAACTAATCATATTAAATTAAAATAATTTTTGAATCGTCAAGGATTAATATGATTAATAAAGCTACAACTGGTTCGGAATGTTGCTTTTACCGAGAAAAACCAGCAAGATAATCGGGAGTCTTTTAAAAGTTTTCATATTTACATTATAAACCGAATGAAGCTAAAATGATTTTCAAATCAACAAAAAATATTTCTCATCTCATAATCCTTATAATGTTACATATTATAAATATATTGTATAAACATATATTATATTAATACACTTATAAAAAACAATTAGCGCAATAAATAAGTCAATCAGGAATATTTCTAAGATAGCTAGAATATTTTTTTTTATTAAAATAAAATAGGTTTGCAATTTTTTTTAGTTGTAGCTTTCGTCTCTATATTTTAATTCTTAAATTAAAGTTATATAAATTTCTATTACGAAATTAAATCATCTAAATGTAGAGTAGACTATCCGTTTTCATACCTGATACATGCAGGTTTCGTAAAAAATCTATTTTGTCGTTGTTTCTATCTCCTGATGACACTTGGGTTGCGGGGCGCAATGATTGTTGAGTTTGTGATAGTGAACGTGTGTAGTGCTTGTGTATTGTGGTGGCGCTTTGTGCATGTGTTTTTACGAATTCTCCATGTATAAGGCATGAAAACGGATAGTCAACTCTAAATTTATCATTATATATTTTTTCTATTTTACTTTATAACGAAAATAATTTTTAGTATTACTTTTGTATTATGTGGTATCCGGCTGAATAGAATAGTACCACCCTCATTTCTTAACGCCGTGTGGTATCCGGCTGAATAGAATAGTACCACCCTCATTTCTTACCGAGGTGTCGTAAAAGGCGACTAAGGTAAGTCGACCCGCCGTGTGGTATCCGGCTGAGTAGAATAGACCACCCTCATTTCTTACCGAGGTGTCGTAAAAGGCGACTAAGGTAAGTTGACCCACCGTGTGGTATCCGGTTGAGTAAAATAGACCACCCTCTTTCTTACCGAGGAGTCGTAAAATACGACTAAGGTATGTTGACGTCAGGCAGGCTGCCGGTCGTAAAATACGTAGCCAAATCATATGACAACATGTTTGTAACATGTTGTGCCGACCCCACTTAGAGTGGGATAAGGGCAGGAGGATGATGATGATGATGATGACTTTTGTATTATGGATCTCCGCAAAGTAACGCCTAAATGTATAAATTATGTATAGGTTTTAAATAGCCCCACGCATTGAGCAAAGCTGACCTATTTGGTGATATTATAAAGGCTGACTGACTTAAGCCGTATTGTTAAGAGTCTCAGTTGCCAGTTTGTATCTGTTTTTGGTCTCAATCGTGACATCGAAGGCAAGCGACGCTATAAAATTTCATAATTCCTTCTTATTACCGAGCCCGCTCCGTTCCGTTCGTTGTGCTAACTTAGGTAGGGGACCTACTCTGAAGTAAATAATCAAAACCTTGACTTCAAAGTACATTAAAAGTTGTCTAAAATATTTTCAATTTGTTAAACTAGTAATATTTTTTATTTTCAGATATTACTACATAATTACAGATGACATTTTATTTAAAGTTGTTAAAATGATTATTATTTCTTCACTAACTTCTACGGGAGAGAAAAAAGAGAGATAATAGAAATTATAATAGAATTATCTTGCTGTGATCCTCTTATAATAGTAATTATGATTATTTTGCTACAAAACAAGTTTTTTTAAGAAAATCTATGTATAAATATGTATATATATATATATATATATATATATATATATATGTGTATATATATATATATATATATATATATATATATATATATATATATATATATATATATATATATATAGAAGCATCAGGAAGCCTTTATAGAAGCATCGGGAAGCCTTCTATAACGGTCTAGGCTATTGTCCTTCATTGTGGGCGCGATAGTGGCAGTAACTCGGAAATAAAACCACACTTGTACGATGCAACAATTAGTTATTTAGTTTCAATACAATATACTTCGCAATACAATACTCAACGCCAGATTTAATAAGATCAAGAGCCAATAGATTAGAATTTCGCCCGTCTTGACATAACAACCCACGTTACCATGCCAACGTCGAACTACTACTCTATTCGGGGTTACCCGCTCTTAATGTTAATTTCTCCTTAGTACGTTTTCCTAGTATAATCATTGATAAAATAACAATCTCATAACTATTTGTAATAATTAATCAAATAACTTAGTTCACAACTTATAATTACTCCACGCGCCGTCATATATATATATATATATATATATATATATATATATATATATATATATATATATATATATATATATATATATAATGTATATAAGGTACTTAATTTAATAAGGATTAATGCTATATTGTTAAAAATTGCTTCGAAAATAAAAAAATTTTTTTCGTAATATGTAAATGACAAAAAATGCTATTATGGGTTATCCATAAGAGATAGACATATCCTATCGCGGAGTTTTCTGTAGACCTTTTCAAGAATATAAGAATTAGACATACACCAATATAGAAATAAACCTACCTCTGTAATCACTCTATCTATTAAAAAAATTGCATCGAAATCTGTTGCGTAGTTTTAAAAGATTTAAGCATACATACAGATATAGGGACGTGGAGACAGACACAGAAAGCGACTTTGTTTTATACTATGTAGTGATACTGTATATTGGTTGTTTGATTAGCGTGGACTCTTGGAACCGTTCCATGATTAAATTTAAATGCGGTGTGAGTAGCTAGCCTTAAACGCCTGCCTCAACTAAATTGGCTTATATTATAGCCGTCCATCTGTTTGGAAATATGAACGTGAGCCGCTCCATAAAGAAGCCCTGGTTATCGTGAGATGGTTATCGCGTAACTAGCTGTCGGGAGCTAGCAACACCAGACCATCGAATACAATCTCTATTGCAGGTCGGTTTTTCTACTTAAAATGTATGTAGGCTAGAATGTAATGCAAGCTTCGTAACTTGCAAATATAGTTGGTTCCTAATTGCTTACTACTTGCCTTTCCACTAGTTGTATATTATCATATACTTACATTGTTAATAGCGATGGCAAGATAGTGTAAATTCCTTGAGTTAGGCTACGTGTAACTTGCTTTTTTATTGTATTATTTCAGTCGACACGCTCTTAGTTCATTTTGGAAAACATTTTTATTCATCGCGGTCACTTAATGTTGTATAATATTGTATTGATGATACATCTTATAAGCTCTGCATTTGTTATTCTTTGACCTTTGCAAAGAATAACAATGGCGAAATGTTATTAGTTTTTAGAGTTATATTTAGAAAAGATAACTGATGAGTTGCTTACTCTCTCTTCTTGGTATTAGCAATTTAGCTTACTAGCAGTAGAACTGACGATTCCGAAATGACGAAATAAAGACTTTTTAAAAATTGAAATTTTGAGTTAGATTTCGATTCATTCGAGATTTGAAATACTGTGTGGCGTTTATACCCAATTCGCAAAACCACCTACATTATTTAACCTTATGTGAAATAAAAACAGATAAAACGTACACTTATTATACTGACATTTCATTTTTAGAACGTACAGCAATTTAAAATAACGAATAAAAGAGGAATTTTCTATAAAGCCTTTTATACTAAGTATATTACATTTATGTTACAATACGTAGATTTAAATAGTCTCCGCACATACATCAACGAGAATTCCAAGTTATTATCTTTAATATTTAAGTGAGTTAATCTTGTATATATATTTTCCGAATCTCGGAAACGGCTCCAACGATTTTCCTGAAATTCAACATGTAGGAGGTTTTGAGGGAGAAAAATTGATCTAGCTAGGTTTTATGTAAAAAAAAATTGTTTTATCCCTGTTTTGGGCATTAAAAAACACTAACATTTATATTGAATTGAATTTTCGCCATTAACTGTCAAGTTGACGTAGCTTATTCGGGTAACGGACAGACTCTAGGAATGTGAATGCCAAGGATCGATCCCCAACTAAATATTTTTTTTTTTTTTTTAATTTTTTTTTTTTTGTAAAAAATTACCGAGCGAAGTTCGGTCAACCAGATTTTAAGACTTATATGTTCATAAGATGAATAGCCAAACTTTTAACTGACTCTTCTTGGTAGATGCAATTATTTGAACTAGCAGTGCAGTTAACAATTCAAATGAATATTTACATTTACATTTGAATTCGTCATCATCTGCAATACTGGACACGCGCTAAATTTTCATTGATAAGAAATACTTTTAGTACCATAATTATAATAGCAAGGTTCTTCTTACCTTGGCTTCGAGACACGCGCTGAAACATGTTTGTTTTATTAATGTGTGATATAAAATCTACACCCACACGTTTAGTTTTGTGAATGGATCGCATCAACAGAAGTGAGACAACTGCTTGCAACAGCCGCCTACATACAGATTGGAGGTCGCCAACTTTCATTCATACTTTGTTATGCATTGCGTATTCAAAATTTAACAATGTAATTTACATTATCTAATTTTTTGAAAATGGTATTTCTATCAAAGTATTCGAGAGGGCACTTACTGTGTGAGCTATGATAGCCCAGTTATGAGATCTTGCGACTCTTACGAGAGGGTCACGGGTTCAATCCTCGGGCAGGCACCAATGACTTTTTCTATTAAACTACTTATGTATCAAATTGATAATTGCAATTTATCTCATGTTGGTGAAGGAAAAAATCGTGAGCACATTTCTAGATAATTCTGGGGATATGTAAAACCCTACTAATCTGCATTGGAACATTATTATTTGTTAACATTATTTCCAACCCTTCTGTCCAACGGTGGGGTAATAACAGGCCATTACTTTTATCCGAAATGTGAACAATAAAATGTAGAGCCCGAATGGTGTTGAATTAATATTATAACTCTTTTTGCTAACGAATCTATTGCTGCCTGTATTATAGGAGGCCTACACCTTTTTTTACAATATAATATTAGTCTTTTTGGGTAAAGGCTTTTACAGTGTCGCCGGGAGGTCAAATGAGCGTAGAAGCATCGTAGAGTGCATGAACTTCGAAGAGTAGAGAAGAGAATCTCTTGCACTTGATAACACAGATTTACAACTGGAATATGATATTGTCTAGTAATATTATAATGTTTCCGAGTTATGATATGTGTAAACCTCGTCCTATACTTATTTGTGTAAATTTTAGTGGCACGACTTTTTTTTGTTTTGAACACAAAAAATAAAAATTATTAGTGCTATCCTTGACGGAATGAACACAAACTCAATGTTTTGTTTTTTACTTGAAAATGTACCGCATTCACTTAATTTTTTTTAAACAATAGAAGGAGCTACCTTGACTCACAAATGCTGACATCTACCAAAAAACGTGGATCCATTCTTGTGATAGATAATTATCAGGCTAATATCAAATTGCATATGCATGATAAGAGATTTTTTGAAGATCATGCGTAGGCGTTAGGCCGTTATTTCTACGTGAAGATAACTCGATCGTAAGTGAAGTGACGTAGTTTAAACTAATAATTATTTGTTAATCTGTACGACGTATGACAGTTAACTTTCTCTTATTGATAAGAGACGTGGGTGTTCTAATGTCGTATAGACATGAAACGCTAATTATCTTTGCAGTACAATTTTACCGGTAATTTAATTGTGCCTATGACTGCGGACTATCACTAGCACAAGACACAAAAATCAATTTAATGTAAATTAAATACCTTCTATTAAAATATAGAATCAGCACTGATGACATTATAAACTTTTAGTCAAACCAGAGTATACCTATTCTATTCTATTGCATTTTCTATAAGTCTTTAAACGAACCGATGTTCTTATACCGAAGATTTATAGAGATATTTAAGTTTATATAGTTAACACTGATATGGATGCCGGGCATAGGACGTCTATTATCATTCGGTTGAAGCTCATAAAAACCCACCAGACGGGTGGGCAGGTTGCCAATATTCCAGAAGTTCCCTATGAATATGCAGATTGCTTTACGCTGTTTTCCTAAAACCCCCTAAAAACCTAAAAGCAATACAATAAAAAATTGAAACTATATTCTTGTGCCCAGGTAAAATTAAAAGAAGGTAAAAAAACCTCAATGCAAGCACGCACTACACACACGCACTACCACAATCTTCATAATCGTTTTGTCCCAATACCGAAGCATCAACAGAAGGATAGGCTTCACGAACAACATCGTAATGCTTAAAGCGTAAAGTTGTTGGTGATTTCATTAGTGTACAGTGAGAGTGATTTCCTTATTTTAAATATCGCAACGGCTGTAGCGGAATGGTTAGAGTAACGGACTTGCGATCGAGAGGTCATAGGTTCGAATCCCGGCCATTACACTACCGCGTTGAACCGCATGAACAAGCGTTTAGCTTAGCTGGAGGCTAGCTTACCAAGTTTATTAGTAATTTAACCCAAATTGCAAGCAACCTTTAAAAAAAAGTAATTCAAAATTACATATTGTAACTATAGATAGAGACAGTTAAATTTTATTTCTATCCATTTCCGGGCCGTGAGAGTAATCCAAAGATTTTACTTAGAGTTGATTAGCACGTGTACATAACCCACATTGCAAAACGTTGCCTTAGTTTAATCCACTTTCTCGATTTACCTGTTTCATTAATGTATCCCGCACTAATGACTTATGAATACATGTACAAAAAGTAATGATTTCTTCACCTTTTGCGTGTATGTACGCACATTATTACATAAGTAAAAAACAATAACCTTAAATGTGCTAATAGCAACATTTGAACAGTTACGTTAGCGCATGTTTTGCATCGTTTTTTTGATGTCTTATACAGTATGTAAGTAAAACAACATTTCCCGTAAATATTGGATAAACCTGTAACACCTGATAGTATGCCTATCAAACAAAATTTATAAAAAAGTTTATTTTCGAGGTCCCGGTTATGATTCTTCTTTAAATCGTCAAAATTTTTTCATAATACTTTACGTTCACTTAAATAACTTTACTTGGATGTAACTTTTTAATTTAGTTTGAATCTTGAATAGTTCTACTATCAGATGTTACAAGGTTTTCCATTATTTACGAAACATCCTGTATATTCATTATAGAATTAAGCGTTACTTTGCGGTGGTCCATAATACAAAACTAATGATAATATTGTTTTGCAATTACTTGGTAAAATCTGGTTGCTATTTGCTATAATTTAATCGTGGACTATAGCTAAATAATTTACTTTTTTACATAGTAAAAATTAAATTAATTAATTAAATAGTGTAACACAACGTACTAGGAACACCTGATTCCGCAATCAAAACTAGATGGCGCCACTCGTCGTTTGCTCCGCGCTATCGAAGTGCTTTCGTAGTAATATAAGACGTCCCCATACATTAAGTTATTAGATCGACATCGCTATCAGATCCTAGGGCTCTAAAGTGCATCCTACTGGAACACTACGCCTTAGCGCGTCTGAGACGGTGCATCCTCCGTCCGGCACATCCGCACCTGGAATGCCGTGAGGAACCCGTCGTCTGTCCGCGATGCTTTCCGTATTCGTGAATAGCACGCATTCCCGCCCCCGACAGTACGTGCGTCGACTCCGTCGTATTATAATAGTAAAAATTTTGTTAAAAGATTGTTTTTTTTCTATCAATATTCATACCTCTTACAAAACAAAGGGAAACTTCTTATGATAAAAATAAGCCCAAAATAAAACATTATGGGGGTGTTAAGTCTTCGTTATACCCTCTAGACAACCTTCGCAGCTTTAAAAATATAGACAGTTAAGTGGGTGGTGCAATCATAAAATAGATCACAAATTATTTATAAGACTTTTAATTGTCTTACAAAAGAAAAAATTCTTTTTAACATCTATTCTTTACTAATTCTAAACCATCTCTATGGATCATAGAGATATTTGAAATAAAAGAATTTATATTCTTTACATATTTATATTTGTAGAATCAAAGATTATATAAATGATTAAAATGTTCTGGCCAAAAGTATTTCAATAAATTAAATAGACATATTAAAAAGAAAGATTTTACAAAACATTTTAATATATTAATAAAACGTATCATAGTTACTGTACCATACAAAGTTATTGTGGTCGTTGATTTAATTTCCAACAGCAAAAATATTATAAGATAAATTTTAAAGTATTTCAGAAAATAAGAATCGCGTTATCGTTATTTTTACGATAAAATTATCTCGTCATACTTTTACCTTTTTGCTTTTGTTCACCAGGTCTGTCTATTAAAAAGACCTATTGCTTTTTTACTGGTAGGGCAAAGGTCTCCTCTCTTTTTGAAAAAAAAAATGTATCAGCTATCAGCTTAGCATCACATGGCTCCTCCTGATGGTAATGGATGTTTTATTATTAAAAGAATCAAGAAAAAGAAATTTTAAAATCAAGATTATTTGAAGTGCTAAGGCTATTTTTATTTCCAAAGAAAACATTTCCATAAAATGTTTAGGATTGTTGAGGCTAAATTATGCGTAGGTAGAAAAGAGCCAAAATAGGCAGATTTTGCACTTTTGATTTTACCTTCTTGATATCTGTCCTTAAAATTGGTTCACAATAAGAATTTCTTTTTTAAAAATAATTTAACCGTATTCGGAATGGACTACGATAAAATTTAAATTATGAGATGATAAAGTAGATCACTTGTATGCTGCACTTTTAGTTTCTGTTTTACACGTTCCAAGGTCGACTGGGGTTAATAAAACTTTTTGTTTTTCGTTTTGTAACATTGTGCAATGAAGACGTAATATTCCACTTATATCGTCATTTTTTAATGGAACAAGCAAAAACAACTTGCTATTTCTTTTACTTGTTTGTAATATTTCAGAAGCTTAAAAATGAATACTTACATTAATCTCAGAACGTAATTTAAATCTAGTCTTCCAATATATATGTTTGAAGGATTTTTTTAATAGATATGATTACCCTGACCCAAGAATGATTTGTTAATGGCCTGTTTCACAATTTACCAATAAACTGTCAGTTAGCTTGTTCGGAACATATCTGACACATATCTTGGAGTTTTGCGTTTCTCAGGTTTCTGATAGGCTTCATTATATTCAGCACTTAAAGTCCCTAATAAGTTAACAGGTAGATCATGTGGCTGTTATTTTGTTTATCTGGATATGTGTATGCTGGATAGCAAATACCTATTTCAAAATGGCCGCGATTTTATTTTTTTTCAAATTTTTCACTTTTTAGAGGCGTTTATCTGCTACTTAGTTTATTTGTCGGTTAACTATCCGACACTTTATCAGTAACTTGTGAAACAGACCCTAACTCTATTAAGTCGCAATATAAGTTTATTTTGACCTTTCATTTTGTCTATGATGTACATCGATGTTTAAATCTCACCTCGTGATCACAAACCCACTATCGTAGCTTAGTGTCTCTTATATGCAGTATTATAATTTTTTTATTATTCACTTTCCTGCCCACTCTGAGTGGGGTCGGTACAAAATGTATCAAACATGTTATAAATTAATTCGGTATTTTACGGCCCGCCACCTGCCTCTACGTCAACTTACCTTAGTCACCTTTACCACAGCTCAGTAAGAAATGAGGCTGGTCTATTCTACTCAGCCGCTTCATATATATATATATATATATATATATATATATATATATATATATATATATATATATATATATATATATATATATATATATATATATATATATATATATATATATATATATATTTATATATATATATTTATTTATTTATTTATTTATGTAATATGTATTGTGCTTAAGGAGTTTACTTTTAAGTGAATTGTTACACTTAACTTAAGTACTAAGCAAGTAATTTTTAAGTAATGTATTAACATACATAATACGCTTTATTCAAATGCACTTGATTTCTATATACAAAACTAGAAAAGGTTGAATTTGATCACAAATGTTTGTCATCGTACGCCATTAATTGCCTTAAAATAAGATTCAAACGATAGTCTATTAAACCGTTTCAATCATCCAACTCGACAAGTTAGCTGCGACGGCGTCCAAATATTCCCGTCGTTCATTGACACGTGCCAAACCTGTTTTCTGGCGAGTTTTTTACTCAATGGCCGCTTCCTTTGTGAGAATAAACATTTATTCAAATGTTGCGATTAATTCATAGCTAGATAGTGCCTTGCTTTTATGAATGGAGGTTGGATTTGTTGGTGTGTGTACACCGGTTATGTCCGATGCACATTTACACATGCACAGAAAATTTGCATACTGGCTTGGGAGTGCCACGTGCTGTGCTGTTCGTATTGGGCACAATTACCTCTTCAATATTCGAGAAGTTAGTTTTAAATGTAAATTGTATTTGAAAGTTAATTTTTACAAGTCTATTATAACTGTATATAATTAGAGAATTGATATTTTAATGTTAGGGGTTCAGATTGATATTTTATTATGTTAACTTATTAAAAGGAGTAAAGGTTAATTATTTAGATGTTGTTAACTAAAATGATGTCGTTTTATGATAATAAATAAGTCTAAATAAGATGCAGATTATTCATATTATCTTTCGTTTCTATAGGTTCGGCAGTCAAAGTGTATAAATACCTTTTAACATATTTGTTAATTTACATTGACATTATAAACACATGTATAATTATTCCCGTCTATTTAAATTCCAATGAACTTTAATATTCTATTAAAATGTTATACAATTAAAAGTAGTTTTCTTATTTGACGAAAGGGGGGGTGGGGGCAAAAGGGATTGGAGGAAACAGGAAGATATACTATTTTTGTTATTGCAATTGTCATTTAGACACTTAAGTTTTAACAAAAAAAAACTTTGGTACCTGCTTGGGGTTTGAACCCATAAACGTCTCTAGAGATTCTCAGGGTCTCATCGCTACGCTACCATAGCTTAATAAACTATAAATATACCTTTAAATAAGTTTATGAATGATTATAACATTTATTTATACGACTAACTTTATTTCATAAGAATATCATTCTCGACTTTTGATTGCCAGTAGCATAAAAGCTTTTGACCCAAAAAAGTGACATATTGGTGCTTGTGTTGCATATTACTCAAGCGCAGAGCGTTTTCAAAACAATAAAATCCATAATATAAATAATATAGTAAGGTAACGTGGCGCCAAATTAAAGTTAGATCGGCCATTAATGTAATTTAATACTAAGATTAATGAATATGTTAATCAATGTAAAGATGATAGAGATTTTAAATCTATCGGCGTAAAATTATCAAAATGATTATATTTATGACGATAATTTGTGATTTATCGATATTAATACACATGTTTTTTATTTATCCATATCTGTAAGCAACAGTATTATAAAGCTTAAAGCTTAAGTTTTATATAACATTTTATACCATAACCAAATTTCAGTATTGAATGCATTATAATTTTCGTCTATCTCCATATAACAGCCAAGCTTTTAATGAAACTTTTTTTAATGAATATTAAATTTCTATTGTCTATTGTTCCAAATAATATTTAGTCCTATTTCAAAACTAAAACTCAAAGTAGACCAAGGCAGTTGCTGGCGTTACTTCAGGTAGAGTTCAAATATTGTAAGACATTTCCGCTAGATGGCAGTAGCAGTTTATAAATCGATAAACATAATAATTTCATGATGTTAATTGTACGTGGTTAATTCGTGGTCTATAATTGACAATCTCATCTGCTCATGGTAAAGTCTTGAGCAACCGATTTATGATCCGATTTGGATGTCCAGAGTACTATTGATTTAAAACCAATTTATGGATTTTATAAAGTCCATTCTATCTAAATCTGCCTAGGTGGTGGAAGTGATGGATTATTTTCCTGCATAGAACCACATCACATCATTATCATCACATTTATTAAAGAGGCCTGTCTTTAGAAATAAAGGTTCTTTGCTTAATACAAAAGTAATAATAAAATTATTTTGCTATAATCCGCGATGAATTGAATGAATGAATTATATCAATTATGAATTCCTATGAATGAAGATAATTAACCATATTATTTACATAAATATGAATTGCAATTATGTTGGATATTTTTCCTCTGCTGTGTCTTTTTTTTTAAATTACATTTGAAACAAGTTGCGATTTATGTACTCTAATGTATATACAAATATTACTAAATTTTTTTTTAGTAATATTTGTATTATTTTTTTAGAATATGAATCGTTTGGGTAATATACATTTGAAATCTTATTAACATTTACGTAAACCTATCTATTTATTATTTAAAGATATTAAATTAAATACTTTCACAAATGAAATAATTATTAAAACTAATAACAAATATGTTTTATGTTAATGATCTATTTTCAAATTTTATTACTGTTAAGATCAACACTAAATGTAAAAATCAAATAATAAATTTTATAGTAAGCCATAAAAAGTTAAACAAAATTAAATAAAATACTATGTGACAAACCTAAATTACTTAGTAAATATAATATAAAATAATGAGCTGTGAAGACATAAAATTAGCTAGTATATTTGGACAGTTCGAGAATGGCGCCATTGCGTGTTTGGTTTGAGTCAAGTGGCCAGCAGTTTGATGAGAACTGGTTCTATGTAAGTTACAATAATATTGCAATTAAGTAGGCGTATTAAGGTACTTCCTCCTTGTTTATGGTCTGTTCAGTATACTTGTATCTCTAGTTTTTTTTAATGTATTTTATAATCATATTGAACTAGTATATCATACGCCGTGTGGTATCCGGCTGAATATAATAGTACCACCCTCATTTCTTACCGAGGTGTCGTAAAAGGCGACTAAGGTAAGTTGATCCACCGTGTGGTATCCGGTCTAGTATATTAGACCACCCTCCTCCTTACCGAGGAGTCGTAAAATACGACTAAGGTAAGTTGACGTCAGGCAGGCGGCCGGTCGTGAAAATGCAGCGAAATCATGTGACAGCATGTTTATAACATGTTGTGCCGACCCCACTTAGAGTGGGATAAGGGCAGGACGATGATTGAACTAGCATACCCTACCACGATTTATTCTTTCCTTTCCCATATTTGCGTCCGTTATTTTTAATTTTAATTAACTTCTAAGATCCACTTAAATTATATGGTGTGAAGGATCATCATTTTGACTGTGAAATGCTTAAGGAAACTAACTTAACTTCCAAATAAAAAAGCAAAGATATGAAGAATATATAATTTATGATGTGTCATAGAACCACAATTTCCATTTTTAAAATATTAAAATTATCGAATAAAAATACTAGTTAATTCCTTTTGGCAAATACCCATTTCGATTACCCAATTTAAAAATATAAGTTAAAATAGCATCTAAGATAAAGAAATAACATTTATAATAAATTTCAAAGAAAACATCAATAGAGACAGACGTAAATATATAAAATACAACTGCTGCCTACTTCATTTCCATGCAACATAATTTTTAACGAGATAAAAATGCACGTCCATAGTTTTACATTTACGAAATAATACATTAAATGTAAATTACAACCATAAAATAATTGAAAGCTGTAACCCCAATAAACCACGAAACTTATGTTCATGTATACTGTCAAAATGGAGAGGCGCCACCTAATTATCGGCTATAAATTAGTGTACATTGAAGTCGAAAAGTTACGCAAATCTACATATTACGTAATTTTAAGAGCTCTTCCATATTAGTGGGACGTATGAGATTCAACTATTAAAGTGATTTTATATACTAAAAATGTCCCTTTTTTAATATTGATACTTATTATAAAACAAAGTCTCGCCGTGTGGTATCCGGCTGAGTAGAATAGACCAACCTCATTTCTTACCGAGGTGTCGTAAAAGGCGAATAAAGTAAGTTGACTCCACCGTGTGGTAACCGGTTTAGTAGAATAGACCACCTTTCTTAACAAGGTGTCGTAAAATACGACAGAGGTAAGTTGATGTCAGGCAGGCGGCCGGTCGTAAAAATGCAGCCAAATCATGTGACAGCATGTTTGTAACATGTTGTGCCGACCCCATTTAGAGTAAGATAAGGGCAGGAAGATGTATGAGATTCAGTGAAGTGAATATATTTCATACTAACTTTTACCTGTAACTTCGTTTGCGTGGACTGTTGTCGCGTTATAGGTTGATAGTTAAGATTGATGGCGCTTTTTAATGTCATCATGTTCCTGTAGAATTAACAGGATTTCTATAGCCTACGTGTTATTCCGGTTAAGGAATAATTGTGCAAAATTTCATCGATGGTTCGCCGTGAAAGAGTAACAAACATACTCATAAACTTTGGCATTTATAATATTAGTAGGATACGATACTGTTAATTTCAGTTAATTTTTTTGAACGTTAACATTGTATAACTTGTACCATAGACAACTCAAACAAGCATTTACAGAATTAAAAAAATCAATTATAAATGTGATATTCTTAAAGTGTGTATTTTGCGTTTTTGAGTTTAATTGTAGGGAGGATGCTTTATTATAATTTTATCCAACGGAGATGGAATTTATAAAAATCATGAGAAAGATAATATCCTATATCCTCCTGCCCTTATCCCACTCTAAGTGTGGGGGTCGGCATAGCATGTTATAAACATGCTGGAACATGATTTGGCAGCGTTTTTACGGCCGGCCCCCTGCCTGACGTCAACTTACCTTAGTCGTATTTTACGACACCTCTGTAAGAAGGAGGGTGATCTATTCTACAAAACCGGATACCACACGGTGGGTCAACTTACCTTATTCGCCTTTTACGACACCTCGGTAAGAAATGAGGGTGATTTATTCTACTCAGCCGGATACCACACGGCGGGTAGACTTATCTTAGTCGCCTTTTACGACACCTCGGTAAGAAATGAGGGTGGTACTATTCAGCTGGATACCACACGGCTACATGCGAAAGATAAATTATATAAAATTTAAAGAGCAGCATTTAAATTTCCTATAAATGATTTCCCTCCAAAATGCAAACGCAAAGTTAATATTCATTCCCACTAATGTGATATACCTTTAATCCCACCAACACGAGTTCGGAGCCTTGTTTTGTTTATGCGTGAGTCAGTATTTTTGAAAGTGACGATTATAAATTAGCAGCGATTCTTCTCGCTTGCGACATTGGTTGCCGAACAACGGGCAGCGGAAATGACTCGTGCCTTGCTCTTCTGAGGGCTCTTGTAGCACGCGATCACATCTGTCTTATCTTCCTGTAAGATTATATAGTTAAATAATATATACTCTTTAGAGAACTGAGAAGTACTACTTTGTTTGTCTTGGGAAATAGCGATTGTAGTTTATTCTATGGTAGTTAGTTTCTGTAACATTGCAATTACTTCTATATATTAATTTATTATAGTCAAATGAAATCAAATCTAATTTATTTCATCAAATAAACAGAGATAGGAGTACAATAAGCATATACAATAAAACTTGTTATAAAGCAACTAATCAGAACCGATTTTTACAACAATTATATCGCTACTTATTTTTAATAGAATTATATACTTGATTCAACCGAAATAAACATTTTATATTTGGAAAACGACGCCGTGTGGTATCCGGCTGAATAGAATAGTACCAACATCATATCTTATCGAGGTGTCGTAAAAGGCATCTAAAGTATGTTGATCCACCGTGTGATATCCGCTTTAGTAGAATAGACCACCCTCTTTCTTACCAAAGTGTCGTAAAATACGACTGAGGTAAGTTGACGTCAGTCAGGCGGCCGGTCATAAAAACGCAGCCAAATCATGTGACAGCATATTTATAACATGTTGTGCCGACCCCACTTAGAGTGGGATAAGGGCAGGAAAAAGAAGAACAATTATATCGCTACTTATTTGTAATAGAATTATTTACTTGATGCAGTTGAAATAAACATTTTATGTTTGGAAAACGACGCCGTGTGGTATCCGGCCGAATAGAATATCCTTCACCTCATTTCCTACCGAGGTGTCGTAAAATGCGACTAAGGTAAGTTGACCCATGGTGTGGTATCCGGTTAAGTAGAATAGATCACCCTCCTTTTTACCGAGGTGTCGTAAAATACGCGTATTAATATATAATAATGAGGTAAGTTCACCCGTCGTGTGGTATCTGCCCTCTTTCTTAACGAGGTGTTCTAAAAGGAGACTAAGGTAAGTTGACGTCAGGCAGGCGGTGGTCGTTAAGTATCTAGTCGAATCAACAACATGCTTATAATATAATGTGGCGAACCCACTTAGACTGGCATAGGGGCAGGAGAATGATGATAAGGGAATGGAGGCATTTACTAATCAAGACGTTACAACTGCTGCTTCAATTTTCTCTACTTTGCATGTGGTCTTAGGTACACTTTATTTTACCTTTTAACATTACTGTTACAACCAAGTTAGATATATCAGCTCACTAAAGGTGACACCTTCAGGTAAGCATGCTTAAAAATGACGCTAATTGCGACCCGTTATCCACCCACACTCGTCTCCAAGTACGTACGTACAGTTTAGATTTAATAGTTTTCAGCAAGTTTTTTGGTATTTTAAATACCACAATTTTAAGGATTACGTATACATTTATACTAGTCATACCCGCGATTTCGTTCGCGTCGACTGAAGTATTAAATTACCCTTAATTAGGTCTTTCCTTCCCCTGCCCTTATATCATTCTAAGTGGAGTCACCACAACATGTTTTAAACATGCTGTCACATGAGTTGGCTGCCTTTTTACGACCGGCCGCCTACCTGAAGTTAACTTACCTTAGTCGTATTTTACGACACCTCGTTAAGAAAGAGGGTGGTCTATTCTACTAAATCGGATACCACACGGTGGGTCAACTTACCTTAGTCGCCTTTTGACGACACCTCGGTAAGAAATGAGGTTAGTCTATTCTACTCAGCCGGTTACACACGGCGGTTTTTTGGTATTTGAAATACCACAACTTTATGGATTACGTATACATTTGTACTAGTCGTACCCGCGATTGCGTTAGCGCCGACTGTAGTATCATTCTCCTACCCTTATCCCGCTCTGTGGGGTCGGCACAACATGTTATAAACATGTTATCACAAGATTTGGCTTTGTATTTTAAGACCGGCCGCCTGTCTGACGACACGTTACCTTAGTCGCCTCTTACGACACCTTAGTAAGAAATTAGCGTGATCTATTCTACTCAGCCGGATACCACACGGCTACCCTCAAATTACCCTTAATTATATATAATAATTTTTTTCTTGTTTTTGAAGGAAAAAGGGGATTTTTTTAGCCTATGTATTGGCCCAGTACACAAACTCTAATTGCAAATTGATTAAATTTAATCAATGAAGTAAAGTAAAAGAGTGACTATAGCAATAGGAACGACAGTAGGGAAACTGAAGCACGCCGTGTGGTATCTGGCTGAACAGAATAGTACCACTCTCATTTCTTACCGAGGTGTCGTAAAAGGCGACTAAGGTAAATCGACGCGCCGTGTGGTATCCGGTTGAGCAGAATAGACCACCCTCATTTCTTACCGAGGTATCGCAAAAAGTAACTAAGGTAAGTTGACTTACAGTGTGGTATCTGGCTGAGTAGAATATTTATTATTATATCTTGCCACCGTTATTTCTTACTTATACTCTTACTAGGAGTACAATTTAATGTTACGTAATCAATAAACTTATTCATGAATTCATTTAAACTTGCTAAAAAATAAACTAATTGGAAAGCGACGAATCTGAGTTGGCGCCATTTGTATTCCGTTACCCGCCCACACCGCGACCATGATCCAATGCACGCTTCTCTGTTTCCGTAAAGCCTTAGCATCTTAGAATTTTATAAACTCCCAATAACGGAAGTTAATATAACTTTTTATTCTTAGTCATTTTTACAGTATACTTTTCCATCCCCAGACTCCTTATATTAAAGACCGTTTTACTTTCCTTAACACTACTTCCCTACTTTCCCATAATTTTCGTTGACTGAGCGACAATAGGCTTCAGTTTCTCTACTCATCATCTTCCTGCCCTTATCCCACTCTAAGTGGGGTCGGCACAACATATTATAAACATGCTGTCACATGATTTGGCTACGTATTTTAAGACCGGCCGCCTGCCAGACGTCAATTTACCTTAGTCGTATTTTACGACTCCTCGGTAAGAAGGAGGGTGGTCTATTCTACTAAACTGGATACCAGACGTTAGGTCAATTTATCTTAGTCGCCTTTTACGACACCTCGGTAAGAAATGAGTTTGCTCTATTCTACTCAGCCGGATACCACACGGTGGGTCGACTTACCTTAGTCGCCTTTTACGACACCTCGGTAAGAAATGAGGGTGGTACTATTCTATTCCGCCGGATACCACACGGCGTGAATAGAATAATGCAATAGATGGCTCTAATTTTTATTAATGATACAAAACAGAAATAGCAGCAGGTTCCGCACTATAGCGTGGGTGGATAGCGGTACATTATCAGTGCCATCTTCACAAAATCTAGACCAAATAAATATAAACTTATATATCTATATACTTAGGTAGTTAAGATACTTATTAATATTCAGGAAAGTAGTATACAAGCCGTTGTACGTACTAAGAAAAATGTATGCATAGAGAAATCCTATATATGTATATTATGGGTGTGTATTTGTATTTAAGTATGTATTTAAAAATTATATAAGTATATATTCACCAGTTGTCTGCCACCCATAACACAAGTATTAAGTTACTTACTTTACCCCCCCTATTATTTTTTAATTTTTCTTTTTAATTTTTTTTTTACTACATTTTAAAAATTACCGAGCAAGACTCGGTCAGCCAAGTATTGACCCTTTATATGTAAATGTGTAATTTTTTTTTAGGGAATTAAGTATATAATGCTATTGGTTATTCTTTTTCGACCTATTTGGACTTCTAAGAATAATCTTTTAGAAATTTCCGCGTCACTCGATTTTGTGCCACAGGGATCCACCAGCATTCCACCCTGTTAAAATATTTAAAATATTCTTTATTCAAATAAACTTGTAAACAAGTGCTTTTGAATCGTCAACTCTACTGCTGGTTCGGAAAGCTGTTCCTACCGAGATGAGTTAGCACGAAACTCAGCGGTTGCTCTTTTCAAAATATAATTCTTATAACTAGTGACTACTACTTTAATGAAAGGGTGGAAGAGTAGCTATATCCACGCATTCTTATCATCTATATAATCCTCAACAATATAGGAGGCTTTCTGTTTTAGCCTTTTTTTATAGTTATCTATTGTAATATTGTCAATCTATTGCATTATTTTATTTATATAATAAAACTATATAAAGGTGATCCCTTTATATGACAATGCGTTATTTTTTTATAACGAATTGAACTCTACTGATAATGCTATTGTTTATAAGTTCTTCGTTTACAATCTATTTGGACCTCTAAAGTTTGAAAATCTTAAAGCGAGTTGCACGTCACTCGATTTTTTTCCACTTGGATCCACCAGTCTCCCATTTAGTCCACAAAAACCAATTGTTACTTAGTACTGTTTTGCCAATGTTATTTAGTGTCCTTACTTATGTAAAAAATATAATCATGTCAAAATCCTATATATAGTTTGAAAAACATGTAGAAGTAGTACTTATATTTCTCACTAGGAATACTCGCGAATTTTTCTCGCTGACTTAAGCGTTCAAGTACCCTCACTATTGCGATATATGTCCTTCCGCTGTTCTCGAAGGAAAAACGGGATTTTTCAGATGTGTTACACCTTTGTTTAAGCTTTAATTGTGACAAATTTCATCAATATTAGATATGAAAACGTAACAGATTGACAGATACACGGACACGCATTTAAAATATTAGTGTCGATGTCACCGACTATGTGAATTCGTAACGTAAATGAACGCTAACTATTAACTGTTAAATGCCCACAATGTGTTCAGCATGATTCTGTATTTCAGTATCGTAGCATATTCTAGTTTTTCTTTCTGGCATATTTGTGACTTTTAATTCTTTTGAGCAACTGTGATGGCCGAACGGTAAGAACGTATGCCACCTATCAGAAAGTCGTATAATCGAACGCGTGTGTTTTCTATAATAATTTAATTTCAGCCAAATCATACGAAAGCATGTTTGATGACAGTAGGAAGATGATGATCTAAAAGTCCTTGTGAGACCCAAATAAAACTAGATCAATTATAATCCAAGGTCTCTTGAAGATTCATAATCGTCGCAATACTTCCCAATCACAACAAACTAAAACTGGTTTTAGAATTATTCTAATTTCGTCTGACTTGATAGATACAATCTCGACTAAATACCGATATCACGGCAACACACGGTACTCGAGCTATTTGCGGCAATTTAAACATTGTACGCGGTCAGCCAATCATTTCTAAAATTAAATTAATATATAGTTAAAAATTAATTATAACAAAGTTATTAATTATAACCTGGCAACCGTCAAACAACATGACACGTCATTTTAAATTTTACCAAATATTTTTAATTTATTTAATTATGGGACGTTTATGACAATGTTTTTAACCAAATAAAACATATTAAAAGGATATGGTAATGATATGACGCTAATGGAATGCGGAATTTGCGAGATGCCAGAGCACAAACAGCACGCTTTCCAACTGGTAACAATTCGTCTGACTCTGTGTCGCAGCCGTCGGGTGACGAGTACAAGACCGCGTCGTCGACTACGGAATCGGAGTCCAGCGAAGCCAACTCGCCGGTTAGACGATCTAAACGGCGGCTAGTTGTTCACCCGCCACAGGAAGGCTTGGGGCCGAAGAAACGTCACGCTTCTGCAGAGGCTCCCGCTACCGGTGGTGTAGTGCGTCGCATGAGATGTCATGCGAGCGTACTATGGGGCAACAGATGGAGGAATTAACCTCACTTCGTATAGTAGTACATACTAATCTGATATCTGAACTTTTTTTTAAGTTTATATTTTCTTTCTTCTAATCTATACAAATATATAAAGCTGAAGAGTTTGTTTGTTTATTTGAACGCGCTAATCTCAGGAACTAGACCGACTTGAAAAGTTCTACGAGTGTAAGATAGTCCATTTATCGAGGAAGGCTATTGGCTTTATAACATCATGAATGAATAGGAGAGGAGCAGCAATAAAAAATATCGCGAAAACGGCAAAATCTAAAGCTTTCCTTGCGTGCACTAAGTAAACTGTGAAAGTTATTCAAAATCTCTTATTAACTCACTATAACTTTTATGTTAAAAATTTCAATTCGGGAAAAAATTGTGACACTGATTTTCATGCGCGCGAAGCTGGCACAGTAAGTACGTTATAAATTAAAGTTACGTAAATTATTATTGTGTTTTAATATATTAAAATTAAAACGCCGTGTGTAAAACGCCGTATCCGGCTGAATAGAATAGTACCACCCTCATTTCTTACCGAGGTGTCGTAAAATACGAGAGAGGTAAGTTGACGTGAGGCAGGCGGCCGGTCGTAAAAAAGCAGCCAAATCATGTGACAGCATGTTTATAACATGCGCCGACTCCACTTAGAGTAGGATAAGGGCAGGAAGATGATGAATATATTAAAATTAAAATTGGCTCTTTGAATAAAAAGGTTGCTCACCCCTGCTTTACGCTATTTAAATAATATAAAAGTGATTAAATTGAGCGGTCATTGTATACGTTTTCGAATGGAGCCACTTTTTGTTTTATATGTTGCGGATTATGAAACAGCACATTCGTTTAATGAGTGTGGGCGTTGCGTAAACAAAGAGCTGGGCGGACCAGCCACTGGGCGCCACCTCGATACCTCTCAGCCTTTGCCCCCCCACAACCCATCCTGCACCTGCGTGTGAGCACGTTTTTACCATATATTTAGACACACATTGATAAGCATGTTCGAAATGTTTGACGTATGGAGCGGCAAATATATACTTTCTTTAAAATTTCATTAAATAAAACGAGTGTTCTTTACGCGTTGTCGTTAAAGTACGTAACGAGGTGTCGTAAAAGGCGATTAAGGTAAGTCGAGCTGAGTAGAATAGACCAACCTCATTTCTTACTGTGGTGTCGTAAAAGGCGACTAAGGTAAGTCGACCCGCCGTGTGGTATCCGGCTGAGTAGAATAGACCACCCTCTTTCTTAACGAGGTGTCGTAAAATATGACAGATGTATGTTGACGTCAGGCAGGCGGCCGGTAGTAAAAAATCAGCAGCCAAATCACGTGACAGCATGTTTATAACATGTTGTGCCGACCCCACTTAGAGTGGGATAAGGGCAGGAAGATGATGAAAACGAGTGTTCTTTAGACCACACGACTGAATCTAAATCATCTTAATGTCCATCTATAATTTATTTATTTATTACAAGTAATTTTGGCAACATACTTAAAATTAATGTACATTTTCATTTAAAATATTTGTTACTTATCTTAGGTAAAATCAGGCAGACCTCTGTAACAACTGTATCACAGTAGGTCAGATATAATATATGTCGCACGCTTAGTATTAAGGTGACCTAATTAAAAAAGTTGTTTTGTGGCAATAAAGCCTAGCGTAGCGTTTCCAAAACTCGTGAGTGTCAAAGAAACCCATAACTTGGAAAATAATGATGTCATAGATGACATTGAAGTAAGGATTACAAGGTATCTAATTTAACTTAGACTTATTTTTCATTCGGTCACTTTAATAGTAAGCGTGTGACATATTTCATGCACTGGATATGAGAGGAAGATAGAAAGAAAATGTTTGGGCAGACTGCTCGCTCTTGCTTATAATAATAAATTGAAATCAAACAATCCAAAAATCAAGCAAAAAATGTTTTTTGAAAGATAGCATAAGGAAAATAAAAGAAAAGGGAGTTCTCCCCTTTGTTTTATTAGGTTCTATTTAGAACCAAGCCAAAATTTAAAAACCTAACGAAATATCTGACTTTGTCAGAGGGAAAGGAACAAAAGAGTAATAATAAAAATGACGATTTTGACTTGATCCAATTATTTAGAACTTTGTTTTTAACGGTATTTTATAAATACAACTTATTTGACAGACAATGCCTATCACCGTTGAAAGATGAATAAAAGTATAAGGTGCATTAGTATTAGTACATTTTGTCTGTGGTTTCTTGATAGAGTTTACCAAGCTACTGTGGGACCATAAAAGGCGGTAAAAGAAATTAAGGAAGCAAACATTAATAATAGTCTTTCATTTACATTTGACATTAACGAAAATATACTCCAAAAGTCGACGCTAACTCGACGACCACATATGGCGTCGATTCGCCGTCACCCACTAATTGAGAGCGACACTGGATAAATATATCTCCTTTTATAGACACGGCCGGCATTAATTACGTTGATCGGTAACTAACATTGATGATTCAGTTATAATATATACTATAGTGTTATATATTTAATATTTAAATGAGTATATGTATATTTTTTCTGAATCTCTGAAACGGCTCTAACGATTTCCATAAAAAGGAATCGATCTAGCAAGGTTTTATTAAAAAAAATATGGTTTAACCCTGTTTTCGAGCACTGAAAAATGGTATAATTAACATTGAATATAAAATATTATTTTGGCTATGAATTGTAATGTCGCGGTAGCTCATTCGGGGAACGGAGGTCTAGTGAAATAAAAATAGGATCGTGCCCCATTTGCCCAATATTTTTTTTCTATTTAATATTAAAAAAATAAATTGTGATTATATATCTTCGAAAGCATAAGCACATATTACAAAATAAAGTCACCAAAAGCTGTATGTACGTATGTGATGATTTTTTTCAAAATCTACTGAACGGATTTTAGCACGGTTTTCACTTAAATATAGTGAAAATTTCGTGGAAGGTTCACGTTAATAGTACATTACGGTTGTATATAAATTGAAATATGAAAAACTTTGTGACACATTCGCGGGCACATCTAGTAGAGTTTAATAGCACTCAGGGGTAAGTAAATATTGTACAGGATCTTAGGACCTTAGTTAATCGGATACCGATCGGGTCGTGATTAGGAGCGATTAGCTTGCATACGGCATCTACCAACGACCTACGTGGGAGGTGGGAGGATCCAGGCTATTGTCTTACAACGCGTTATAGCATTATAATAGCACCGCCATTGCACACTATTTATGTTAATTACTTGGAGAATTCAGTTAATATATTACAAGCTTACCCGCAGTTTCAATCACGTCAAATTAAGTGTTTAAATGCCCTCAATTATGTACTTTATTTTTATTTTCCTATTTCAACTTACATAAAAGCGTAATGTACTATTAACTTAAGCCTTCCTCAAGAATTACACGATCTTTTAGTAAAAACCGTTGAAAAATCCATTCAGTAGATTTTGAGAAAATCGATCACATACACACAACTTTTTTGGACATTTTTATATATTATTATGTATAGATATAAGTTCGGTATATAAGCTTCAATTGTGCTAAATTCCATTAATATTTGTTATTTATTCATTTCAACAAAAGGAATTATAATATCGTTACTACTTTTGTATTATGGATCTCTGCTTGTTTTCTGCTGCTGCTATGTTGAAGTAAAATTGGTACAAATTGTTCTCATATCGTTATTATGATCCAATACTTGATTTAGATTAAACCAGTCGTCAGTGTGGTTGATAAACAATTGTAATAAAATAGCGACTAACATTTTATTCCATTTGTGTGAAACGGTTGCTAAAAAAATTTTTAGAAATCTGTCCGTTTTCGCAACCAGACCATCAAGTTTCTTCTCCATCATTAATACACTACCATATTAATATACATATAAATGTTACAACTATTTATCAGTGCTTTCTCTTTGAACCTTCCAACAAAGCTAGAATTTTCGTCGCAGCATTTAATGAATTATAGTGCAATTCAGACGCCCCGCGGCGCCTTTTCTTCGACTGCCATTATAAAATGCATAATGGTTGGTGAGAGTTGATAAAATATTTTCCGAAACAACAAAGCACAATATCGTAAGGTGAAGGTTCATCCTGGCTTCCATTTGTCCACCTCAGTTACTCCACAGGCGCGCCGGCGCTAAAAGATATCCTGTTTTATTGTTAAACTGTCAAAGTAATATATGACCGGCTCGCATCGATATTATCTCAATGCCGGACTCTGGATCATCGAGCACAAAACGATAGCCGCTACGTACGACGGAACATCACTCAGGGATATTAACGGTTCCCGCTATACCGCCGCGACGCGCGTGCCCAACGTTTCCGACTGTTTTATTGGTGTCGGCGCCAACAACTTTCACGTCTCGCAGACAATGACGCTCAAATTGGAAACTAAAATCATTTTTATAACCCGCTTCTAGCCTTCGGTGCGCAACAATCGGACATCTCGGCATACGCCAATTATAAATAAAGAATCGTAAATGCCATGCGTGCGCCACTATAACGCGGTGGCGATACGTGAAGTTATTCGGACTGTTTGCTCGTTACCGCATGAAGTAGGCACTTCTAACGAAGGCACCCAAAACATTCCCACAGTCGTCGATCACCGCGGAAAAAAAACAAAGTGTCTACGAATTAACACGTTCGTGCAGTGTGTGAGTATGAAAACACTCGCGGCCTCGCGGAGGGCCCTCCAGCTGACTGAGAGCTGTCGCCGAACAGACGCTGCTCTACCTGACGCCACTGTATAACCGTGATTGTGCGTAAGATAGTTATTTGATGTCTTTTAATTTACATTAATTTCAAATAATCATGACTGCGACAAGCGACTCGACTTTCGAGTGTCATTCACCGACGGCGCGTAGACAGAAACTTACATCAATCGTTGTTTAAGCATCTCGTGAGAAGGAACTAGCGGGGTCCGAGCAATTAATACGATTTATTGTCAGTCATGTTTCCAATGATTTTATATTGGTATGTCGAAAATTCAAAAGCTAAACAGCTACGGTGAAGGTAACGTCTTGACTGTTCATAACTAACACGCTGAGCAAACTTGTACAGTTTGTGTGTGAAACTCAGCCCAGTTCAAATCAAGAGAATTGTTAAAGAATAAAGTAAAGCCTCTTTAATCATTCACTTTGAAAGAAATTAACAAGAAAATGTTATACAAACTCAATATAAATATTACTCTTTTAAATTCACCTTTATTGTGACTTAACTTAACATGCTATAAGTTTAAGCACACAACGCATTGAGGCATATACGTACTAAAATACGAGGTGTCTTCAAAATTGTATGACTCTTATAACAACTTAAAGAACAAATAAGAAATTATTGGTTCAATGTTATAACAAATAAGATTAATAACTAAAATGATAAGGTTGGTCTCACCCTCGAGTTTCTCAGTGTTTTTGTTATTATTTACTGTTTATTTATGTCATGACCACTCTAAAAGTCACATGGAGTATCTACAGTTCATTTGGGGCCATAGAGTTATTATAGAGTACCAGTCTAAACAGTGACATATTACAATCTGCCTCTTTTCTATGTGTATATACGAGTTTTATCTTCCCTTTCATTATTTATTACGTCATTGTCCTCGTGGAGGGCTGCCTATGGCTCTCGTACTCTAAGTATACTCTAGTATACTCTACCTCATACTTTAAGTTACTCTATGGAGTCGTTCTGGACATCATCACATACAGATTATAAAACCCCAAATGTTAATTCAATTAAGATTAGCACATGTATATTACAAAGTATGTTAAGTATTGAAGTCATCTTCATCTTCGTACCCTTATCTCTAAGTGGGATCGGCACAACATGTTGTCACATGATTTGGCTACGTATTTTACGACCGGCCGCCTGCCTGACGTCAACTTACCTTAGTCGTATTTTACGACACCTCGGTAAGAAAGAGGGTGGTATTATTCTGTTCAGCCGGATACCACACGGTGGGTCAACTTACCTTAGTCGCTTTTTTATGACACCTTGGTAAGAAATGAGGGTAGTCTATTTTACTCAGCCGGATACCACACGGTGAGTCAACTTACCTTAGTCGCCTTTTACGACACCTCGGTAAGAAATGAGGGTGGTACTATTCTATTCAGCTAGATACCACACGGCGTTATGTTAAGTATTGGTATAAGGATTTAACTAGTTTTTAATGGTTAAAGTCAAAAATTTGTTTATATTTTCATTCTTCTAAAATTTTAATATTTCAAATTCAAATTCAAAATATTCTTTATTCAAATAAACTTGTAAACAAGTGCTTTTGAATCGTCAACTCTACTACTGGTTCGGAAAGCTGTTCCTACCGAGAAGAGCCATCAAGAAACTCGGCGGTTGCTCTTTTAAAAATATAATTCTTAATACTATTTACATTATGTCGTTACTGTCTTGTACAGGTTCAAAGAGAGCTATATCCACACATTCTTATCTTTTAAATAATCTTCAAGAGTATAGTAGGCTTTCTGTATCAGCCTCTTTTTAACAGTGTTTTTAAACTGCTGTAATGGCAAAGCTGAAATTGATTGCGGAATTTTATTATAGAATCCAAAACCCACAAACGAATTACGTACTTTTGCAAGGCGCAAAGCAGGAGCCGCAAGTTTATGTCGGTTCCTGCTTTGTCTATTGTATACATCACCTATCGTTTTATAATTCTTTATATTTTTATGTGCATAAATTAAATTGCTTAAAATATAATGTGAAGCAAATGTAAGAATACCTGTTTCCTTAAACTTCTCTCGCAGGGAATCACGCGGTCTTAAATTATAAATGCCACGTATAGCTCTTTTTTGTAAAACAAAAATTTTTTCACTATCCGCGCATTTTTTCATTTCGCATTTCAATTTTGCAATTGGGTAACATTTAGTTTTCCGTATTAAAATTATATTATTACATACTTCAGCTGTTATCCGCCGTGTGCCGCTGAATAGAGTAGTACCACCCTCATTTCTTACCGAGGTGTCGTAAAAGGCGACTAAGGTAAGTTGACCCGCCGTGCGGTATGCGGTTTAGTAGAATAGACCACCCTCTTTCTTATCGAGGTGTCGTAAAGTACGACTAAGATAAGTTGACGTGAGGCAGGCGGCCGGTCGTAAAAACGCAGCTAAATTATGTGATAACATGTTTATAGCATGTTGTGCCGACCCCACTTAGAGTGGGATAAGGGCAGGAGTATGATGTATGATGACATACTTCAGCTGTTTTCTATTTAGTCACATGTTTATTGATGTATTGACTTAGTTACAGGAAATGTTAATACCGGATGAGCATTCCACACCTCAGTCGAACTTAGTGGAAACATCGAAACAATTTTTTAACACTTACCAGATTTATGACTCTTAAGGAACATCATGATAAGGACGTAAATGTTAACCAGAAATGGTATAACTTGTTCAAGTAGGCTTATTAGCCTTAAAGTATTATCCTATCCTTCTAAAAGTAAGTAACGGCCTGTTACCATCCCACTGCTGAGCATAGGCCTCCTCTCTCCGTTTTTGGCGAGAAGGATTGCAGCTAAAACCTACCACGCTGCTCCAATGCGAATTGGTTAGTTTCATGTAGAATTCTCTAGAGATATGCAGGTTTCCTCACGAAATTTTCCTTCACAGAAAATCGTGTGATAAATTGTAACTATCAATTAGACACGTAAGTTTTTAATAGAAAAACTCATTGGTGTCTGCCCGGGTTTGAACCCATGATCGTCTCTAGAGATTCACACGGTCGCACCGCTAGGTTATCACAGCTTCTAATATTATAAATGCAAAAGTTTGTGAGTGTGTATGTATGTTTATTACCTTTTCATAGCGAATCCGCACAACCAATATCGAAGAAATTTGGCACAATTATTCCTATAGGTAATAATAATCCTAGCCCTGTTAATTCTACAGGAATGACATTGGAAAGGGACATCTATTATCAACCTATCACGCGACAACAGAAACAAAAATTATATACTTATTACACACGTTACGTATAAATGCTATTATTAAAGTTTTCTTATTAGCTTATAATATTTAGTGATATTTAATACCAGAAAAAAATAAAGAACTTTTTGATGTACATATATTTTAACAGATAGACAATTTTGGAAGTCTACTTTTACTGAGCTATTTTATTATATGTTTCATGTAAGTACGGGTTATTTACTAAAATTATGCTTTTGATAAAAGTATAAATCCCTCTGATTATTCCCGGATCGATCAGATTTTTGTGATGGAGATATTTGCAGAGTTGGAGAGTGACAGAAGCTACTGGTAATTCCAAGACTATAGTCCACGCGAACGTAGTTGCGTGTAAAAGCTAGTAAGTATAACACATAACATAAGTATTGTTACTTACTTTGGGGACTGATGATCGTGTGTGTAAGTGTATTTATGATGACCTTTAAATGAACTAATCTTGTATCTTGTACCTTCTCTTGTTATATATAAGTTTTTACAGGTTCTTTGCCGGAGTGTAAACCTGTGACCTGTATGTCGCCTTCTGTGAAATGCGCAGAAATTAAGTGTGAATGCACGAAAAGCTCAATTTTATAGTCGACGGACAATTATCTTTTTGATTTATTGGGAGTTGCAATTGCAAAGTAAGGCGTCCGCCTAATTGGTCATGGCTCGTGACACCGGACGGCAGAAGGCAATTATTGAAATGGATTTATTTGATATTAAATTATAGTAGAATTCATTTCCATTATTGTTGCTACCTGAATGCTTTGGATATTACTTTTGACGATACTTGGATTCTTCGTTGCTGGAATTTCATAGGATTATATCTCATGCAAGAATATATAAATATGAATGTAAGATAACCTGTTTCGATATAAACTTTTGTCATTTAAATTAAACTAGTAGGTAAAAGAAAAAGTAAGTAGATTAACGTTTTCTTGTCTTTATTTAATTTATTAGATAATATATATCAACAAATACTTTTACTTCACATTTAATATCTAGGACATGTTAAGGAAATGCAATGCAAGTAATAATAACAAATCCCTACGTTATTATTGTAATACAATATATTCTAGCATTCGAACTAAATAGGACAATTTTACTCTTTTACATTTTATTTAAAATATGTCCAAACTAGATTCTGCCTCTGATTTGTTCAACTACCCAACCCTTTTTCCCAATCATTCCTTCCTCATCCCAAACTTTGTACTATACCGATTTTTGCAATATCGTCTCTTATGTTTATCAAAAAAAAAAGTCAATGCTTGAAATATTACTTCTTTCTTTTTATAACAAACCTTACACTATTTACTAACAAGTATAGTGTGGGAAAATTCCCTAAAACCAATGAATGTTTCCGCGACGAGTGTCTCACTACACTACCGTAGTGTACACAGTGAGGGACATTTCGCACTGGCCGGTGAACTTCACCGGACGCTGTGACGGTGAACCGAATACCGTGGCGCAACGCAAACATAGCGTGAGACTTTCGCCGGAAACTGGGCTTGGGTGCCACTACAAGGAGCTGAACAAAAGCTATATCTTTAATATTTCATCATCTTCCTTCTCTTATCCCACTCTAAGTGGGGTCGGCACAACATGTTATAAACATGTTGTCACTTGATTTGGCTACATATTTTATGACCGGCGGCCTGCCTGAAGTGAAATACCCGAGACCAAGTATCAGATTTCATAGCCTTTTCTCTTTTCTTTTTTCATTGCATTTTTTTATATCTCTAAAAATATTCCGATCAAGGCCCTGTCACCGAGGTACTAATCTTTAAACAGTTATTTAGAATAATCTACTCAAATTTACTTTTAATTCGTGCTTTTTACAAATACTGTATGTATAAGGTATGAAAACTGAAACTACACTCTTCATTTAGCATTACATCGATTTTCTCTTATGACGAATTCCAGCAATACATTATTATGATCAAACCAATATCTTCACATTCCACCCTGAGAGTAGGTACTTAAAATATTTGTTTATTTTTGCTTTTGAAAAAACCAAGTAGTAAAAGATTTTGCTTCATCAATTATAAATATAACATTTCCTAGTAAGCTATGTTTTAACAGGAATGGAAGATATTGCTTTGAAAAATCTACAGTTAATCAAACTCGTCATCGATTTTAGTAGTCATGTATTAAGGCAGGTAAAGCTTTCCAAATGTTACCAGCGTAGCTGTCAAATTTTAGACCGTCGCTTTTCAGATTTAGGTATCCTTTATAATATTTGTTTAAATAAAAAATTCATGCAAATTTTCATCGCTGCGTCTCTTAGCTTTATTGGCTATAAATATTAGCCGCTGAACCTATATTAGATAAGGTAGAGGCAATGCAAACATGTATCTACCCATTTATCTGAAATACATGTTTGTATGGTTAGCGCATTATATTTTTAATATTATTGTATTAAAGTACCGGATTGTTACTATCCCATTCATAGGCCTCCTCTCTCCGTTTTTGGAGAAAAGGATTGGAGCTAAAACCTACCACGCTGCTCCGGCTGCGGATTGATAGGTTACACATATGTATATCTAGAATTCTCTAGAAATATGTAGGACGATGTTTTCCTTTACCGAAAAGCGTGTAATAAATTGTAAATATCAATTAGACACATAAGTTTTAATAGAAAAAATTATTGGTGCCTGCCCAGGCTTTGAACACGTGACTTACTTGAAAGAGTTGCACAGCTTTTCCACTGGGCTATCACAGCTATCATTAACATGTATCTTTTATTAACATCTATTCCATTAACTTAATCTTAATTAAAAGCGGAAATGATAAAATATTTGGAAGAGACAATAATAACCAAAAATGAAAATGAAAGTAGCAAAAATCAAAAATTGTTTTAAAAAGCTGTAGCATAGCTTATCTTTTAGTGGAGTTGTAAAAATTGAAGTATGCGCTTGGTCGCGGAGACAAGCACGCACTCACTCCTCGTTTCAATATTTTAGTAGCGATCCAAGACAAACAAAACTCCTTTGTTGGGGGTCAAATGTGTGTGAAGAGAGTTTCCGTGTCACCCGCTGGCTCGCTTGGTTACACATTAGCGCAGACATCTTTGACAAATATTTTTTTGTTTTCCCATGATCACCATTAGCTGAATGGTAGGTTTGACATATTTTCGATGTTTGCTGTTATGACATTCCTTTAACATTCGATTGTACGCCGGGCTCTTAGCCGTGTGGTATCCGGCTAAGTAGAATAGTACCACCCTCATTTCTTACCGAGGTGTCGTAAAAGGTGACTAAGGTAAGTTGACCCGCCGTGTGGTATCCGATTTAGCAGAATAATATATGACTGGCAGGCAGTTGACGTCAGGCAGGCGGCCGGTCGTAAAAACGCAGCCAAATCATGTAACAGCATGTTTATAACATGTCATGCCGACCCCACTTATAATGGGATAAGGACAGGAGGATATAGGATATATGGATATAAATTAATATGTGTGGTATGTGAATAGTCTATTCTACTCAGTACGATACCACACGACGGCGAAATATTATAAATGATAAAGTCTATCTATCCAACCAATCTGTTTCACTGACTGAATATTAATAAAATTTGGTACAATTTAAGGATGTACACTGGGGTTACATAATGGATACAAGAAACCAGTTTTTCTTTCTGGAACAGGGAAAAACAAATTTCATAATTAAGGGTACGTAAACGCTTAAGCGCGAAAGAAGTAGCGAGTACCAATAAATAAAACAGTCTCAATTCATTAACTCAAAGGTACGATGATTTCCCAGTATACTACATGCACCTGCAATAAAATATTTCATGTCAAACTTTGAACTTCTTAGGACTTTAACGATGTGGATTTTTTGGAATCTTTTATCGGATTTTAATGGAGGCTGATGCGCCTACCGTTCAAAGGATATAATGCCGCTAATGTCGGAGTTACAAGTTGCGCTACCCGCGATAAGCTATCGGCCGACATAATATGACGTTATAAATACTGATACCATCTCAATCGGTATAAACAAATATTTTGATTAGTCCGGCTGCTACAAATTAAACACGATAAAATCACTAGCATTCAGCGTTCTTTAAGATATATTTGAAATTTGTCTGCACAGGGAGATAGCACTAAATAAAAAAAGGAAAAGGATATTCATAACGAAATCTGTAGGATTCAGTGTTAAGGCTTTAATGCGTAATTAGAGAACATACATACATCCTCCTGCCCTTATCGCGCTCTAAGTGGGGCCGGCACAACGTGTTATAAACATGTTGTCATTAGATTTAGCTACTTATTTTATGATCGGTCTCAACTTCTACATACTCAACTGGATACCAGACGATGGGTGAACTTATCTTAGTCGCTTTTACGATACCTCGGTAAGAAATGAGGGCGGTCTATTCTTCTCAACCGGATACCACACGGCTATGCATGACATTACGTTTTCGAATATATTCATGTATTCTTAAGTATTTACATTAAAAATGTACCGCGCTTCATGAAATAGTGCTTAATTCAAGGAAACGCGGAAAACGAGGTTTTTTAACCTTAGATTATTACCGTCAGGTTAGAATCGTAAACCTATGATAGAGATCTTCTTGTAAATTTTCTTCTTTTTCTAGTATCGCAATTTTAACTACAGTATTTTCTCTCAGTAAATTTTGGTATATCGCCAATATTGTCTTGAATTAGATTGAGTCAAAGCTTCTTTTGCAATACTCAAAAAAGTGTTAATGAAACGCCAAAAAAAAAACTGCTCAAAAATATGAATAAAGCAAATTTTAAATGTACGCTCATTCAAAGGACAATATAAAATATAGTACACAAACCAATAACTTTAAATTTACCCTATGACCCGCAATCACAACAATTTTGTACCAGTTTTATGTTCGCCGATAGTGCAATATCTTTAGTTATAATGTTGATAAAGGTTACCAATGCTATAAAGAAATCCTCACATTAATAAACTATATTGAATGCGAAATTATTATCGGAATTGCAAATAAATGTTGTATCAACATCTTAGCATTATCTGGATAAATAAGGAATAATGATTATAATAGACCGCATGTTCTTTGTTATTGTTACAAAGTTATTTATATTAAACATATATTGTTAAAAGGATTTTGAGTGTCCAATTATATTATATAGTAAATAATTTGAAAAATCAGTTCCAATAAACAAATAACCCTATTTCAAATTTGATAAAAACCAGAAAGAATAGTCTTCTTTTGTTTGTCCCAAAATACTTGTAATAATTTAAATATAAAAATCTCGCTCCTCTTTGAATTAACAGGTTAAAATGCCACAAATCCGAATAGCGGTCTTGATGTAATTCTGATGTACATTTAAATAAATCTTTTTAAAACTCTTTTATCATAACTTTTATATTGCGCTTTATCTTGTGAATATGTGAATATTTATACGGCTCTAAAATTATAATAAAAATTACCATCATCAACAAAATTATATATAGTACAACAATAATATTATTTAATCTAATGTAATATTTAAAATGGTTAAAAATGTAAAAATCAAACATTCTCTCTATCTCCACTGTTCCACTGTTGGACATATGTCTTCCTCCACACCTAACGATCTCAAGTCGCCTGGGTCCACCGGCTCTAAGAATTTTTTAAGGTCGTCTATTCACGAAGTGGTAGATTTACTTACACTGTTCCATTCTAGCACCTTAAGTGAAGAAGAAGAGACCTTAGTCTATCGGTTCTTCCACCTATGTGCTCCATCCATTGTCATTTCAGTATCGCGACCCCTTGGGCGACATATGACATTTTTTCTACAGATTTTCACATTTATATTTTAACACGCAGAAATACTCGTAGTTCTTTTCTTCGCATGCCCTGTCCTTTAGTTAACGTGTTTCATACAGAGTGTTAAATATTCTCTTTTATTTCGTTCAAAGGATTGAAATAAATAAACGACTTTATCATCCCATCACACTTTAATAAAACTTTTAATCATAAAACTGATTAAATATATTTTATGCACTTAGCGTGTAGTGTCAAGAATTTTGCATACGTAGATAAAACAAGGATAAGACGCTCATCTGGAAATGCCATTCCTATCTCAACACCATAAATTTATTGATATTTTAATGTCACAAATGATCTGTATGTAACTACGAAACATTTCTCGTGATTATAACACGTAAGAACATTTATTTGCAAAGCGATTTCGACTTTATTTGAATACATTTATGTACCAATTTTTTTTGCAGTGCAAAATAACATATGATGGTTTTCAGTCGTAGCAGTTGACCAACGTGTTTTTCAAGCGAGTGCCGTGGCTAGTCCATAAGTTATCGTGTGTAATAAAATTAAATGTAACACATTTCTCTTTTTCAAATAATCTTAATAATTTACACACATTTTTAGCTTGCAACTGGTAATCGCCGCCGGAGGGTAGGTGCGAAATGTTGCTCAGTGATTCAGTATACACGTTTGGTGCCTAATCATATTTTAACACATGAATAAAATTACAAGTGTATAAATTTATTAACATGCATATCATTTGAAATTTATCGCAAACAAATCTAATTTGAAGTTGTGTTTAATTCACCTTCATGGTGAATGGGTTACATACCTACTTATTGCTTTTATAATTTTATCAGATCAAACTAACTTTGTGTAAACTATTTAAAAACACCTAGTTAATTGCTAGTCCGGTTTTATTTAGTAGTCCTGAAAGAGAAAAACAAACAGAGCAAAAACAATGTAGTGTAAATTGTACAAATTTATATTCTTTATTCAGTTCAGTTCTATAATAACACGATAATTTTAAATCTTCTTGGTTTATGGACTTATTTTCAAAACTTAATTTATATTTTAAGTTATATAATGTATATTATGAGATTATAGTGTGGGCAGATTCGCGTGCGTCCGAAAGTTTCATTTATAGAGCTGGTAATGATTTTCTTTAAAAAATGTAGTCTATTTCAGTTATATATGTAGGGTTAACGGATTTTGAACCAAGAATTACAAATGAACAGTGCACATAGACCAGTGACTAAATCTTTAATACTTAAATGAGTTAATCTTGTATGTACATATATAAATGTGTTTTCCGAATCGCGGCTCCAACGATTGCATGAAATTGCTAGGTTTAATTTAAAAAAAAAAATGTCTTTTTATCCCTATTTTCGGGAAAATGCTAAAATTTACGTTGAATTCAAAAGACAATTTTCGCTGTCAAACGTAAAGACATGATAGCTCATTTGGGAAACGGGCGGTCTAGATACATGAAAGTACCTAGGTTCGAGTCCCACCTGCCTAAATATATTTTCTTTTTTTTCAATTCTTTTTATATCTTTTAAAAAAATTACCGATCAAGGCTCGGTCACCCAGATACTATTTTTGAGTCTTACATATAGTATTAATATTCTTTAGATAATACGGTGATAATTATGGGAAACAGTCATCATTAAATAATAAATGTATCTGATAAGGTGCTTATTAGTGGGCGTTTATTATTTGAAATAAATACAAGGAGTTTGGATTAAGAAAGAACCAGCGATATGTAACGGCAATATTTATAAATCATATAGCAACACTATCCCAACATATACTAACAATATGCATCTATCTATATACTATACTAATACATATACTAATGATATGCATCTATCTCTAGGTGCAGTTGATCTAATATTTGTGCATATTTTCAAATGAAAAAACCGGTCCTAAATATCAATAGACCAACATTTGTTTTTAACTGACACCAAAGGTAGCGTTCTCAAATATATACTAATTTGCAAACCCGCTCTAACTTATTGCCCAACATCAAATAGGCATACGGACATACAAGGAATCTGGACCGGAATAATATTCTCTTATAAATTATACTGATTATGTTTATGCGCATTAATTAGTCCGTGTCACTACCGGGTATGATCAGCAACGCAAATTACAATTTGAACAGGTATAGCGAACTATTGCTCCCATCGGATTTCAATAAATTAATAATTCAGCTGGGTTCACTTTGTAACGTTGCCCAGCCAATCTGTGTGGGTATAGTTGACTTGCAGAGAGTACTACGGTAACCATCGATTTTCCTTTAATAGGACAATGTTTTGTTTGAAGAGCGATTAAGATTAATCGTTAATATTTAAATAAGTTAATGTTGTTTGTATATATATATATTCGAAATCTCGGAAACGGCTCTAACGATTTTCCTGAAATTCAGCATGTAGGGGTTTTGGGTGTAAAAAAATCGATTTATTCCTGTTTTTGGCCACAAAAAAATACTAAAATTTATATTGAATATAAAACACTATTTTAGCCATAAACTGTCAAGTCAGCGTAAATTATTTGGGGTAAGGGCAGTCTCTAGAAATGTAAATACCTAGAATCGATCCCAAACTATCTAATTATTTTTTCTTTTTTTTAAGTTTCTTATCTTTATAATTTATAAAAAAATACCGAGCTAAATAAGGCTTGGTCAACCAGGTACTAATAATCAATTGGTAATGGCTTCTCAAGTCCATTCTAAATTTTTAACTCATATACAATTGTCTGATAAGAAATCATCATCTCAGCTATGCAGAATTTTAAAAAAGTCTCTCTAGTTTTTTAAAATTGTAACCTTTTAAAAATGTAGTAGAGTCTATTCTCTATGCTTCTCATAAAATTGCACGCCCATATACATATCAAATTCATAACTGAACACTAATATAAGGAAGTAATATACTATGTTATCATATTATAGTTTGTTATCATATTGTAGTTATATGAATTATGAAAAAACAGTTGAAAAATAAAAATGTAACTTATTAGTATACATAAAAAAGTATTATCAAAAATATCATACCTACAATACACCTGATTACAGATATAGGATAAATATACCGTAAGAGCAATTAAAAAGTAAATTATGTGTTGTTTTTTTTTCCTTTATTTGTACAAGAATATTTTCTCTAACATGAAAGTTTTGCCATAATTATTGTAAATATTTGCGACGAGTTTTTTTTAATTTATGGTCACTTATTGTTTATGGTTGGCGTATAACCTGTGGCTTCATCTCACCGGGAAACATTATTGGGTGAGCAAAATTCATCAGCGATGAATGGTAGTGCAGTCTGTTATTTATGCGGTGAAGGGCGTTCAAAGAGCGTGTTAGCGAGGGGATATCTGGGAGTGAAAGGCAATAGAGCACCTCCCGTGGCGGCGGACGCTGTTGCCGCATCTCCCATATCTCCCCGTCAGGTGGCACGCACAAATAACGCAATAAATACCAGCTTATCGCAAATCAGCTCGTCTGACCGAAGGGCGATTAGGTAGCTGTCTTATTCCTTACGAGAGAGCGTCAAGTTATCAATTACTGAATTATTGATAACTAGCGGCCTGCCCCTGCTTTGCACGAAAATGTTCAATTAAATTACATGCTGTAAACGGCCATATTGATCTTAAATCAATAATGTATTAAAGGTTCTTAATTGGATACGGATTAATGCTGTATTGTTTAAAATTGAAAAAATAAGGTATTATTTTTGTAAAAAGTAAATGACAAAAATGCTATTGTAGGTTATCCATAAGGGATAGACATATACCATCGCGGAGTTTTCTGTAGACTTCAAGGTGTACAATTTTTTTTAAAATTATTTTGATAAATCTCGTAGGGTTGGGCCTGCGTTTGCAATATAAGCGGAAAAAAAATTTAATTATTTACAACATCACATTAGAAACTTCACATCACATTAGAAAAACCGCATCTAAATCTGTTGCGTAGTTTTAAAGATTTAAGCATATGTAGGGATACGTAAGGAATATAGGGACAGGCAGAGAAAGCGATTTTGTTTTATACTATGTAATGATTTAACTCATTAATATTGTAAAGATGAAAGTTTATGTCCTTGCAAGTCTCAACTATTTACCCCAGAAAATCAGACTAGTGTATTCCGGGAAAGTCGCTAGCAAAAACTAATTTGAAACCATCTGTGTAATACTTCCAACACTACAGCGTTCCAGCAGTATCCTTCGGAAAATTTCGTAGAGCGCAGAAGCTCTCCTAGCGTGGGGGAACGTCGTCCTAAGGGTGCCTCTTGTGAGGCCGGATCACAGCTTAGGGCGACGTTTAGTGGAGGCCTAATGGTATGACGATTAGTCATCATGGCCGGCCGTGTGGTATCCGGCTGAGTAGAATGACCACCCTAATTTCTTACCGAGGTGACGTAATAGGCGATTAAGATAAGTCGACCCACCGTGTGGTGTCCGGCTGAGTAGAATAGACCACCCTCATTTCTTACCAAGGTATCGTAAAAGGCGACTAAGGTAAGTTGACCCACCGTGTGGTATCCGGTTAAGTAGAATAGACCACCCTCTTTCTTACAGAGGTGTTGTAAAATACGACTAAGATAAGTTGACGTCAGGCAGGCGGCAGGTCGTAAAAACGCAGCCAAATCATGTGACAGCAAGTTTATAACATGTTGAGCCGACCCCACTTAGAGTGGGATAAGGGCAGGAAAATAAGTCATCATGGCGTCGGGAGTATGACGAGAAGCCACGGCGGACCGACGTCAAAAAACTAGGACCTCGTCTTCACCGGCGAAATACGCCGTCCGCTATACGTCAATAGTATGACCAGCACCTTATCACGCAGTACTCGCATATGTTTAACCTCCCTTACATTTATCATCGACACGTACTCAGTCAATTAAATTAAACCGGCCCATCGATGATAGCACTCGAACCAGATACGACTCTACCATACAGACGTTATTTATTGTTGTGTAATTTGTATTTGTATTATTGTGCTGATTTAAATAAGATTTATGGGCACATAACGTTTGATGTTACCGCAGATATCGCTGTATAATTTGTCAGTTTTTATCACTATGCTCGTAGTAAAACTTATGTTATATTAAAATAATAGAAACATAATACTGCTACCTGTTTTTTGTTTACTAATATGAAATTAGCCAAATTATCTCTTAGCAAGGAAGAATCTTTTTTTAATTATTTTATTTTTTTGTAATTAGAAATATTCAAAAATGTAATAAGTTTGGTTTAAAAAATAAATAAGTTTGGTTTGGTTTGGTTGGAAAAATAGATTGTGGTGGGTCTGTGTAGAAGGCGGCGTTTGCTATCGTGACGGGTCGTGCATGTATAAGGTATGTGAACGTTGCCTCCATTCTACCACTTAACATTACATAGATTCTCTTAACAAACGCAGATTATAGCAATATAATTTTATCATACCTTCTCTACTATGGAATTCGGCAAAGTAACGCCTGCTTCTATAAATGAACACTTGAAGTAAATAAGGCACTAAGTACCTAAAAATTAAAATTCGAACTAAATATGCAATTTAGTTCTAAAATTGGTTTCAAGAGTTCAAATTGTAGTAGGCTTTTTATATGACACTATTAAAGAAAGAAACACGATTCTCACAAAAAAAAGGTGCCGATAAAAAGTTCGTTTCTTTTGAGGCAGAGCACTTAAGCTGTGTTAAAAAGATATATTAATTTAAGTCTTTTATATATATTAAAAAACATTGATTAATTGTAATTGAAACAGATACACAAACAAGCTCACGGCCGTTCTGATAGCGAACATCGATCATCTGTCAGAGAAGCACTTCCTATTTGTGGTCGCCGTTCGTTAGACGCGCGACCAACATTGCTCATCGGTGTACTATTAATTGTTCGGAACCCACATTGTTTTTATACAGCTCTGTGGCACAGTTGTCTTAAAATCCAAAGACTTATTTATTTATTTAATACACCAACGATATATTATAGATACATTAACAATAAATCCTTATATTAATTCTAGTTCCATTGTAATTATCATTTACAAGCGTACAGCATTGTCAATTGTGTATTACTTTTTATTTTCTATATTTTTAATTTTTTTCTATATTTTTAACTGACTTTATGCTGTTAGCTCTAAAAGGCTTAAAAGCGCCTTAAGTTTTGCCTTATCTTTTACCCTTAGCAGCTTTTACAGCGACGTTTGGTGTGATATCATATATAAAAAAAAATATTTTCTCTAAAATTTAAAAGAATTTTCAGTGGTTAGTTGAGTATCAGCGCTAATTTTAGTGATACGTTCACAAAATAAGTTAGTATATTATTCACCTTTATATTATATAATAAAACTGATTTTAATTGATAAGATATACATAATAGAAGCCGGAAATAAACACCATAAAAATGGTATGGAAAAAAAACACTTACTACTATTTTTTGTCTATGTCCTCGGCTGGATATAGAGCACATTACAGATACCATTCCTTTCCGTCAACTATAGCTAAAATATATCTATTAAAAAAAATAATTTAAATTAACTTTTTACATTTTCTACTATTTTATTTTATTTTTCTACATTAAACAATATAATCTTTGAGAATCTACAAAAGAATATAATTCTATGAATAGAAGGGCCGGTCTTATGTATAAAAGTCATTTGGTATTTTACGTTGACTAATTTAGTCGATTCGATAATTGGTAAAAACTATTTCTATTGTATTATTCGTTACACTAAGCCAAATGTATATTATATTGAAATTTATTAAAAGGTCCGTTTTTAACGCGCTAAACGCCTTTATACATTCATCACAGTATTATCCTTTCGACACGGTAGCACTAATTGGATGAAACATCTGAACAAAAACGTCAAAGAAACAAACACTTTAATGATACGGACGCTCATAATTTTAAGGCGCAAAGGGAATTCCATTTAACATGTGAATTGGATGTGTCGGGTCGAGATGAGACCTGTCATTATAGTACAGGAGACGACATGTCCATTATACTCAACAAATCAATATTCTCAGTATTGTTGGTTTATATATTTTCCCATTTAGCAGTGTGTGAAATTATGATTTTTTAAAGATAATAATATGTATATACGACAACTATTTTGACATCTTGGTAAAAATCTTTCACTTTATTAGTTAATAGAAATTTACGAAATATGTATCAACCTTGTCGCTCTAGTAAATATTGGGCAGCTAATTTTTCCCTGGTTTATAAGCTAATTTACTTTTTCTTAAATACGAATTTAGTTTCAAAGTTTTGCTTTCCTTTTCTATTTTAGTAATGTTGCTTTCACAGTATGTTTGTATTCACCACCTGCGACAAATAAAAATTCGTAAATCATTAAATCCAGTCCATAAATAAATATATCGCAAAGATCGCAAGTTGGCGAAATTTTTTTTCAGTTTATCATAAATAACATATGAAATATTTGTTTAAGTATTTGATGCTTAAATTGAAGAACTGTGGTATCCGACTGATTATAATATACCACTCTCATTTGTTACCGAGGTGTCGCAAAAGGCGAATAAGGTAAGTTGCCGTCAGGCAGGCGGTCGGTGGTGACATACATAGCCAAATCATGTGACAACATGTTTATAACATGTTGTGCGGATCCCACTTAGAGTGGGATAAGGGCAGGAGGTCTAAATCAAAAAATCCAGCCACTATATTAGTATGTCTTAGAGATCTCAAGTTAGCGATAAGTTTTTACATATCACGTATTAAAAAATTGTGGTGTGTTTTACAAATGAGGTTATAATGGTTGAAGTATAGCCACTGCCTCCTGTACTAACTATATCGGAAGAGGTTTGGTTGCCGCTTGCGACAGCCAAAGGCACCGTCAACACCTCTGATTGATGGGGGCCGAGCCGTGCATCTAACGATTGTTAGTGTTTAACTAACAGTTACGATTCAAAACAAAATTGGATCTTGATTGATGGACTAATAGTATAAGCCAAACACGCTGTAGCTCGCGGAGAAAGTGTTAAGTGGTTTCAACACCAGACATATTTCATAGCGCCTTAATTTTGTTACGTAAATCTATTAATTTTAAGAAACTGTTAAATAATATTCAAAAATTGGTATTGCCCGTGGCAATGGTTATAACGCTGTATACACAGAGGCGCTTAAGCTTTTTTCGATAGTACACTCAAATTAAATTGATAATATATTATCAATTTAAGTAAACAAATTTTTCATATGCTATTTATTATAATTTGAAAAATCAAAAATTAGGGCTGAATTTTTTTAAAGATATGGAGGATAAGAAATGTAAGGGAGAATATGATAATTAATTGTATTTCATAAATGCAATAATATTTAAGCGTTGTCAAATTAAAAAAAAAAAATTACAAAACTAGCGATTAAGTTTACGGTACTGACAAATATACATAATATAACTACTTTTATGTAGCTTCCAGCGACTTTGTTCCTGAGGACTTAAAAGACGTGGTTAAAGTATCCTAAATGTTAATTCAGATTATAAAATAAACTGTTCCAAATGTTTAACAAATTCGTTCAACTGTAATGACATGGAAACTAAACAAACTTTTAGGAACAAACTTCGAGGGATATTATAATAGAAAATATTTTTATTTATATTTTATTTTATTTGACATGCCAATAACATTTACGCATTAAAGCAACACTTTAATCAGAAACACACAAAATAAAGTACATAGCATAAACATCATAACAGGCGTGTATAATTAATTTACAAACAAATATGACAAATAATGCAGGAGTTTATCACCAAACACAAACTAAAAACTAAAAAAACGAACTATTTTAAATTTTAAGTTTTAAAAAGAAACACAGAATAAGAAAACCTTTATATAAATAATAATCTACACATCTATTAGCTATAATAACTGTTATTATTTTTATAATACTAAAAGGATTTTATTTTAGTAATTACAAAACAAATAAGAGCTGTAAATACTACGAGTAACTAATATTTATCTTTATCAAGAAGAGACCTAAGCGTATACCAAACGTTGTTAATTTTCAAGATGATATCTTTCACACTTAACGATTATTTCCGGACAGCGATGATCGGGCCAAGTCCGGACCCCGAGGTCTGCCCGCTCTCTGCTATCACGTACATTTAATATTATAAGCCATTAGGCGCCTCGCCGGCCCTCCATTACTGTATCCATATCATAATACGGAATTGTCTTAGACTTTTTGCTCTCGACGGGCGTAAAACAAAAAGTCGGGATGAACGGCGCCGACCATTGTTCTCCGGCCATTCGTCGCACTTCATGCTATTCACATTCAAATTAAATGCTTGTGTACAAAATTAATTTGTCTTTTGTCTAAGCTCGAGCTGGGCAGCACGCTTACAGAGGTACGTATAGTCGCAGCGGGACGCACGTGCACTGTTCTCTACATGATATCAAATACAAGCGCATTAACACTCGCCTGCGACTTTGCCATAGTTATGTGAACTTTTTTTATCGATAGCTGATTTTTGTAATCAATGATAGCTTTGCACTTAAACATTTCTTCCTAGTGTCTTTGTTCAATGCTGGTGGAATCTAAGATTTCATGTCATTTTCTGAAATTTTTATAATAATCATTACATTGTATATTGTCACTAGACTGGAAAAAAAATCTTAAATAGTCTAGTTTGGATTATATGCCTTCATTTTGTTTTTGTCTAAGTTGCAGTTACGTTTAGTTAACGGTCCTATTGAAGTACCAGAAAGGGTAACACTCGCTAGCTGCTGTCCATTTTTTACGGATGATTGCCGATCCTTGAGACCAAATTTCGAAAATATGTGAGATTTCCTATGGATTGGAAATTTTAAAGACCCGTAGTCAGCTACGGGACTTTTAAGTAGGTTTAGAATCGGCAGAGCTCAACGATTAACGAAGTTATAATGGTTTTAAAGGAAAAGTTCAATCAAAAACCAAAAAGTCGCTCTTTAAGGTGTTTAAGTGTTGACTTAATCGTACTAGAACTCCATTAGATAGACAGACGGCCTCAGTAAGGTCTTTTGTATACGTATCGTTCCACCTAGAATCCCGATTCCACCGATCGCATTAGCGTAACGCCAATTTGTATGACGTTGGAACAGCGGTCACTAGATGTCGCTGTTGCAGCGTCTAACAAATTAGCATTACGTTAACGCTAACAAAAATCGAGTAGGTGAGAAAAACTCGCACAAAACACACTGGGCACAATCAGTTTTTTTAAAACTAGAATTAGGATTCAAACATCATTCTGTACATAAAAAGATAAAGCAGCCCGAGAATAATGGAACAGAAATCACTTTTCCAGTTTAAATATTAATTTCCTCCTTATTATATCACAGAGAACTGACACTTCAATTTATCGAGGCGCACTATGCTCGTCTGATGCAAGTGGGTTACGAATGCTTTATTCGTATCAGAATATTACTAGTGATTGATGAGCTGTCATAGTGTCAACGGGTAATTTAATAATTCCTATTTATGTATATAATAGATAAGAAAGTGCTTACGAAATTGTTGTTGATATTTTTGCACATATAAAAGCCGTGTGGTATCCGGCTGAATAGAATAGTACCACCCTTTATTTCTTACCGAGGTGTCGTAAAAAGCGACTAAGGTAAGTCGACTCGCTGTGTGGTACCCGGCTGAGTAGAATAGACCAACCTCATTTCTTACCGAGGTGTCGTAAAAGGTGACTAAGGTAAGTCGACTCGCTGTGTGGTATCCGGTTTAGCAGAATAGACCACCCTCTTTCTTACCGAGGTGTAAAATACGGCTGAGGTGAGTTCACGTGAGGCAGGCGGCCGGTCGTAAAAACCATGTGACAGCGTGTTTATAACATGTTGTGCCGACCCCACTTAGAGTGGGATAAGGGCAGGAAGATGATGATTTTTGCACATATAAACAATACTCATACGTGGAGCTGTGATAGCCCAGCGATGCGTTCATGCGAGTGGGTCACGGATTCAAGCCCTGGGCACCAATTATTTTTATGTTAAAACTTATGTGTTTAATTGATAACTGCAATTTATCACATGCTTGTCAAAGATAAACCAATCCGCATTGGAGTAGTGTGTTGGGTCTCAGATACAACCCTTATCTTCAAAAAAGATGACAGGAGGCCTTTGCCCAGCTGTGGGATAGTAACAGAATGCAGTGTATATTGCAGCATCGTTTCTACCTTCAAAAAGATTATAAATACTCATTATGTTATAAGACATTAATTCTACTAATATTGTAAATGCGAAAGTTTGTGATTATGTATGTATGTTTTTTACCCCTTTGCAGCGAATCCTCTTAGCCAACATGGATGAAATTTGGCACAATTATTCCTTATACACCGGGGTAACATATAGACTATAGAAATCCTATTAATTCTACAGAAATAGGGTGACATTGAATAGCGCCATCTATTATTAACCTATTACGCGACAACATTCCACGCGAACGAAGTTGCGTGTTAATGCTAGATGTATGTGAGAGATAATTTAAAGGAATAGCAATTATTTCCTAACTAAAAAAAAACAAGAAAAAAGCAAACAAAAATCTCTACTACTTACTACGACGACCTTAACGTTGAGATTGTCGTATTAAATGTGAATAGTGCTTGTGTCGTTTGTTGTTACTGGTGGTGTGTTGTGATACGAGCGGTATCTAATCATGCATGTATAAGGTATGAGAACAGTTTTTCTTAGCATTACACAGATTTGCTTAAAAAACGCAAATGAAATGGAGTAATAACGCAGCAGCCACAATACTTTACATGTTCTATTATATTATCACGCACATAAATAATATTAAAGCAACAAGCCTTAATCCATCAAAAATGTTAAGGAGTATATTCTTACGTTTCAAACGTTCAGACGTTCCAAACTAATTAAATTGATTAAGTTTATTTTTTTATTTTTTTGTATGGTTTGTGGTGCGAAATAAACGTTTTATTATTATTATTATTATTAAACATAAAAGTCGGATTAATAAATAAAGGCATATAATTGAATTTTGTTATGTACTATATATAACTTATTTACTATTATACTAAATAATTTCGCAGTAACGATAATTCTGAATATAAATTTATTAAATAAAACACACGTAAAAAAATGTTTTTGTTACATTAAAATTGATTATAATATTCCGTGTTTACCTTCACAACCTATATTGACCTGAGTTCACGTTAAATTGTCAGATATAAAGTGATGCCGGTACCGAACAAAAGGTTTCGAAGCAAAACAACGATCAAGCCAAGCTCCGAGATGACCGTGACGAACCGCGACCCGCCTCCCCAATAACGCGCCTTTAGTTACGTGTAATTAAAAGCTCAAATATCGACATTTAACAAATCACGCCGTGTCGAGACACCTTTATGAATCACTCCGTCAATTAAGATATTATTATAGAAGAGTATGTTAATAAAAATCACTCGAACTAATATTGGAACAAACATTGTGTATCTGATAGACATTTGCAAAACGGTCGACAAATAAAACATAAAAATACAATAAAATATATTTTAATTTAAATCATTCTTTATTCAAATAAAATTGTAAACAAGTGCTTTTAAATCGTCAACTCTACTGCTGGTTCAGAAAGCTGCTCCTATCGAGAAGCGCCAGCAAGAAACTCGACAGTTGCTCTTTTAAAAATAATTCTTAAAATTACTTAAACAACTTCCTTAAAAACATTTAGCCAATACTATCATTAACAAGGTCGAATCTTAGCTCTATTCACGCATTTTTATCATTTATTTAATCCTCAATAGTATGGAAGGCTAGTTCTGTACTATTGAAAAATATTTCTGTTTCAGGCTATTTCGAATTAGGACCAGGAAAAACACTATCATACGTAATTGAGGGTATTTTAACACTGAAGTTGATGTAAACTGTTTTTTATTTACTCTCTAGTTAAGTTTTTATGTGGTGCAATAACATAGGTATATTGTATTGTATTGTAAACGAAGTTGCGGTTATTAATAGCTCAACGTCTTCGCAAATTATGTACGCGTATGTTATTCAAATAAAATTTAAATTATGAATTATTTTATTTGTTCTAAGAAATTATAACCACTATATAGTGAATCACGGCCACACCCTGGCGACTCAGTCATGCAGATTTTAATCTGGATATCTCACCATGATGCTCAATAAAACAGCCATGACTAGAACATTTGCGATTCGACTGTGTTGTAGGTGCTTACATAATACTAAACAATGTTTGTGAAAACGGCAACATGGCATCTCATATCTCCTTTACACCCTAGAGCTTAATTAATATTCAGTGACGAAGCGTTTGTCTGATCATTAATTTGGATCATTGTTTAAGGTTATTTCAGACTTCATTTGAAACTGCTTTGTGCTATTATAAATTTAATATTGCTAAGAAACAATAATTCTTAAAATAAAACTAGATAAAAAGCCGATTTACATCAGATGACTCATTTTATCTCCACTCTATGAAATTCGGTTACTGTAAACAGACATAGAGCACATTTCTTTGTTCTTTCTACGTTCGCAAAGATTGTATATGTTATATTTTAAGAATGCAATTCTAAAATTCCATTTTCTTTCTTTCGGTTTAAGCGACACTACAGAGTGCGAAAAAATGATTACACCATTCTCGAGTGTTCGGACGCGTTCGTTTCCTGGAGTGGTCTCTTTAAAGCATTCTTTCGGCTGATTTCATACAAAAATTCTAGTTCGCAATTTTAATCTAAACGATATTTCGTTTACATTAAAAGATTGAGAGAAAATACTCTTGCTCTATCTCTAGCTTTATGTTCGTTTGGTTTAAACCCACCTTAAGACATATGGTATTCTACAATGCTTAAAGTAGCACCCTGGATTAATTCATACTAATATTACCTATAAGCACTGTGTGTCTGTTACGCTATCAAAGTCAATCTGCTAACGCAATATTGATGAAATTTGGTACTATTGCAGCTTATATATCGGGCTAACATATAAGGTAAAAAGTCCCATATTTAGTTTGGGAACAGGAAAATAACAACAGCGCGAGCGGATGCAGTCGCGACTAGTAACTGTATAATTTTTATATTTTCCCGATTTTATGACGAACTTATTGCTTCTTACTTCAAAAAGTTATTCTTTTGCAATATTAAGACGTGAAATAAATATTAATTGTACCTTTTTATTGCACATTAAATAATATTGTTTATAATTTTTAAAAGAAGTATCTGATACAAATGCTTTAAGACTTTGCAATTAAACTTTCATTACAACCAGATTTATACAAATGTAGGTTAACATTTTTTTGATTCAGGAGCGCACCATTTTAGATTTTACAATAAAACTTAGATTACAACCAGATTTGTACAAATGTAAGTATACATTTTTTTGATTCAGGGGCGCACCACTACGCTTTCAATAAAATGTAGTTAGTAAACTTGTTTCTATAAAGACCTTAATACATATAAATACTAAGCCAGTTAATAAATAATGCGTGTATACAATCCACCGGTAATTTTTGACGCGCTTACTGCCTCCGGGGCGAATTGACCGATGTAATCAATAATGTGTGCTAATTACAACCCGATAACAAATATATCAACCGTTGTTAGCACGGTCAAGTTTACTGTTTATAGATTAACCGTGAAGACAGCGAATATTTAACTATTTTCAATACTAAAATATTGAAATACTGATAAAAGGAGTTTAAAAAAACGTATATATATATTTTTTAAGTTGAAATCCTTATTTGTAATAATAAGTATTTTAAATTATTAGATTTTATAGTACATGAAAGTATAAGGTTAAGGTTAAGGCCTTAAGAAAGCCTACTATACTGTTGAAGATTATTTAGACGATAAAAATGCGTGGATATAAATATTGTTCGACCCTGTACAAGATAGAAACATTAAATGTAACTAGCATTAAGAATTGTATTTTTTAAAAAAGAGCAACCGCCGAGTTTCTTGCTGGCTCTTCTCGGTAGGAACAGCTTTCCGAACCAGCAGTAGAGTTGACGATTCAAAAGCACTTGTTTACAAGTTTATTTGAATAAAGAATATTTTGAATTTGAATTTGAATAAGTTCTTTTGTAATTTTGTATATTTTAATGTGTAAGTGCAATAAAGGTTTAAATAAATAAATAAAAGGTATTGATATAAACCAATTTTTTGTTTTTAACAAAATTTAAAAGGAAACAATATTTACATTGAATTCTTATATATCATTAGGTACATATCTAAGACTATTTTAAAATTATATCTCAGATTTCATAAATTCGTCGTTACCTTCTGTCGAGAGTTCCACGGTCTCATTCTGGGCTATCACAGCAGCATCAATAATTTCAACACTATTTTAATACGTAATATAATAGGATATAGTATATCTTGTAAGTCCTCAAATTAATGCATCCAGTCTATAAGTAATGACGCTTATGTTACTACTGGTGCGGATCAAAAGTAGCAATTGATGCGTGTTGAATTATGAGGTGACGACAAGATCTGTTTTCAAATATTATGGCTTTTTTATTAAATCATAATTTTCACTCTTCCTTATTTTTCTTTTCCTGACACCATATCATTAATTTAATTGAAATTGAAAAAGATTTAACTTTGAAACTATTCATTGATTAGTTAAGACAATTAATTTTTCGAAAATATATCAAGATCTAAAATTATTGAATATTAATTAATAAATATTTTATTGGTTGGTAAAATGTATGCAAGACGAAACTTTTTTCTATGTGTTCCGCTCTAGCTAGACATGGTTGATTCTAATTTGTAATTTGTCCTCAAAGATTTTATTTATTTCAGTATATTAACAATTTATACTAATCACACAACACGTTTAAAAAATTAAAATAATTTTATGAAATACAAATAAGTTTCAAAATACCCAGGAAATGCTGCAATCGCTTGGAAAAGTACAAATGAAAAACTAAAAACCTTTCAAAGTATAAATAACTATAGACTATGCTAAACAATCACAATCCTTTAGTATTCTGTCGGAACTGGTCTACACAACTTACTTTTAATTGGACGTTCTACAAAAATTGATAACCGCCGATAAAGCGACACAACCAATTAATCTAGCAATTAACCTTTTATAATCGAAATTAGAGATAAAAGTTTAGTCGTGTTGAATGTGTTATTGTTGAAGGGAAAGGACGTGAAGAGTTCACAAGGACATTTCTCAGAATATCGAGGGAGACACTAAAGGACTGCGTCGACCCTACCTGACCATCGAACGGCACTTCAAACCTGTCTCGATCAATCCACATCTTGTTGCTCGTGTTAAATAAAAACGTCTCTTAAAATACCAACGAATGAGCACGCTCACACTTGTCATTCCGGTCCTCAATCCTTTATATTTGTCTTTGAAATGTGATGACAGTGGTACAAATTACGAGTACAAATCTGTTGGTCGTTCATAACGCGCTATCTGGCCCGAGTGATGGATGCGTCCGACGCTCTCGCTTGGATCATCGCAGCGTAATTAATATGGGCCCGGCTGTGTGAATCAATGTCACTCCGTCTTCTTCCGCTTCGAATGGTAATACTGATGACTTTTCTGTCAAAACCGAGTCATTGTCGCTTAAGTTGTATTTGTTGAGCCTAGTTTTAATATATCTATAAAACTAATTATACTTGACATATCCTGTTCCGTAATTTCAATTTTGCAACTCTTTAGTTAAATTTCCCTTTCCTGCTTGATATTTATATATTTATATTTTTAAATACTAATTTGTTTAGTTCCAACATAAAAATCTCAAAATTAAAAGAACATCAGAAAATGATACACATTACAAAAATGCAAAAGTAATAATAAAATTATTTTGCCATATTATTATTACTACTTTTAAAATAAAATTAAAATAATTTTATTAAATGCTTGACCGTTATTAGAAGCTTAAATATGAGATAGGCACACCTGGTTTTCCGTCGTATTTTACCTCTCTTTCTACCCAAATATCTCTGTCTCCTTCCTTTTTCCCCCCTTTTCACCGGACATGGCGGGAGGCGCTTGACAGCGACTCTTTGTATGTCATTGGCATTTAGTTTTCCGTCTAGTAAACTTGTGCAAATTCAGTGTTGGTAAAATTATTTAACTACCTTCAGTGAGTATTGTGTTAAATCCAGCACGTAAGTTGCACATTATTTTTATGGTTAACGGTGTTACCGTTCGTTATTTCTTTAAGAAAAATTTTATTTTTCTACCCTTTTATCTGTAATATTGTAACATCGCGTAATACTTCTGCAAGTATGATAATGATGTTGGCCCGAATTTATAGGCTATTTTTTAGAATAATGAATCCTTACAAGTGTTTTTGTAATGCATAACGATAACGTAATCCTGATGAATTGAGAGTGTTAATATGTCGGAACGAATTCACAATGCGATATCTGGCGGTTAATCTCTATTAGTAATTTAAAGCAAACACTTTGTATAAAGGATAAATAAACTATTTGATAATGACTAATTTTTGTCGCGAGATAGAACAATCGACAAGTTCAATACTACAGTGATTCGAATCATGGCGTACCTAATTTGACATTTAATGTTTTAATTGAAATGAGGAATCCCGTTTTACCTACCAACCTTGCGACCTCTGTTCAATGGTTTGGCAGCGATATGTGAATGATGTATATCGATACACAGAAATGGTATAATCATCCATCCGGATTTTAGCGTGAAGCAATAAATTGCGTCAGTCAAGACTCTGATAAATCCTACGCTTCGTTTGTTCGTTCGTTCGTTTGTTGATTTAACGTTCGCCGTTTGAAAGCAATAAGAGATTATTCTATTTGCGAATAATTATGTTACGAATTATAAGCCAACTGATTTATTCGACTAAAATATCAGATGTCGCGGTTGAATATCATTTAAAATATTGATGAGATATTTTTGAACATGTTTGAACATGTCACGGCTGACCTTTTACATATGGCTTACGATATTCTTATCGTAATCGTATCTTTTCTTCTGAAAAGACAGAGATGTCAAAGGATAACATTTGAAAGTGTGAGCGCGATTTATTTATAAAATGTAAATAAATAAAAATTTTAATTTCATATATTCCGTTTTCAAAGTCTCATTGCTACTGTAGACAGTGCGGTCGTGTGAGAAGGCAATCGGCCAGGACGCAGTTTAATAAACGGAATACATCGAAAACACAGTATGTAACTAGTATAATAATAAATAACTGTAATGTTGTACCATCGCATGGTACTTCTTTAATTTATGACGTTGGTCCTAACTCATATACCAGTTGTCATTATATTCAGCTCTCGCGGGGCGGATACCATCTTTGCACACTATGAATACGTGTAATATTGTACCATCGCTTGGTACTTCTGCAAGTTATGACAATGAAGTTTGGTCCTAATTCATATACCAATTGTCATCATATTCAGCTCTCGTGGGGCGGTTATCATCACTGCATCCTATGAATATGTATAATGTTGTACCATCGTTTGGTACTTCTGCAAATATGAAAATGACGTTTGTTACTAATTCATATACCAATTGTCATCATATCCAGCTCTCGTGGGGCGGTTATCATCACTGCATCCTATGAATATGTATAATATTGTGCCATCGTTTGGTACTTCTGCAAATATGAAAATGACGTTTGGTACTAATTCATATACCAATTGTTATCATATCAAGCTCTCGCGGGGCGGCTATGATCACTGCATCCTATGAAGATGTGTAATGTAGTACCATCGCTTGATATTTCTGCAAGTTATTACAATGCCAGCTCTCGCGGAGCGGTTATCATCATTGCAACCTATAAGTATGTGTAATGTTGTACCATCCTTTGGTACTTCTGCAAATATGAAAATGACGTTTGGTACTAATTCATATACCAATTGTCATCATATCAAGCTCTCGCGGGGCGGTTATCATCACTGCATCCTATGAAGATGTGTAATGTTGTACCATCGCTTGGTACTTCTACAAATATGAAAATGACGTTTAGTACTAATTCATATACCAATTGTCATTATATCAAGCTCACGCGGGGCGGCTATGATCACTGCATCCTATGAAGATGTGTAATGTTGTACCATCGCATGGTACTTCTTTAATTTATGACGTTGGTCCTAACTCATATACCAGTTGTCATTATATTCAGCTCTCGCGGGGCGGATACTATCTTTGCACACTATGAATACGTGTAATTTTGTACCATCGCGTGGTACTTCTGCAAGTTATGAAAATGACGTTTGGTACTAATTCATATACCAATTGTCATTATATCAAGCTCTCGCGGGGCGGTTATCATCACTGCATCCTATGAAGATGTGTAATGTTGTACCATCGCTTGGTACTTCTGCAAATATGAAAATGACGTTTGGTACTAATTCATATACCAGTTGTCATCATATCCAGCTCTCACTGGGCGGTTATCTTTATTGTATCCTATGAAGATGTGTAATGTTGTACTTTCACTCGGTACTTCTGCAAAAATGAAAATGACGTTTGCCCCTGATTTGTATACCAGTTGTCATCATATCCGACTCGTATTGGGCGGTTATCGTCACTGTAGCCTATGATTATGTATAATGTTGTACCATCGCGTGGCATTTTTGCAAGTATAACAATGACAAAGTTGCTGAAAAGAGCAGCCCTGATCTTAAAAAGTAATCTTGTTTACAAAATATCCGGGAATGGATGGGAATTAGGAGCACTCCCAAAGTCTTCCGTCTTGCCAAGAATAAAAAGGCATATGCGGAGTTGACTGCTAACTTTCACTAGTTTGAAAGACACGCAAAGAAGAAGATGACAATGACTTTTTTTTTTTTTTTTCAAATGCATATACCAGTTGTCATCATATCAAGCCCTCGTGGGGTGGTTATTTTTATTGATACGCCATGAACATCATGGTGTACCATCGCTTGGTGATTATGCAAATATGAAAATGATGTTTTCCAAATTCATATACCAGTTGTCAGCATATCCAGCTCTCGCGGGGCGAATGTCATCATTGCCACCACATTAATATTTATAATGCACCATCGCTTGGCACGTCTGCAAGTATGACAATGATGATGGTTTAGATTCTTATGCCAGTTGTCATCATTATCAGCCCTCACAGGGCAGTTATAATCTTTGCCACCCCGTGAATATCTGTGTTGTACCGTTGCGTGGTAATTCGGCAAGCGTAACAATGAAGTTGGTCCAAATTTATATGCCTGTTATAACCATGACCAATCCTCGTGGGACGGCTATAATCATTGCCATCCTGCGAAAATCTGTAATAAGGGGACAAAAGTGTCAATTATCGCCCACTAGGGTCAGTAGTAACAAAGGCAATACCTCCAAATCTTTTCGAGTGGGAAGTCTAGCACAGTACGTCAGCCCCTGAAGAAAAATAGGAGCTCCATATTATTTGTTACTATCAGAGTATTGTATGCTGCTATCTAAAAAGCCTCAGCATAATATTTGACCGTCATCGCACTTCGGAGTCACACAACATGATTTACATGTGACAAGGAGATTTGACTTAGCCGCCACATCGCGAGCTTTATTTCTCCTCTATCTTCGTTTCAAAGGATGATAGCGCATATCGTCCCATTTTCAATATAAAACTACTAAGTTAATAAACGGGAGATTGCATATGCGAGGTAAGTCTATCACAGATAGTCGCTTCCTACGGCTGGTTATGAAAATCAAATGCTAGAAATGTTGTCTTTCTTTTCGACACCCGAAATAATGTGTGTTTGTTGAATTTATAGCGCCAAATATTTGAATAAAAACTCTAAGGTTGGTCTTCGATTTGACCTTGACTATCTCTTGTGTAACAAAACTAGAACTTTGTGGCCAAGTAGAACTGCTACCACCTAAGTAATATGTGGCTCTTGTTGCTAAAGACACACGCGATACTGAGAGTTCTGAAGGATTTATTTAGTGGACGTATTCAATGTTGCCAGGTTAAGGTCCTTCGCGGGAAACCTAATCACCGATCTACTCTCGGGTTTCTAAGTACGTTATCAGAACATGTATTCATGGTGAAATACTCGCTTCCCGATCCAGGAGACTGATATCAAATTAATGTCTTAAGAATTTTCAATAAAACAACAGCTACTCGGCAATCACAGAGTTGGTTTCCATTTTGAAAGACAGAAATGTCAAAGTATGTCAAAAATGTCAAAAGTATGGTATAAATTGAACATATTACCGCGTCGAAAGCGGAACAAAATCTCAGCTGATAACATAGCTAACTTTGATCGATAAATGTGATCGATTTATATGCATTGAAGACCGCTTGCGTGGTGACAAACGCAACTTAGATTACAACAATCACAAGGCAATGTATTAACGACGCTTTCAGCGTGCCGTGGAAACGTCTGCTATTGTAACTACATGTATGTAACATGTCTATATTCGACAGTAGTTCCATCGAAGAGAAATCGATTGTTTTTTAATAAGTTTCTAGCTAATCTACATTTAAAGCATAACCTATCCTATTAAACAATTTTACCTAACAAATCAGCAAAATACATTTCATATAAGAAGTGACAAGTAAATAATATGTACATGTTTTGGTCAAATATTTTCTAAAATTCATATCTTTAAGGAACTTAAGGTACATAAACCACCAAATTGGGATATTAGAGGTGTTACAAGTTGTAGAGAAAAAATATACTGTCTCCACATTATAATAATGTAAATATAAATAACGTATTTCAGGTGGTTGGGTACACAACCACATTACTATTTTATGTTTAGGTCGCAGGATAAAGTACCTAACCCTCAGTGTGTTGATAACAAACATTGTGTGGTGTTGACTGATCGATGAACTTACTCCTTTTTCCACATAATTTATTTAAGTCACATTGGCACCTTTTCACCAGGCGATAACAAACACGTCTCATATTTAAGCTTCTAATAACGGTCAAGCATTTAATAGAGGCGTTTTACCTGAAATAAAACGCTTATTAAATACTTACCTTATTAGAAGCTTACTTTTTATACCTGCCTGGTGCTTAATGAGACACCATGACATACAAAGAGTCGCTGTCAAGCGCCTCCCGCCATGTCCGGTGAAAAGGGGGGAAAAAGGAAGGAGACAGAGATATTTGGGTAGAAAGAGAGGTAAAATACGATGGAAAACCAGGTGTGCCTATCTCATATTTAAGCTTCTAATAAGGTAAGTATTTAATAAGCGTTTTATTTCAGGTAAAACGCCTCTATTATTATTTTTGTATTATGGATCTCCGCAAAGTAACGCCTAATTCTATAAATTATTACAAATATGCTTAAGTTTGATTAGGTTAGTGAGTAATTAATTGTTTGCATAGTCTAATCTAACAAAATTTCTCAATACTATTATGGATTGGATGAAATAACTTATATCGAAATATATAATTTATTTCCTTATAGTAAATACCATGCGGCTGTTAATATCGCTCGAATATCACTTAAGTGTTGTTTTGTTAAGCACGAGTTCAAAGGCTAGTAAACATAATTTAGAGATAACGAGTGAATCCTAAAACCCTTGTAGTAAATAGGTTCTCGTTGGCGCAGGCGCGTGCTATTGTTGCATGCAATTTACCGCCGCTTCAATCGCTGAAATATTTCGTGCAACGGGCATGTCCAATTGCTAACGAGCCGACTGCGACGTACAAATGAATAAGCACCTCATGCACGGACCTGGGGCACAGACTAAGTAATACAGGGCATGCCAAGCGATAATAGTTAGCAACATTTTATACTACGTCTATGTTAGACAGTTCTTCTAAATCTACAAATTAGTTGGTGTGCAAAAGGGGACGTTCTTATTTTGAATTCAGTTCCAAATATTCTTTATTCAACTTATAAACAATTGCTTTTGAATCGTGAACTTTACTGCTTGATCGAAAAGCTGTTCCTACCGAATAGAGCCAGCAAGAAACTCGGCGGTTGCTCTTTTCAAATATAATCCTTATTTTATATTTAGTAATAACTGTCTTGTATAGGGTCGAAGAGTAGCTATTTCCACGCATTATCTAAGTAATCCTTTATAATATAGTGGGTTTTTTTAACAACCTCTTTTTAACAGTGTTTTTAAACTGCTGTAATGGCAAAACTAGAATTAATTACGGAATTTTAGTATAAAACCTTATACCCTAACCCACAAACGATTTACCATATCGTAGTTTCTTTAAAGCTTGACCGGATATCGCATAAGTATTATCGAGGAAGTAAAATGCGGGAGAGAAGAGCGCTGAAAATTTATGAGAGTCGTTAACCTTAAATTCAAATTCAAATTCAAATTCAAAATATTCTTTATTCAAGTGGACTGTTTACAGTACTTTTGAATCGTCAAATGTTTTAAAGAAGCTACCACTGATTCGGAAGTTTGCTCCTACCGAGAAGAATAAGCAAGAAACTCGGCGAAGTTCTAAGCCGAAATTCGGTGGCTTAGGGTGCTATTATGCTGAACCAGGACTTAGGGAAACGTGTAGTGTAGGGTTTATAGTATAACTGTACGAAGTCAGTGTGGCTTTGAATGTTTAACCGCAAGTCACGAGCGAGATCAAAAATTGTTGTCGTATGATATGTCGATATAATATGTGACGCTTTTCAATGTCATTCTATTCCTACAGAATTAACAGGATTGCTATAGCCTATTTATTATTATGGTGTATAAGAAATAATTGTGCCAAATTTCATCGATATTGGTTCAGCGGGTTCGCCGTGAAAGAGTCACAAAGATACATCCATACTCACAAACTTTAGAATTTATAATTTTAGAGGACTTAAGTATAACTATCAGAACTTGCTATTTCGCATAATTGTTGTTTATAAAGAGAATTAAAATAATAGTTTTATTTTCAAAAGGTTCATACCCTCTGTAGGAATGATATAATAAAATATCATTGACGAGATCTCAGTTATATAAATTAAAATTTATAAAAAAATGTGTAGTAAATTAATGCTTATTTAGACTTGGTCTGTCTTGTCATTTGTAAGCCCCGTGCAAATAAATTAATACGATCTAAACAAAATGCCTACTAAGGAACATTATTCTCGCGCATGCTCAGAGTTGAAAGGTGCGAATTAACTGCACTTATCTCGTCTAATGACCGGATGTGTCTGTGCGTAGCACTGCAAAACTGGAAATACTATTGTTATATTATTATTTACGACCTAATAGGCTAACTTTTATTGGCAATTTAGGCTAATGGAAAATTTCATCTTCATACTGATACTTGTTATAATTATGCATAACTTTAACCATAACATACATAATTTTTGCTCAGTTATATCATATATCCTCCTGTCCTTATCCCAATCTAAGTGGGGTCGGCACAATATGTTACAAACATGCTATCACATGATTTGGCCGCGTTTTTACGACCAGCCGCTTGCCTGACGTCAACTTACCTTAGTCGAATTTTACGACACTTCGGTAAGAAAGAGGGTGGTATTTTCTACTAAACCGGATAACACACGGTGGGTCAACTTACCTTAGTCGCCTTTTACGATACCTTGGTAAGAAATGAGGTTGGTCTATTTTAGTCAGCCGGATACCACACGGCGGATCGACTTACCTTAGTCACCTTTTACAACACCTCGGTAAGAAAGTAGGGTGGTACTTTATGCTAGTCTAGTAAGCTATTCTACACGACCGAATACCACACGGCGGCAAAGACTAATAATATTATAAATACAAAATCGTCCCATTATATTATATAAGTAACACAAAAGTTTTATAGACCGAGATATATATAAATAAAGGAAATAAACAACTATTAATATGGGCACGCATCTCACACGCGTTATTCTGTTTCCCATACAAATAGCCATTCCCAATTGGCCGCAGGCTCTCCGCTCGGCCGTCATACGCTCAACGCTTTGTTTAGCCAACAATTATCTTCACTAGCAATCAACGTCTTGTAGTGGAGATAATCAAAATCCTTATCTATTTTAGATATCCTTTTTTTAAAAAAACAGCTGATTTTTAAGTCCACCGACCGTGAACCATAACTAATTTACACATATAAAATACTAGTGGAAAGCACAGGAAAAAAATATCTACACTTATTATAAAACAGAGTCCCCAAAGCTGTCTGTTTGTATGTGATCGATTTTCTCAAAATGTACTAAACGCATTTTTGTACGGTTTTTAGTAAAAGGTAGTGCAATATTCCCAAAGGTTAAGATTAATAGACCATTACTGTTTTATATAAATTGTGGTAAAGGTTGTAAAAAATTCACCCGGTGGGAGATTTACTCGCGTGCGTCGCGTAACGTAGCAGAGATATACTAAAGTGATGTACTAGAGAATTATTACACCAAAATACTACAAAAAGTCCCGAAGAGCATGTTTCCAACTCTTGTGGTTAAGTCAAATAACTACTTTTATGGTCGAAACGTCTATTCGAGGAAAAATTTGTGATGTAATGATTAGCTAGTATTTATATAATTGAGAAAACTATATTCATGGATGAAAATGGATGAAAGAAGAGTGTATGCAATAGTGATGATAACGTTAAGCTGGATCTGTGGTATTATAAAGGTAAGTCTGAGTGTTGTATGAATTATAGAAAAGACCAAAAGCGCAAGATTAAGATGGTATGGACATCTAATGAGGAGAGAAAAAAATCATGTTACCAAACGAGTGTTAAATATGATTGTGGATGGATATGTGTCTAGACGGAGACCTTAAAAGAGATGGTTGATGAATGATAGGAAAGAATGGAAGCTGAAAACATGTTGTGCCGACCCTACTTAGAGCGGGTTAAGAGCAGGAGAATGATATACTGTTGATTGTGAAAATCATAATTATATAATTGATAAATATAATTATAAAATTGAGGGTCTTTAACACTTAAATGGGGATGCCAACGAAGTTACGGGTAATTATATCATTATAAGTACTCAAGTAGTCACAAAACATGAAAGTATAGAATTCATAATTTATTCGATTTGGCTAACTATCACAAAGCGTACTAGATGATATTTAAGTATTATCACTACACTAAAACGAGTCGATGTCCTATTAGCTCCTTTTATCGAACGTAACAAGTAACGATGATCGTTTATGATACCGCACTACCGTTTTCGCTGTATCACAAAAGGTTTACAATACAACTAACAAAAGTGAGCTTTCTAAAGTAATACAAGTTTAAACTAAGTGCAACGTAGCTGGCTATAATCCTGAAGTAAGTGTTCCTCATTTAGAAGTCTTAAGCATTATTGTATCTACTATATTGCACTCTCTATATCTATAGTAATATATAAAGCTGAAGAGTTTATTTTTTATTTATTTATTTATATACTTTATTATACGCCATAGAGAAAACTACAGGAAAGAGAAAACGGCAATAAAAAAGAGAACATAAATTGTAACGTACAAAGGGCGGTCTTATCGCTTGGTAACGATTTCTTCCAGACAACCTTAGGTTTAAGGAGAACTGAAATGGTTATGTGGGTGGTGAATTTTTCTAAAATTAAATACATACTTATAATACACATCAGGAGTTTGTTTGATTGTTTGAACGCGCTAATCTCAGGAACTACTTGGATCGATTTGAAAAATTATTTGAGTGTAAGATAGTCCATTTATCAAGGAAGGCTATACACTAACATCACGCTCAGATAAATAGAACAGAAGTAGGAATAAAAATTATAACTAAAAGGGCTAACTTTAAAGCTTTCCTTGCATGCGCTAAGTAAACGGTGAAAGTTATTCAAAGACAGCATATATCTAACTTTTAAGGTTAACCAACTTTAACCATTTTTATGGTTTTCAAAATACTATATTACGATTTTAATCTTTCCACGCGGGCGGATTTGCTGGCAATTGCTGGTCTTATATATTTTGGAATATAGCTGGTGTAGGCCAGCGGTGAAACTTTACGACTTTTGTCGAGAGCGTTCAAGAGAAGTTCAAACTTAATGTTAAAATTTATTACAAATCCATTCATCTGTTGAAGCATCAAACACGCACACGCACGTTTAAATTAGATAAGTTAAAAATTCAAATTTAATAAGTTCATTCATATGATGATAATAAGGTTATTTATGCTTATGTAATATTAGTAGAATACCTCCTTGATGGTTTTGATGGTGTTGAAAATTTTATCGAAAATATCGTTATTCTCAATACTACTTAAAATGAACGTAATGAAAAAATCCTTGGACGTTTAATTAATACCAAGAAATGTCTTTCCAAGATTGGCATTGTCATTTATGCAAATGCCGAATTCCCAATCGGCCTCGCACGCTCCGCTGTCTTTCAACGGGTGACCCATGACCCGTCTTATAGGCTGACTGCCCGCCAGATCCCATTACACTTGTCCGCTTTATTGTCTATAAAGCCTTAAGTGCCAATGATCTTCGATACTTTGAACCACTCTCGTTGCATAATCGCTTTGGGCAAGCACACAATTAAATTTTATAACACCTTTCCATTAACAAATTTGTCGTTATAATGCCTGAAAGAAACATTTTATTTTTAAAGAATACTTCGGTAGAATAGACCGTTTACGACATCGCACTCTATTTAGATAATAGCGCTAAAGGTAACGCTTTGTCGTTGAATATTACTTTACGTAACAGGAATGTGTAAAATTTCTCAAAACCAAAATTTACTGCATACAAATATGTGAGGACACGTCTTTTTAATCTTATCTTAAGGTTTAAAATCTTAAGGTTAAATTAAAATCTAAAGTTATAATAAAATAATGTTTTGTTATCTGTATCTGTATCTGTAATCTGTACTACATTTAGTTTTAATTTTTCACGAATTATATCCAAATAATATGCCATAATTTGTATTATCATTATTTTTTTAAATTTATATTTTTTTTATATACTCGTAAAACAATAAAAAACTGACTTTTATAATATTAACATTCATATTTTGGTTTTTAAAATTATTGTATCCATATATACGTAAGTAGTAAGTACAGTTCTTTTAAGATATAAATAAACGCAGTTTACGACAACACTATCTATTAGGCTGAATAGTAAAATAATATGACACTTTCCCGACTCATATTACTAACAGAGACATGTAAAAATTCTCAAACGTCAGATTTATAAGGCAATTTTAGTCGAAGTGTTAGTATTTCACTCTGTGCGACTCGCTGGCCGTATAGAACACGTGCGTGTAACCGAATCGTCTTACAAAAGATTAAGAGCTGGTAATTTGACGTTGATTTAGGGACAACTATGGTCCTTTCATCGGACGGATTGTCTTACCCCGGCCAATGAGACGTTTTGTCTATAGCCTGAGACTATCCTAAGAGCCTCTTTATAACGTTTTTATTTATTGCGGCATGCGTTAATAAATTGTAACTGAGCTCCGGTTATATTAGCTTACATTTAGATAACTGTTAATGGCGTTCGTAGATGGATTGTTCTGTAATGATTTAGGGTGCGGAGCTTTGAACGAAATATATTGTTTATTCTTCTTCATTTTTAGTTTTTGTACTATAAACTGTGTTCGAATTCTATTTAATTTGTCAGTTTCAGTTGATCATAATTCTTCGTTAGATATGTTTATTGTATTTATTTACTTAATTTATTTAAGTTAATGTTAATCAATTTTTAAAACTACCAGGTTATTCACTAAGTTATTTAACATTTTTGAACTGTAAACGAAGGGTTGTTATGCTGTTAAAAGAAACGCTGACATGAGCAGTTGAGACGCTGATGCACTATTGCACTGCCATTTTTTTTTTACATCTATCAATTTACTTTTGTCCTTTTACAATATTTTAAATAAAGATATCTTGTTCTTTTTAAATTCACCATATGCATGGCTTGGCTACTAGTGCAAATGTAGTTTTAATAATTTTTTAAATCGCCATTAATCGCCATCGCCATCGCTAATACCTCCTCAATTCCTCGGCAATAAACATAGAGTTTCAACATTACCTTAATGTAATGCTATAATTGCATTAATTATTGTATTTCTTATTGATAACTGAATGGCAGCAATCGTCTCTTGTTTCCCATTAATGTGTTCCACACTTCATAATAATCAAGAATAGCGTCGAGATTAATGTTTGCTTTCAGTGAAAGACGCTTTATTTTATCAACATTAAATTTACACGAAAAGTAAGTAAATATATATTCATGCCGTGAAATGTTCATATTCAATTTTATCACTGAAACACGAGTGAAAGTAGCTGCTCAATACAGTTTCATCCATGGTGCAAGCTTAATAAAAGTAAGATACCTATAGATACCTAGTTACAAAAGCTTTACCTTTCCTCCAAAGGGAAAAAACGCTTACGACTGACAGCGCGATGATTGCAAAAATCTATTTATATATTGTAAGATTTTTTTCAGAAAAATCATAATCACCTCCTGCCCTTATCCCACTGTAAGTGGAGTCGGCACAACATGTTATTAACATGTTGTCACGTAATTTGGCTACGTATTTTACGACCGGCCGCCTGCTTGACGTCAACTTACCTTAGTGGCATTTCACGACACCTTGGTAAGAAATGAGGGAATAAGAATTTCAGAAGAATATTGAAATTAATTGAAATACATTGAAATCTGTCCAAGAGTTTTTCCGAGATGCGGTATACGGAAGATTATTGTTTTATTTATATAGATTTATTTATTTATTTATTTTATTTGAACAATTATGCAAGTACATTTTACACCTAAACAAAGCACCAGACTAGCTTCATTTGTTGTTGGTGTATAGCAATATGCAGTCCAAATAGACCTAGGCCTGTGCTAGGTCTAGCAAGAGTCAAGAATGTTTCTATTTTGCTTAATGCCAGGTGACGACTAATTTGTATAAATATATAAAAAGTAAGGAATAGATTATGTATTTAAATAAAAAAAAGAGATAAAAAAAAATAGTACTAGTAGATGTACTCCAGTTTTTTTATATGCATGTGGTTGCGCGTGCGCCGAACAGTGCGGTCACGCAGCTGTGCGGTAGCGGGCGCGGCGCACGCTGATGTCATCGGCTCAGATGTTATTTTCCTTCGCTGGTTATAGCGTGGGCGCTGATACTTCGGCTGAGGTTATACTAGATCAAAATATTTATATATTTACCATATCCATCTGTGGTAGCCCAGCGGTAACACCGTGCGACTTTTTCGAGGAAGTCACGGGTTCAAACCCGGGCAGACACCAATGAGTTAAAACTTATGTGGCTTATTGATAATTGCAATTTACACGCTTTTCGGTGAAGTAAAACATCGTGAGGAAACCTGCATATCTCTAGAGAATTCTGGAGATATGTGTAGCCTACCAATCCACTCTGGAGCAGCGTGGTAGGTCTTAGCTCCAAACCTTCTCTCCAAAAACGGAGAGAAGAGGCCTATTCTCAGCAGTGAGATAGTAACAGGCCAGCGGCCTGTGATGAATATGGTATGAAGTAGCGACTTACTACCATATCCATCAAACTTAACAGGTAAACCTTTCTATCTTCCACGAACGGCTATCATCCATATCACTCCCGAGGAAAATAAATAGCACATAATTGACAAAAGTTTTACACAATACCAGCGATTTCATTCAAGTTAACTTAATATACTAATTATGCATTATCTATGTTCCCAAACGAACCACGGAATATTTTAAATTCTATATTAATCGCTAGCTATAACAAAATCCCGCAAAGTAAACCTTTCTCTTCACTAATCTATTCACTAAGAGCATCGTAACCACCCTCATCACCGGGCGGGATGGGCGAGCGCAGAAGTATCGTCGAAGTTCCGAAATGCGGAGAGTAGAGCGCAGAAGCTCTACTAGCGTTGTGATGACGTTCCCCGCATTTCGCAACTTTGGCGATGCTTCTGTGCCGCCCGTTCCGCCCGGTGACGCTGTTAAAGCCGTTAGGGCTAACAGCATATATTCAATTCGAAAAGAACCACCCTCTTGGGCACCTGCTCCGATGGGATGTAAGTTAGAGACGCATATGTACAATATGTACAATTCCTAATCTATCTTGACTTAACCCAAGGTTTTATTTAGTCTGCTATATCTTAGAAAATCCACGCTTTCTAACAATAAGGATCTACAGATGTTATTTGAATAGACCTTTTACTTTTTCGTAGCAATTTTTGTTATTGTTATAAGTATTATTTTTGTTTTGCGTGTATTATTAGTTTCTAACTGCGACTTATATGGACATAATTGCTTAGTTAAATGGAGCCCATTGGGTTCTTCAAATCTTTAACTATCTATAACATATTTGTCTATTAATGATATACACATAAATATATTTAACCTATTTTGAAACTGGTGAATATATTGCCTTGTGTAAACTAAGCTCAGACCGAAGTTATGAATGAAATAATGTTTTGCAAGAGCGGATGTTGCGAGGTTGTGCCGAATTAGGTTTAGAGCCTTATGTAGCTTGATGAATGAACCGCGCCCCCCTTGCCTCTGCGTTACCCCTTCCCCCCACTTCACGCACCTGCGCTATCTGGTGATTACCTAGAACACGGCTTTTGTCAGAGCTATTTAGTATTGCTACTAAGCTTTTACAGTTAGCATTGTTTTGTTTGTCTCCGATAACTTACTTTGTATAGAACTTTATATGCGGCAATTTCAAGACAATTTGTGATAGTCGAACGGTGTAACGGTACGGAGATAGTATGACTTCTTTTAGGTGGTCACGGGTTCAAATCTCGGACATGAATGAGTTGTGGTAATCGGTTAAAACTTATGCGTTTTATTGATATTAAAAATTTATTATACTGTTTACAGCCGGTTTCTATACATAAACTATGTATAATACTAACGACTAAGGCGACTAAGGTAAATCGACTCGCCATGTGGTATCCGACTGAGTAGAATAGAGCACCATCATTTCTTACCAAGGTGTCGGAAAAGTCGGATAAGGTAAATTGACCTCAGGAAGGTGGCCGGTCGTAAAATACGTAGCCAAATCATGTGACATGTTTATAAAATGTTGTGCCTACCCTACTTAGAGTGGGATAAAGACAGGAGAATGATATATAGAACTTAAGATTTAAATTCAAAGGCAATTTAATGTCTATTATCCTTTTGTCGATCAATTCAAATGAATTTCCGCGACCTGGGGTCATTTTGAATCATAAAGTGGCACATTGCCGAGTCGCCGACGGCTTGCCGACCAACAAGCTCATTCCGTACCTGTTATAAAATTATGTTTGACACCTCAGACTATTTATGACAATTTGAAAGGCCGACTTGTTCCTGAATTATGCGTAATTGCGTTCTCTAACGCTATTTCTCGAAGGCGATCAATTTTATTATGTAACTATTATTTCATGATATCTAATAGTTGGATATAAAACTGAAAATATAGTTTATTAGCTTTTACCCGCACTTTACTTCGTTTGCGCGTGATAGGTTGATAATACATGGCGCTTTCAATATAATCATATTCCTGTAGAATTAACAGGATTTCTATAGCTTATATATGGAATACTTGTGCCAAATTTCATCGATACTGATTCGTCATCAATGAGTAACAAACGTACATCCATACTCACAAACTTTCGCAATTATAATATTAGTAGTATAGTATAGACTATATTTAAAATATCAATTTTCTTTTATAAATACTGCTCCTTGCTCAAAAATTTACATCAAATATACATTACGTCAGTTTTAAAAAACTGTTAAAGGGCGATAGAGGGATATAGAAAAGCGTACTATATTCTTGAGGATTACGTACTTATTAATGCGTGGATATATTTACTCTTCGGCCCTCTTATACAAGACAGTAATGACAAAATGTAAAATAAGGATTCTATGTGAAAAGAGCAACCGTCGAATTCCTTGCTTTTTCTTCTCGGTACAGCTATCCGCACCAGCAGCAGAGTTGACAATTCAATTTATTTGGATAAAGGATTCCCCAAACATACTCGTAATCTATACATATAATAAAACAAAGTCCCCAAAAGCTGTCTGTCTGTATGTTATTTTTTCAAAATCTACTGAAAGGATTTTTGTACGGTTTACTACTAAAAGATAGTGAAATTCTTGACGAAGGTTTAGATTAGTAGTATACTAAATACCCGCGAGGTCCTTGGATCCGATCCACCACAGACGAGCGGGGCGCAGACGACTCGCCGAAGCGTATTGTATGCCACCCTAACGGGAACCTCTGGGCGTCATGAACGGGGCTTAGGGGACGCCCAACTGAAAGGTTCCCGAGGCGGTTGATGCATCTGGTGCTCCCGATGCATCGATTGGCGGAGGGATGGGCCACTTTTAGAGAGGCCCCGACCCAGAAAGACCCGGCGCACTCTGGGGTTCAGAGTTGCTGCTGGCGGGTTGGGGGCAATGTGTACAACGGTATCCTGTCCCCGCCACCAGCAGCGTGATGGAGCACTGTCAGGTTTTTAGTCGGTGCAAGTCCGACATACCCGCCGTCCCCGTCGGGCGTAGATGATCCCTAACGGGTTTTCCTGACATAAAAAAGACACAGCTAGTTACTACTAAAAGTTAAACATTAAGTTATTGTCATTGTAGGTACTGAGTCAATAAGTGCCATGTTCGTGTGTGACGTTATAGTGGGCATATGTTACAAGTTACAACCTAATGTTATTGTTTAAATTACGTCACTTCTTATACAGCAGTAACAAGTTTCTGTATGCTGATTATTTTGACATTTACTTTTAAAGCTTTGACAGCTTAATATGAAACGATTGTTTCTTTGTTTTGAGATTTTGTTATCTATTTAGTTTCTGACTGTATTGAATTTATAATAATCTACTTGTTACCCGCGACATCTGCATCTAATATTTATTTAACCTGAATATGTCCTAGTCAAGCAGTTGATCCAAAGATAAATTATACCAATATAAATGAAAATCTATTTAAAATATTCATTCAAATAATTGTTTCTAAGTACTGTGAGGAAATTAATCTCATAACGAGCTTAGTCCATCAAATTCAGACGATCTTCGCAAACAAGTATTGCCCCAGCGATCAGAGAGGCTAAGCAAGCATAGTTGTTTGAAAATTTAAAGAAAAGAAATGCGAACAAAAATGGGAAACGAAACTTTCGTTTCCCGTTTCCCAATTCTCATTTATAAAATGTTTGGGACAATGTGCCCCAAACATTTTATAAATGAGAATTTCTGGAACATAAAAACAAATTGCACACACTGACACGTGCATGCAATTTATGAAATAGAAATACGATATACTCGTAGTTAAAGGAAAATAAAAGATGTACATTCGTTGTATAGATTTGTGAATACCTCCAAAACATCGTGACTAAAGAGCGTGCGGTATATTACATTTATATTTATCATTACACAATTTGACTTTAAACGCAAATTAAAACAAAACAGTTAATTACTTTTGTATTATCTTCACAGATTATCAAAGTTACAAAAACACAGAACAAAGTCTTAGCAAAACGAAATGTCGCACGATTGACTCTCACTACCCAGCCCTCCCCAACTTGCTTAACATAAAACTCCAATTTGCATAATGCATACAGAATATGTAAACTTATCTCTGACACGCCCTTGCGAGTGACACGGGCTGAGGTGTGCCGGGATAACATTATTCTCGTTGCGACGATATCCAAGTCTAAATAGATCGCATTTACAAAGGCTCGCAGGATGACGCAGCGTGCAATTTACGAACAAAAAACCGTTATAAGTTTTTGTGTGCGTATTTGTATCTTGTCTTAATATAATGGTTTTAAGCAATACTGTAAAATATATTGATCGCCGTGAGCTATCCGGCTGAGTACAGTAGAGCACTCTCATTTCTTACCGAGGTGTCGTAAAAGGCGATTAATGTAAGTTAACTCGCCGTTTGGTATCCGCTTGAGTAGAATAGATCGCCCTTATTTCTTACCGAGGTGTTGTAAAAGGTTACTAAGGTAAGTTGACCCGCCATGTGGTATGCAGCTGAGTAGAATAGACCACCCTCATTTCTTACCGAGGTGTTGTAAAAGGCGACTTAGGGATGTTGATGTCAGGTGGCCGGACGTAAAATAACTAATATAATCATGTAACAACATATATATATAAAAGTTGGCAATAGCATAAAACTAACATAAGTTTGCGGCTTGCCTTAAGCCTTTCAAAAATACGAAAATCGATTTTGAATTTGGGTATTGGGTATAAATGCTTGTATTGCAAATTATAAGATATAAATGTATGTAATTATCATGTAAATGTCTTACTTATATTATTTATTAAATACTTTAGATGTGTTCAGTTTTAAAATAAGATGATTAGAAATATAACTAGTGCTTATAAGTAATTTAATATTGAGATTGTATTTTATAAACGTTATTTCAAACATTGAACGAAGTTTATTATACTAAATCTTGCCTGGTTTTAATAGAATACTTCTTTTTAATTCAATATAAAATCGTTTTTGAAATACTCACTAAAAATTTTTTTTAAACTTCTATAAAACATTTAGTCTTTGGAAAACGTAAATAAGTTATTATAATGAGTAAGTTTACGGTGATTTCATTCCAACGTCCGAACACGATAATCATTGCCGATATATAGATCGTTAAGAGCAAGCATCGGTTCCTTATTAGCTCTACGTGTGCAAATAAAATTACAAGACTTCCATAAAAACTGTTTATTAAGACTTCATTTTCATTTAAAACTTCGTAAAGTCTTATTCAGCACTCGGCTTTTGCCCACTCAGACGAGGTTTTCGGATTTAAAATGACAAAGTTACTGAGATCTTTCGGTCTGAGAATCGAAATGAGACGTAAATGGGAATATTTGCAAAATGCAAACATGTCACAGCATATCTCGTTTCCGACGCGATCCGGTCATATATAAATATGTTATTACAACGAACAAACTCATACCTGTACATTTATTAAAAATGTTACATTATTTATCATTAATCTCAACTTTCGTTGGGGTCACGGGTTTAAACCCGTGCAGGCATGAGATTTCTGACAAATCTTATGTATTATATGTATATTTGCAATTTATCACACGCTTTTCGGTGAAGGAAAATATTGTAAGGAAAATATATATTTATTTATTTATTTATACAGTAATCCTACAGCGTTACAAAAATTTAATACTTAAATACTATGTATTATAATAATAATAAGGCCAGGAGTGGATCACACAGTGATTATCGGTTATTTTTAATTATTGACGTTTAACAAAGATACATGATTTAAGATCTAAAATATTAAGTATGATTAAAAGTGTTTACAAGTAGTAATGTTATGTGTGTGTGCGTGCGTTTGTGTGTGCGTGTGTGTGTGTGTGCGTGTGTGTGTGTGTGTGCGCGCTTGTGTGTATGTGTGTTTATGTGTGTGTATGTGTGTTTATGTGTGTGTGTGTGTGTGTGTGTGTGTGTGGGGATATGTGTGACCTAGCACTCCTCATCGGCGCAGCATGGTGGGACTTAGCTACAATCTAGAAAGCCGAGCGGTGGGATAATAAGAAGCCGTTACTTTACCTTCTAACAGTATTTTCATTCATCATTATACTTTGGTTACTATCCGAGAATTCTTATTCCCGCCAATTATATTGAATGAAAACATTTATGCCAACAATTTTACTTATTTAAAGCTTAATATAACGCGGGTAGAGCTCAGAACATTTGTTGATTAATAATATCCAAGCGAGAAGTCTAAAGCAGCACCTTATAAGGCGCGGTCGGCCACCGCGCTGTGGTCTGCTCCATTCACCCCAATATTCTACCTAAGCCGGTAATCGACTCATCTTTTATCGCTATTTGATAGCAGCCGTAAATTCATATCGAAGCTGCCTTTGCCGCGACGCTACGTTAAATCACGTCCGCACGCACGTGCGTAAGTGAAGGCAATTTAATTCAATAGTTATTTATTTATTGATAGAGTTTTCCGATACATGGATTCTACATTAAAATTAAAGGTATAGAAAAGAAGGAACTAGGTTCTTCTCTTCTTTACTAAAATCTCTCTACCTGTTCCAAACTGCTGAGTGATATAAAATTCGACAACACCATTGTTAGATATCAAGCATTTGGAAGATGTTTTTTTTATATTTCCGTACTGATGAGCTATTACTGTTTTCGTACTTGCTCAATGGCAGCCATTGAAAATCATCATGAGGGTCTTGGCTTAAGGCTGAGAAGTCTTACATTTTGTGACGTTATCTATTTATTTTGGTATCTTCATGTTAGTATGATTTTGTTTCTCTTCAATCTTTTATCTTGTTTTATTTATTTTTTTAGCCAAGGTGTTCTGTAGCAACCAACAATGATTTTTGACTCTGATGCCGATTTCCTTATGATTTATGTTACATTAAGATGCTCCAACCATAGTTCATTCTTGGTAATTTAGTAATACAATATTGTCACTGATTTCTCTTGTACAACTAGCAATGGTAGCCACATCCAGTATAAACACTCTTCGAATAACGATAAATAAAACTAATGGTTGAATCTTAATTGCCTTTCCTTGTATCAATGTATTATAAATTCAAACAAATGAAGGAAATTCAATTGTAATTTCGAAAGTACACACATTCATATCTCATTCTCTCTCGCCATAGCTTTCCAATTAAGCAATTTAGATACAATGCCGGCCTAACATGACATTATACGAATGTAAAACAACGGATATCGGAATGATAATTCAGTGATGTAAATAACAATAAAGTTATCAGGAAAGGCCGCTTGGTATGGGTTTTGACAATAAAATGTGTCGTGGAGAGCACACAACGCGACCCGCCGCGTGGTAGGTATAGGATGAATTTATGACGCTCCACGTATCGGTCGAATGTAGACTTCATTCACGACACTATCGGTATCTGTGCCTGTGAGCATAACTATCCAACAAGTAAAGGTAATCTATATTTAAACTAACGGTACTCACGACTTAGTTCGCATTGTTTAATTGTTAAAACACCCTTAATTATACATAAAAAAAATATACAGGACAATAACGCGGTCGTCCTTCCCCAAAGTAAGTAAATTAATGTTTATGTTTTAGGTAAATATATGGTAAATATATACTACTTATATATTTGAGAGAGAGGCTGAAAGGAGAATTCACTTGGGCTGGGCAGCATTTGGCAAACTTCGTCGAGTCCTCACGTCCGAGATTCCGCAATGCCTGATGACCAAAGTCTTCGACCAATGCGTCTTGCCTGTGTTAACGTATGGCGCCGAGACGTGGACACTGACGGCGGGGCTAGTCCACAAGTTTAAAGTCACTCAGCGTGCTATGGAGCGAGCCATGCTCGGAGTATCTCTCAAAGATAAAATCAGAAATGAGATTATCCGCGAGAGAACCAGAGTAACCGACGTAGCTAGCAGAATAAGTAAGCTGAAATGGCAGTGGGCCGGTCTGGTCTGTCGCTGGACTGATGGCCGTTGGAGCAAAAGAGTCCTGGAGTGGAGACCGCGTCTTGGCAAACGCAGCGTAGGGCGTCCACCGTCTCGCTGGACCGACGACATCAGGATGGATGGATACTACTTATATTTTATATACATGCAACTGGTAAATATACTACTAATATATTTTTAAATACATACTGAAATACACCCAGAATCGAAGAAGCCGGGAATAGAACCTGAAGGGAAGTTAACACGCCGTGTGGTAGCCGGCTGATAAGAACATGTTAAAACTTGTTGTACCCACCCTACTTAGAGTGGGATAAGGGCAGAAGAATAATGATGAAACAAATAAGTTTATACGATATCACAACTTAATACTTTTGAAATCGTAACAGCATAACAACATACATATTAGAGACAATTGGTTTGCTCTTAAATATGTCATTAATATGGTGACAACAAGACGAGACAAGACTCTGGTTTTACTCTCTTTCTTGCATAAAGTATGTTTTTTAATTGTTTTGTTTTAGCCTTCTAACAGCATCCAGAAATTTGTAAACGTTTAAATATTTTAATTTGTTGAAATAAATAATGTTTTATAATAATTAAACATATTGTTATGTCTTCTATGCTTCAGATGAAAGGAAATATCAGATTTCACTATTTGTAAATTTATTTTTGAGCCTTACTTATATATTAGTTGAAGTTAGTAGAATAGACCGATAATTTCTTTCTTACCGAGGTGTCGTAAAATACGACAAGGTATGTTGATGTCAGGCAGGCGGCTGGTCATAAAATACGTAGCCAAATTAAGTGACAACAGTGGGATAAAGGCAATAACTTAGAGTAGGATAAGGGCAGGAAGATGAGGATGACTTATATATTAGGATGCTTTGTAAAAAAAATTATTTTTCCGAAATAATGTCTAAGATCTTTTTTTTAAAGTGAAGCTTTCTCTTAAATTGATAAATTTAGACTCTATATGCCTGTGGGTGCGGGGCCTTAAATCCACTCTTATTTCACTCTTGCGTTGATAGGCTTTCATTGAAAGCGCTACGTAAATTTGCACATTACTCGCGTTGACATTGAGTTAGATAACAAAATGTCTCCTAAGGCAACGGCGCCAATCAAAATGAACTATTTTCTGTAATATCGTTGTATTCAATTTGAAACAGGATTGAAGTAGATTTAATTGCGAAACATAATGGTAGTTTAAAGTTAAAATTAGCATAAAAATTTAATCAGTAATTTTAGAGTTTATGGCGTATAGACAGATAGACGCAGTAGAGGATTTTAATAATAATCTTAATATAATATTCTAATAATAATCTTAAGCCGTGGGTTATCAGGCTGAGTAGAATATAACATCCTCATTGTTACCGAGTTGTCGTAAAAGGCGACTAAGGCAAGTTGACTCGCGGTGTGGTGTATCCGGCTCAGTAGAATAGACCAACCTCATTTCTTACTTAGGTGTCGTAAAAGGTGACTAAGGTAAGTAGACCCACTGTGTGATATCGGGTTTAGTAGAATAGACCATCCTCTTTCTTACCGAGGTATCGTAAAATGTAAGGTAATTTGACATCAAATTTGGTCGTAAAATACGTAGCCAAGTCATGTGACAAAATGTTTATAACATGTGCTGACCCCACTTAGAGTGGGAAAAGGTATCGAGGGTGATGATAATAATAAACGTCTATTATATAAATTTCCGCAAAATTAAATACATCACTTGAAGGAGTAATAACGCGTTGAACTCTTTCCTTAGAGCATAAAAGAAATAATGGATCAATGTGTTATGCCTTTGTCGTTCTAATTCTATTGTTCCAGACAAATGAATTGAGACATTTATCAAGGCACACATAATTAGCATACAAAGTTAATTATTCGATACGATTTTATCAATGCACGCAGGGCCTTGTATAATATATCGCGTTCATCTAATCTATATACCAATACGTTGAATCATTTATGTTTAACGTTGAATGTATTAGTTACTGAGACCAGAGTATATTTCTGTTTCAATAAATATTTAATAATCAAAAAAAAAATCAAAAAATATTTATTTCCTTCAAAATTCTTACATAATCATTAACAGAATCTGGGACCATCCTAGTAAGTTACTAGTATTTCTACTAGTACTTGTGACAGGAGGCCCCGCTCTTCCATAACATTACATACATAATGGGAAATAGAACATGTGTGTAATTTGTGTGTGTGTGTGTGAGTGAACTGTTTGTGAGTGTAGTGTGTGTGTGTTCGTGCGTTTAAATAATATTAGTTAATTAAAAGGCGCTAAAGTAAATACCACCGTGTGGTAGATTACCACCGGTTGAGTAGAATAGACCACCCTCTTTCTTACCGAGGTGTTGTAAAATAGTTTCACTTCATAAGTTCGTTGGCAAAGATCTCTGTCAAAGACATAAATTGACTTTTTTTATTAACAGTGTTTTTCTAACGTTTTTCATGGTACATATATAAATGATAATAAATTAATCGTATCCTATGTTTTAGTATATCTGACTAAAAGCAGTTGTAACATGTTTTCCAGTCAATTAAGCAGATCAACATTAGATTATCAAATAACACTTCACTTTTTTATCATATAACAATTTAAAATAATGCAAAGAAAGCTTATCTAATAATTATAAAAAAATAAAATAATCTCAGCGACAAAAAGTCTTTAAACTTGTTCAAGTTTTTAATTAAAAACGACACTAGTATTGAAGGAAAAATTTAATACACAAAAAAAACTAGAATCGTTTTTCATGGTTTGTTCGTTGATAAAGTAGCAATTAAAAGTAAATGCGTAAAGTAAAGTTCAAATTCTCGTAAAAAAAATTACCTACTACCATCTTTGTCCCTATCCATCTGCAAATAATGTATTAATACACAAACTGTTTTAAATTTTTAAAATTTAAAAACGGATTAGCTGACAAAGAGGCATATTGCAAAAGCTAATATAAATGATATAATTAATGATAATAGATAGCTTAAGAAAGTATAGTAAACCAGTACCGCGGCGCGAGGCGCATTATTCGGAACCTGTTTGAGTTGCTCTAATTAACAATACACAAATCGTAGCTTGTATGCAAACGAGGGGTAAGGCCGTTGAACGAGTTAGGCTTAGTGTTCACGATAAGATACCCTCTGTCTATGTATTATTATTATTGGATTAAATAGTTAAATTTATATAAACTTTTTATTTTTCTCTGCATGAGCCGTACTCTCTTTCTACTTCAATTTTTCCCTTTTCCTTCTATTACTCATAGGTTGACTGGAAGAGATCCCTTTTAGGGATAATTCCGCCTTCATACATGTGCTTTTTTTTAATTTTATCTTTCTCTTTCCTAAATATATGTATAGAAAGAAATAAATAATATTAAAAAAATAAGAAATAATCAAAATATATTTACTTTAAACATTTTTATACGTACTTAATAATTAAATTTCAATTATATGAGAATATAAAAAAGGAGGTTCATTAATGACTAGCTGTGTCAACAGTTTCGGCTGCATGGAAATCAGTGTGTCACGAATTTTTTTTCGAATTGAGATTTTGAACATAAAAGTAGTAATCCTGAGTTAATTATAAGAGATTATTGAATAAATTTCACCGTTTACTTAGCGCATGCAAAAAGCTTTGAATTTTGCCGTTTTACAATTTTTTACTGCTGCTCCTCTCATATTCATCTTAGCGTAATGTTATATAGTCTATAGCTTTCCTCAATACATGTACTATCTTACATTTAAATAATTTTTCAAATAACACAATCAAACAAACAAATTCTTCAGCTTTATATATTACTATAGATTATATGAATATCAAAAGAAAGGACTTTGGCAGGTTTCACATTTGAGTGACTTGATGATGATGATAATACGGAAGTGGCATAGTCAAATTGACAAAACTCTTTAAAAAAAAAATACTACGCATTTTTGTTACGTTTTACGGATTACCAAATCTCATGGTTAAGTAACGTATTTCAAATATCCTTGGTACATATCGTTTAAGGTAATATGATGTTATTTAAATTAGAAAATTAAATAACAATTTCACATTAAACACATTGTCTCATCCTGTAGCACATTGCATATTAGTTTTATATAAGCTTCATTGATGCTTTCCTAGGGTTTAAGCCATTCAGCCTTCAGAAGTGGTCGTATAAGTAATAAACATGCACTAACACACACACGGACTCAAACACATACACACGCACTCTCTCTCGCACACTCACTCGCAAACTTTTAAGCACATGCATGTATTAATCTTTTATTCCACGCATCACATACAATACGCAGCATATGCTGTTAATTTGCTCTGTTTATTTTAGTTTAAGTTAATTGTAGCACATTTCGAGGGGTGGAGGTGACGGGTTTTTTTTACCTACCATAGGCACCAGCAATCCACTACCATAATGTCTTGTATAACTAATTAAATTGCCTAAAATTATTTAATCTATGGTGTGTGGTGTGGAAAAATCTTTTTATTATTATTATTATTATAATCATAATTTGAAACCTGAAGTTAATCTAGTTTGGATGTAAAGGTACTTTTAAATTTTGCAATGATTTATCTTTATTTTAAAGTTTTATCAAGTCATCTTCAGAAACCGGTTTAATCTTAAAGATGTAAGAAAAACATTAATGAACCAATATTAAATTTCAATAAGTGTGTTAAATAAGGTGTTTATAAACGCTTTTATGTGGCGCTTCGTAATTATTTATTCAAACGGAAATCAATTAAGAAATTAATTTCAACACATCATATAAAATGTTAATGTGGGCATATATAATTTATTAGCATCACTAACTCATAAATCCGCTAAAGCGGAAATCGTCGTCATGATCATCTGCCGGACCAAAACCAATTTGCTCCTCAAACCTGTTTGTATTAGAAGTCTGTGGAATAATATAATGATTTTTTTGTTTATCTGTAACAGGTTTTCGTTTGACTACGACCTTACCGAGTTGAAACTATGCTTTAGTCAAGTCTGGACACTTTCTTAAAGGAGTACAATGTTTTAAACTAAACAACAAATCGACGAGACTATTAAGTACCACAATACATTGATTAAACTCAATTATAATGACGTTTAAGTTATTTGTGTATCGTCATACACCTATATGTTATTAAACGATCCTTAAGTAAAATGAAAATTATATTTTTTAGAATTAAAATCACATTTTAAAGAAAGTTAAAGGATCAAAAAAAATTTTTTTTTTTTATTTACAGCAAAAGTGTACAAGTTATATATATCTTAAATTACTTACACGCTAGGACTATACAAATCATGCCCACGTGGAATGGTCCCAAGAATGCTGGCAGCGTTTCCGCGCTGAATCGCTAAGCTGATTCTTTGTGCGAAAAAGGAGCCAGCCCTCTTGTCACCTGAAGAGGCAATCAACCGAGGTGTTAAAACGGATAAAATTATTTTTTGCACTTTGACTCCATGGCCCTAGGGTCTCGACTGCAAACGGCACAAATATATAACTCTTGATGAGAGATGCATACTTCCGCCGTTTGCCGGTACAATTTTATCAAAAAATTTATAAAATTGTACTAGTATTTACTTAGTAATTCAAATATTTTTTTTATTTAATCACACAAAAACTTTTAATCGTAAAAGGACTATTTATAAAAAAAGGAATCTAATCTCTTGATCAAAAATCCTATCTTATTAAAAGGCTTTACTAAGATAGGATTTAGATAGATTAAATCAAATAAACCTTTTTAGAATCACAGTTTTGTTTTAAAAAGATGTACTTTGATGTTGACATAGATAAGTAACATGTTCGAATAAGAATGTGCCATTGATTTTTAAAAGCTTTAGCATAAAACTTATTTTTTTTTAAATAAATGATTTGATGCAATGCACCTGAATCTATTCAATTACAATTGACGCATAATATTTGAATATTTTGTGTGATATTGTTTTTTAATGTTTTATTGATAAATAATAATAAAAATCACATTCTCACCCTCCTGCCACTCTATCCCACTCTAAGTGGGGTCTGCACAATATGTTAAAAACATGTTATCACATGCTTTGGCTACGTATTTAGCGACCGGCTGCCTGACATCAACTTCTCTTAGTCATATTTTACGACACCTCGGTAAGGAAGAGAGTGGTCTATTTTACTTAACCGGATACCACACAGTGGGTCAACTTACCTTAGTCGCCTTTTACGACAACTCGGTAAGAAATTAGGGTTGTTTTTTCTACTCAGCCGGATACCACACGGTAGGTCAACTTACCTTAGTCGCCTTTTACGACAACGGTAAGAAATGAGGGTGGTTTATTCACCTCAGCCGGATAATAAAAACCACATATTAATTCACTAATATTAATTTATAGAATTAGGCGTTACTTTGCGGAGATCCATAATACAAAAGTAATAATAAAATTATTTTGCTATAATCCGCGATGAAAATGCTTCATCGCGGATTATAGCAAAATAATTTTATTATTACTTTTCACTAATATTACCTATACAGTTCATGAGTTAAAAAACATTTTTTTGATTTTTGTATTGCAATCCGGCTGTTTCAATAAGAAATTTAAAATGTAACTTATAAATGCCTGCACGTGACTCGAGTGGCATCAGTCAGTGTGTATGCGACGCTATCGAGAAACGAAATTAAAAAGAGATAATAAAGGAGGCTCGCGTCGTAATTCTGGCGCGCGACAACGCAGCACTTTTATTTGGAGGGCGCGCGTGTGGCGGCCGAGGGACACCTAATCGTGCGAGCTTTGTTACTTTCCATTTGGTGCCAGTCATTTGTTTTATATTTTAAAAATAATTCTAAGCCAATATATTTCATATTCAAAATATTATACATATTCCTTTATTAACAAATAAGAGAAACAACATCCTCCTGCCCTTATCCCACTCTAAGTGGGGTCGGCACAAACAAATACAATGTATGTTACAAGCATGTTGTCATATGATTTGGCTACGTATTTTACGACCGGCCGCCTGCCTGACGTCAGCTTACCTTAGTCGTATTTTATGGCACTTCGGTAAGAAAGAGGGTGGTCTATTTTACTCAACCAGATACCATATGGTGGGTCAACTTACCTTAGTCACCTTTGACGACACCTTGGTAAGAAATGGGGTTGGTCTATTATACTCAGCCGGATACCACACGGCGAATTCAAAATATTACACATATTCCTTAAATATTATACATGCGCAAAACGATATAAAAAGAAAAGTATTTGAGTAATAGTAATAAACAATTAAGAGAAAATGGTGCCAAAATCTAGAATACTATCGGCAGTATCAACCGATTTGGGTAGCAATAAAACATACAGAACACGAGCCGTGTGGTATCCGGCTGGGTAAAATAGACCTTCTTACCGAGATGTCCTAAAAGGCGACTAAGGTACGTTGATATCAGGCAGGCGGCCAATCGTGAAATAACGAACCGAAAATGTTGCAACATATTTATAACATGTTGTGTCGACCCCACTTAGAGTGGGATAAGGGCAGGAGAATGATGAAAACATACAGAAAATGTAGTAACTTATAAATGCCAGATAACCATCAGTAAGAAAATGTAATTATAAACTACTCATACAGATACGCAAAACTACAATAAATAAATACATAAATGAGACACGGTCGTCCATCACCATAGTTAGTCACTTTATACGCGTTTTTAGGGTGACAGAAAACTGGTAAATAAATACTTATATATTTTAATATACATACTTAAATATTATATCTGTATAAACCCAGGATCAACAAATTGTTGTTAGAAAATGTTGGCCCGCGATGATAATCGAACCCGTGACCCGCGGATATGAAGGCAGACTGACTACCACCTGCGCCAACAGCCCAGTTGACATGTTTTTTTTACCATATATTTTGAAAAAATAATTATATCGGGTCTCATGTAGAACAAAGCAAATGTTACCGCTTGCGCTTCTCGGGGACGGTCTTCTTTTATTTATCTCCGCCGAGTAAAATCTCGCACCTCGCTTTCAAAATTCCCTCAAGTCAAATCTACTCAAAACTTTAAGAAATACACTTTAACAGTTTTCACAACACTGCTTCTTTGCTATTTAAGAAAACAAAATTATAATGTGCCTCATACAATAAATATATTGAATTGTGTCATATACGCGACAATATAATAAAAACATATATAAATGTATATTAATTAATTAAGGTATACAGTAAAACTTGATAGCTTAAACCTGGATAGCGTAGCGAAAAACCTCGTTGTGTAAATTTCAAAAAACAAATTTCCTCTTTTCTCCTCAGATTCCAAAACCTCTATAACTTAAAATAATAATTTCAATGTTAACCATCAATAACTTAAAGAAATGTTTCGACGCACTCTATGTTGTGACTTAAACTTTGCCAATAATAGTAACTTCAATTGGAATTTGCAAAATAAAAAAATAAATTTGTTGCTTGCACGTATTTACCTATTGTTTGTTTTCTTATAAAACATTTAAAAGTACTTTTAGGATGTCATTTTTGGTTTATTCATTAATTTTTAAACACTGTCAAGAAATCTTTGCCGTGTGATAAAATTTGATTTATTTTATATGAAATGTTACCCACATTTTGTTGGTAAACAACCCGTTGTTTACCACTCCGTTAGGCATGTAAAGGTTAAGCTAAGTACAAACTCAGCCCCCCTGCCCATCACTTTAAGATAACCCCTTGATAAGTTAAAAACTCTATAACTTAAAATATTTTGTCATTCCAGTCGAAGTTTTACTGTATTTTGTCGTAAAGAAATTTATAAGCAGTTCTTTTGTGGTTTTGAAATAAAGTATTCCCAAAAAACTTGATAGTCATAAAAGAATATTACAACACTCTTAAATCACTGCAAGCACGGAATTGAATGTAAATACTTTTTATGTGATCATTTCATTCACTCCTACGAATTAATAATTGCTACATAAAACATATCGGTATTTTTTTTTTTTATAGTAGTAGATAGTAAACAGATTAAATATATATTTAAAAATATTTCAATCAGTAATATTTTGAATCATCTCATAGGAAATCTAATAGCTAAAAGTTAAATGTACAAAATCATGATAAACCAGTTCTTAAACTCTAAATAAATATCATTAATAGGAGAAAATAAACTCTTCAAATGTATTAAAAATGGTAATCTCATGATTCTACTGCATTTACATTCGAATAGACCTACAGTTGTCATAAATATACTCTATGTAAATCAATGCATTCAGACGGTCTTGTTTAATGCAATTTGCACCATTCCCGGCAGTGTAGTTATACATAAAGAGGCTATGAATAGTGAATTTGTTCCACGAAACGACGTAACTATGATATTTTTATTATGGCGTAAGATTGGAAGCGCACTTCTCGAAGGCGCGCAAGTGGCTGTCCGACCTGACTTGTAATTTCAAGTGTTTACCCGGTGCGAGCCCAGCAGGACGTCCAACAACAATGGCCATATCCTTTTCACATAAAATATATGAAAAGTCCGGCTACCAGAGCTACGGATCGACGGTCCGATACACGGCCGCATTATACGGGCTAGCTGCTTACCGATAACTTTTTACGAGGGATCAAATTGATTGGTTCGGTGATAATATCGAAGCTTATTGTACTCACCATTGAGGCACTGAAGTCTGCTTCCCGACAGACTATTGCACCTCCATCAATTACAAGGGTTTAACTACCTAAAACACCATGTCAAATATTTAACTGCTATATCAAACTAACGCTTTGAAAGAGTCTTGTTGAGAATAGTCAGAGCATTTATTTATGTCTCTTTACTATCTGTTTTTAATTTTCCTAGATCCCCGTTAACTTAGTGGTGGGAATAGTTTAAAAGTATTCTAAAAGTAAGTGGATTATTTCTTCTACTTCTAATAAAAAACATTTTATTTCTTGTCAACCGGGTCAACGAATCCTTAACAAAGTAGTTGGTACAATTACAATAGGGATGTCATGATAAACTTTTCAATTGTTTTTACACCTATACTCATAAATACTTTAGTCGTGCATACTTTCTCATGACAGATAAATAAACATAGACCTTTTTCGACAGTAATTTAGAAGTCTCTCCGTAAATTACGTATTCCAGACGGACATTGCCGTAGGCAACAACCAGTTTTGAAAGCGAAATGAAGACTTTATTTGTGGTTTACAAAACGGATAACATATTATTTGCCGGCTTAATATATAGTTACAAATTGAATAGAGATTGAAATAAATTCGAAGAGTTAGATTTGGAAGACCGTAAAGTACGTGCAAGCAGGACGTGCGAGAACACAAACCACGATGATAAAAATACATTACAAAGTGAGACCCACTTTGTGTTTTGAAATTACAATCAAATAAATTACCTTTTATTGCTCAATCTTGTTGGGTTTTATTAAGGTATCGGCGCTGAACGCGAGAGAATAAAACATGGCGAGTTTACGCGAGAGACGAGATGTTACGGTACACGCAGCTGGGAGATAAACAGAGGTTTACATGGCCCTCGAGTTTTGGGCGATAAGGCATCATGCCGTGTTCATGTCGGCTCGTGGACAACAGACCAGTTCTAGCTTTCACCTCGATATGAGGAATCTTAAAACAAGTCATCGGCGTTTTTATAATTATTGTACAACATCTCCATATTGCCATCAATATGTGACACGATTTATCGTGACAAAGTATTTATAGGCCCTATCTAGTTTAGATTTTATAGTTTAACGGTGTCATAAAACATTGTTAACTTTGAAGTAACGCCAACTGTTAGACTAACTTGGAAATTGCCTTAAAATATATAAACATAATTTTTATATGGTATCATACATAAATAAAGAATAATAGATAAGAAACTGATTCGCTTTTTACCTTCCAAATTTTTTATATTGTGAGGAAACTCATTTTAACCTTATTCCCAAATATTTATTCTCACCAATTCGTGGTGTAATCTTTCGAAAAGAAATCTCCTAAACAAATCGTTAAGACTAGTGGAGTATATAAAAAGTAAAAATGTCCTTATTTGCCTTTTGTCACCCCTAGTTCAATAGGAAGAAACTAGTTGTAAGAAAAAGTAAAGTGACGGTATATAACTATCCCACTGCTGGGCAAATACCTTTTCTCTCCATTTTTGGAGAGAAGAATTGGCGCTAAGAAGCACCATGGTGGGCATGGTGCCTCAATGCGGATTGCTAAGTTACAAATATCCCCAGAATTCTCTAGAGATATAAAGGTTTCACGTTGTTTTCCCTCAACGAAAAGTGATAAATTGCAATTATCAATTAGACACTTAAGTTTTAACAGAAAAACTCAAGGTACCTGCCCAGGCCCAAGACGCTGTCGAAAGAGTTGCACGGTCTCACCGCTGTGCTATCACGTCTATCAAATAACTATATTAGTTATACAGATCAGCAAATTTTAAAGTGGTATCGATAAATGAAATGGATCCACTTATTCATATATTGGGTGTTAGCGTCTAAAGTGGTTCGACAATCTGACAACAAATTGAACATTGAATTTGCACATTCTACCTTACCACGCCATTTGTTAGAATTAGACTTAACCAGTCGTCTATTGGTGTCAACTTATTGTTCATGTTTACCATACGGCCTGTCTACTTATCTTTGATGAACGTACACAATTTCAATATACGGCTCGTTTAACTCAACGTCAAACCATATTTTCAATGCGAAAATAAACAAATCAATGCTGCTCGGACAAGGGAGACGCGCAGGCATATCGTGTTGATTAATGCTGATTGCTAAAGTGCGTCGAATGTATAAGTAATGCGGCAACCCACCGCTGCGTTTCCGTCACGACCGGTCGTAGAACAATGTGCCCAAACATTTGCTCATTTGCCATGCGACAAAATACTGAGTGATTTTAATGTCGCGTCATATGCCACTTTATAGCTACTCAGATGCCTAAACTATATATAAACACATCTTAATATTTTCAAGCTTGAATATTTCGTTTACCTGGCTCCTGTGCCCCAATATAGCTACTCTGCAACCTAAACTGCCCCGCCCGGTGACGCTGTAAAAGCCGTTAGGGCTAACAGCATATTGTCAATTCGAAAAAAAAAAAAAAAACCTAAACTGTTGTATGTAAACACATCTTAATATCTTTAATCTTAAATGTTTAGTTTCCCTGACTCATGTGCCCCTTTATAACTACTATGCAACCTAAACTGTTGCATATAAACACATTTTAATATTTTTGAGCTCGAATGATTCCTCCACCTGGCTTCTGTGACCCTTAAAAACTACTCTGCCGCCTTAATTGTTGTATATAAACTCATCTTAATATTCTTAAGCTTGAATGTTTCGTCCGCGTGGCTTCAGTGTCCCTATATAGCTACTATGCAACCTAAACTGTTGCATATAAACACATTTTAATATTTTTAAGCTCGAATGATTGAAAACAAAAGTAACTTCATCACGGATTATAGCAAAATAATTTTATTATTAATTTTGTATTATGGATCTCCGCAAAGTAACGCCTAATTCTATAAATTATATAAATTATTTACTCGAATGATTCGTCCACCTGGCTTCTGTTACCCTATATAGCTACTCTGCAACCTAAACCTATGTATATAAACAAATCTTAATATTCTTAAGCTTAAATGTTTCTTCCACCTGGCTTCTGCGCCCCTTTAAAGCTACTCTGCCGCCTTAGCTGTTGTATATAAACACATCCTGATATTCTTAAGCTTGAATGTGCCTTCTACCTCGCTCTTGTTCTTTTTTATAGCTACTCTGTAACCTAAACATAACCTAACATGTATATAAACACTGGCGATTTTGTCGTGGAGCCTATCTTCTGATAATGTTTCGGTTACGGGGAGAAACACTCGTAGATATTGACGTAGAGTGTGTGTGTAGAGCCCGTGTAATGTGTTGTTGGTGACGCCGTTTTGTGATACGTGCGATAACTAATCCTGCATGTATAAGGTATGAGAACGGTTTTTCCTCCTACACTTAAAATATACATAGAAAATCTATGTATAACTAAGTATTACATAGATTTTCTTAACAATCGCGAATTGTAGCAAAATAATACTATCATACGCAACATAGTTCGCACCAAAGTGATCCGTAGTGGGGGTCACGACCATCAGCATTGAGAAAGACGACTCGAGGAGGAAGAATCCTATCATAAGTTGTATGCACTATGGAATTCCGCAAAGTAGCGCCTACTTTTATATATTATATAAGACGACACATAATGGTTCTAATTACAATCACGAAACGAGCGTGAAATTGTACGCATAATACTCATGTCCCTCAACCAAGGAAAACTATTTATCATCGTCTGAGCCTTGTAATTGTAAGCCATATTGTTAGCGTGAGTTATGGACCGGAATGCGGCCCCTTCCGCGTGCACTTAACACCCATCTTCAAAGTAACCTTTAGTCTAAACTAGCGAACAGATTGCTAATTCATTACAGGCTACACGTCATAAATATGGAAATATTGAATTATCTGTTATGAATAATTTTGTATATATCAAAATAAATTTGATTTTACTTCGTCGTTAGATGTAAATTACATTGGAAATAAGGAAAATGTAATGAAAATAAATTATTTACTCGTCTTTGGTTACGAGTTACACGTGGAAGCTAAGTTTACCTTTCTAAGAAAAGCAAATTGAATGATATTGTGTTTTATATATTCATAAGCTAGTCTTTATAAATCTAAAGTTTAGAATTCATTTTAATTAAAATACTAATAATTTTGATTGAATGATGATTAATCTTTTTACATGTATAGAGACCTATTTTTAATGCTGTGTATACCTGTAATAAGTGATCGTAACGGTCCCTGTCCAATAGTTTATCTAAATTAGTAATTTATTGTTATGATTGCTGTTGGTATATCTTTAAAATAAAAATAACACAGAACATTAGTAACTGGCAGACCAGGCCACGCTGAGATTTTAACTTCCCGTGACAGTTTGCAATCGTTATCGATTTTTCAATCGTTATTTTTAATTTCGCAATAACTTCTAGGATATTCATTTTAATTTATAATCAAAAATAAGGATCGAATTATTAGACGTTTTGCTACATATACATTATAAGAAGCGTTATTGATGAAAAGTCACAGGTGATTTGGCTTTTCCAAAATGTTCAATAGCTATCGCCATATTTCAACCAATTTACACAAAAACCTAAACAAATTATATCTAGACCTTTATCGTTAATCAGTCTGTCTATAAATGCATGAAAATCAGTGCAGATTTTTTAATTTATTACAAACAGACGCACAGAGACGCAGCGGGGGGCATATTTTAATATTTAAGGATTATTTAATAGGTTAGCTTATGTTTTCTGCATCCTTTTTCTTTTTATTGTATTATGATTTAAAAAAAACAATTTTCACGTCTCAAAAACAGTTTTCTTTATTAAATTACGTTGACAAAGTTCAAGTTGAAAAATCAACAAAACAAGACTCAATAGCATTGATACACTTCATATTATTGTAAAACCACTGTAATACACGCGTACCCCACGCTGTGCCACTTGACAAAAGTCTCCTCATATATTCAAACAACAGAGACAACGTGAAAGCGTTGTAGAAAAGTAAACATAAAACAATATGGACGATCGAGGAGCGTCGATCGGGCCATCAGCATTGTGTTGTGACGCCGAAGGCATGATCGCGTCGCGATTTGTCGCTGTTTTGCGCGAGGAGGACTTATGACAGCCTTTATCCGCGATCGGTGCACTGTCAACGCTTGCATTCTAGCTCCTCGACTACCCAGTATTTCACACTAAAACAATGAGCTTTTAAATTTACCGGGACGTTGGAATGTATGTACAGTTACTGCTTTGTACCCATTGTTGAATTATAAATAGTTTTAAATGGGTGACTATTCATTATATATGCTCGTCAAATATAACGAGCATATAAAATGACTGGCCCGTTGGAGCAGTGGGTAGTGACCCTGCCTTCAACTCCGCGGGTCGCGGGTTCGATTCCAGCCGAGGGCCAACTTTTTCTATAAATAAATTTGTTGGTCTTTGAGCCTTGGTGTATATTTGTATTTAAGTATGTATTTAAAATTATATATAAGTATATATTCACCAGTTGTCTGTCACCCATAACACAAGTATTAAGTTACTTACTTTGGGGATGGACGACCGTGTGTGTAAATGTCCCATATATTTATTTATTATTTATAAATAAAATATAATTTCGAGTCGGGTCAGCACAATTTACTTTTTTAAACATGTTACATTTTAAGGCTAGTTATTTTACGATTTAATTTCTTCAGCTTATATTGATCGTTCGAGTCAATTTAGCTTAGTCGCTTTTTACGAAACTTCTGGGTGATAAATGTTATTGATACGAAAAAAAAACATTTTTTCATTGTGTGTGCCTGTCTGTTACGCTTTCATAGTTAATCGCTAGACCAATGTTGATAAAACATGACACAATCGAATCATATAGGTATTAACACATCCGATAATGCTTTCGACGACTGGGAAAAAACACGTATTGCGTTATTGCGGGTACTTAAACGCTTAAATTGCGCGCACAAAGTCACAGGTACCACAAGGTTGTAATTTTAATTATTAACGTCATCATCACCCTCTTGCCCTTATCCCACTCTAAGTGTGGTCGGCACAACTTGTTACAAATATGTTGTCTGTAACAAGTTGTGCCGAACAATATGATTTGGCTACGTATTTTACGAACGGCCGCCTGCCTGACGTCAACTTACCTTAGTCGTATTTTACGACATCTCGGTAAGAAATGAGGGTGGTCTATACTACTCAGCCGGATACCATACGGCGGGTCGACTTACCTTAGTCGCCTTTTACGACACATCGGTAAGAAATGAGGGTGGTACTATTGTATTCAGCCAGATACACGGCGTTAATTGATAACGTCAATATAAATAAAATATTTCATATAGCGTTATCCATTCCACGGATAAGTGCTGTTATTACATAGGTGAACAGCGGCGCGTCCATCCCGTAGGCAAGCCGACAACCTATAATAAAGAGCTATCTAAGTTGAGATCACCGCCGAAATCAATTTTAAACAAACTCCAGCCACCACCTACAATTATCATTGTGTCGAACAATGCGTACACACTAAATATCGGCCCAATGTTAGAGGTCACTCGAATCCATAGATAATAGACGGCTGTTTCGATCACACGAGATACAATCGCGGTGATTTGTTGATTGTATACAACTTAAATATTGAAATTAACATTCATTTGTGATATTATCTTATTTCTGTACGGACGAGTGGATTATTTATGAATTATTAAATTTTATCAGACGATAACTACATATTTAAATGATATGAGTATATCTTAACATGATTTGTTTATCTATTCTTCGTCTATGCTGTCGTTAAGCTCGCTTCGTTTTGAGTTCTTTTATTTCCTGATGTTATATCAGTTTGTACATTAAGTTTTAAATATATATTCCTTGTTGTGCTGAATACCATATTATAGATAGTGCATAACCTAAATTTTTTTTTTAGAATTTAGAAGATAAGAATGTGTGGATATAGCTCTCTTTGAACCTGTACAAGACAGTAACGACTTAATGTAAATAATATTAAGAATTATATTTTTAAAAGAGCAACCGCCGAGTTTCTTGCTGGCTCTTCTCGGTAGGAACAGCTTTCCGAACCAGCAGTAGAGTTGACGACTCAAAAGCACTTGTTTACAAGTTATTTGAATAAAGAATAATTTGAATTTGAATTTAAATCATCAGATATGAATTTATTACGTATCAAGTCTATTGCATTCAGATTTGTATTTAATGTGGTGTGAAAGAAGAAATAATTTAGTTAAAAATTATAATTAATATATTAATGAAATTCATTATTTATAAAAAACCTGTTTACGTTATGTGTTGAATATACAACAAATCTTAGATTTTCCAACTAATAATATTCAAAAATTCGTTCCTAAAATATATCATACAAAAAGGCAAAAGGGAAATAAAAGTAATATTTTCTTAAATTTAACTACTAGCATTCGTTTCGGAAGTTCAGAACTCGTTTGGTACGGAAGTGAGTTCGAGGCTCAGTTAGACCAATATAACTCCTTCAACACCTCATGTGATTTATATAATATCTAGTAATAGTATGTACAACAAAACCAGTATTTTGCTATAATCTTTCATAACTTTTGTATTATGGAATTCTGGAAGGTAATGCATACTTCTTTAGAATCATAGTAATTAAGCATTATAGAGCGTTTTAATTGCTTTGAAATCGGCATAAAGAAAACCTAACATGACTTTTATAGAAATTTATAGTTTGGTTATCTAGCTTTAATAATAATGAATCCTACTAGAAAATTGATTTATCTATCCGCAGCTCAGCACTTCGGCGCGCTTGAAAAATGGCCAATAAATAAACCACCATAATTATTTTTGCAAGGTAAAATTGCTCTAATTGAAAGTTAACAAGGACAGTAAAAAAGGCTTGAGGGCGAATAGAGCAATTGATTTATCGCTAATGTACACAGCAGCCCCAGGCCTCGTGTCGCTGATACTAAAATAAAATTAATGATCATGTAAACTTTATTAGTTGCTGCATAAAAATGTAATGTTAATCTTCTTCTCTTGTATAATATAACGCAATATTAACTAGCGTTCACAGAATTCAACAGAATTATTGAACTCTGTTGACATAAATCGAGACAGAAATATAAATGAAGAACCCACTTAACACATATCCCTTCTCCTATTCCTCCTATAATTCGTGCAATTTCCAAATATGTTGCTAGGCGCAAAACTCAAAGACAATTTTTATAAATTTTGTTAATATTCAAACTGAGAAAACAAACAGGGAAAATCGCAATGAAAATAGGAAAATAACACTTTTTTTTTCTCACCCAAACTGAGCAGAGTACTTTTGACACTAATATAATCAGTCCTTATAGAAACGTTTCTAAGAAGGTTGATTTAAGAGATTTTGAAGAAATTTGTAAACAAATCAATAAATAATATATTTTTTTATTTTAAACTAGTATTTATTTGAGAAATTAAAATTAACCTAAAAATATTTGTCACTTCCCAAAACATCTGACATATAGTAAATAAATACGTAAGTGTTCGTATATTTTCCAGGAAAATTTACTTTACCGGTAGTACTTACATATGGGAACATAAAGACGTGCTGATACCGTTTTAAACTGAAACGATTCTCAAAATGAAATCTTATTTATTCTAAGAAATTACCAGCATAAACTGACTTATATATTATTGCATGTCGCTACATGAGCTAGTATCCTACACCGTTAACACTTTATTGGCATTCATACTTCTTGCATTCCGAGAAAGTAAATTATTTCTCGGGCCCGTAAAATTAATACCTTATACGGTAATCTGAGTACTTTTGCCTGTCACTGTCAATTTTTATGATGCTATCACTTGATATAGCCGCTTATCGGAATCTAGGGCTTAAGGAATCGCCTTCGCTCCTCAATAAATTAAGTCATAATAATCACTGGCGTCAAAATTTAATATAAAAAAATTCTAAAATTTAAACAATTCTTCGCTATAATTATCACATTATTTTTCCATAAATAATTTGGTTTCATATACAAGAAATACTAAGTGCTGCGTATTCACATTGCTCAATATTAAAAAATTTATAAACACACTAAAATTAATAGTTAAATCATCATCATCTTCCTGCCTTATCCCACTCTAATTGGGGTCGGCACAACATGTTATAAACATGTTGTCACATGATTTGGCTACGTATTTTACGACCGGCCGCCTGCCTGACATAAACTTACCATAGTCGTATTTTACGACATCTCGGTAAGAAATGAGGGTGGTCTATTCTACTCAGCTGGAAACCACACTGCGGGTCGACTTACCTTAGTCAGCTTTTACGACACCTCGGTAAGAAATGAGGGTGGTACTATTCTATTCCGCCGGATACCACACGGCGTAAATAATTAAAGCATCCTTAAAACAAATTGGTAGTATACTATTGAAGATTATGACAGGATATGATTATGTCGATTTGAGTTACAACCACGCACTAGATTACATCATAAGTTGGATTGTTTTGTTGGAGGTTTTTTTTTTCAATTATTATTTTACAAAGAGTGACCGCTTTTCTACTTCTTCTAAATAAAAATTTCTTGAATAGAGAATATTTGAATTTGGATTTTGAATATTGAATATTGAAATTTAAATAGATGTAAAGTGTATTTATGGGACGAACTTGTGACCAGATAAGAAGTGCAGTTCTACGTGCTCACCTACTTTTTTGATTTTCGTTTTATCCCATAAATGCATTTTCAAACTCCTTAAGTCACTTACTGGACTTAAAGAGGATATTAATAAGAACTTTCATAATCGTCTTCGGAATAAATCTGATAGCAAATGAAATTCTACTTAATCAATTAGTGCCGTGCTATCTCACTTCCCTGTAAATGCATTTATATAATTTCCCGGCTTGATCTACACGATATTATGGGCTATATCGTGTTCCTATGACACCCAACAAATTGATCGGTATCTTATAACATTGCAACAGAAGTTATAATTTCACTTTATTTGCTCTTATTTAATTTATGATTTCATGAAATTATCGTGCTTGAATTGAAAATTATTTGTTTACTTCTATTATCAGCTTTACTTTGCATATCGCCCAGATCTTCTACAATCTTAAGATGCGCCATTTAAATTCCGTCACCGACCAGACGAACCTAGACGTTGTGAACTGCAGTCGATTTAATTATTAGATGCTCTGTTTTCAAGGTCTTTAGTGGCATTTGTTTGTCATGCACAAATAAATTTTCCAACATCTACATCATTAGAGACGTTAAATATCATAAGCGATGTCTCAGATTTTCTATCATTGTCGTTTATATAAGAATAATATTTATATAAAATATATTTTATTTAAGAATGTGTGGTATCCGGCTGAATAGAATAGTACCACCCTCTTCTTACCGAGGTGTCGTAAAAGGCGACTAAGGTAAGTCGACCCGCCGTGTGGTATCCGGCTGAGTAGAATAGACCAACCTCATTTCTTACCGAGGTGTCGTAAAAGGCGACTAAGGTAAGTTGACCCACCGTGTGGTATCCGGTTTAGTAGAATAGACCACCCTCTAGCTTATCGAGGTGTCGTAAAATACGACTGAGGTAAGTTGACGTCAGGCAGGCGGCCGGTCGTAAAAACGCAGCCAAATCATGTGACAGCATGTTTATAACATGTTGTGCCGACCCCACTTAGAGTGGGATAAGGGCAGGGGGATGATGATATTTTATTTAAGAATGATTACTATTCCCGAAAAGTGTCATTTTTATTTTTTGCTAATTCTTTCTTCTCAGCAGATGGCATTTAATTAAGTTGATTAAAATCTTACCACTTTTAGGTTTGTTAGCAATATGATTTTATATACGAGGTAAAGGCGACCTGCATTTTCCGTTGTTCTTCGACATAAATTTTAAAAAATAATATAATAAATTTCAGAGTGTGTTTTATGTTTTTATTTTGGTATGCAGAAAGTTAAAGGTTTGAAGGATAAGATTATTTGTATCGCTAGTAAAATCCACGCAAGCAAAATTGTTAACTCAAGTTAACATATATATTAAATTATTTTATTTAGCAATGTCTGCACTAACTCAAATCTCCGATCTAATCTTGTAATTAATTACTCGGGTTATCTAGTTTCCTGAGGTCTTACACTTAAATGTAAACTTTATTACTGGGTTAGCTTTTTCATCAATAACACCTTACGTAAATATATATATTAAGTCAATAATGCTCAACATTATAACTATATCTGACTATGCCCTATAAACGATCTAAACTTATATTTTTATGCAATTTTGATACATTGTGGCAACATTCATAAGGTAAATATAGTTCAAATAGCCATCAATCTGAAGATAGGAACTTAAAGAAAGAATGGCCAACAGAAGTGATGCCTTAGGTATAAAAGTTCGTTAATAATTTATAGAATTAGCTTTACTTTGCGGCGATACAAAAGTAATTATAATTATTTTCCTATTTAATATTTATTTAAAAAATTATCACGGAAAAATATAAGCAAAATATTTTCTTATCACTTTTGTATTAAAGTTCGCTTAAAAGGGAACTCAAATTGCTTTAAGATTTTTCTTTTGTTATACGCATTTTTAATGCATAGAATTATCAAATGGCGGGAAAAAATTAGAAATATTTGTTAATATATATAAAGTGATAGTTACAGAGCTAGTTAATTGCATTCATTCACTAATTCTTACCAGCTTTATCATTTATCAGTATCTGATATCTAACAGTAATTTAAACTCATGTAAACCAGACAAATAATATTCAATTCTAACAAATTCAGATCTAATACTTTAATCAATCTTTACGTTAGTTTATTAAAATAACAGTACTTTTAATATTTACCGCTGAACCATTTAATCCGATGATTAATATGTTATCCTTCCTTTGATAGCTGTGTAAGCCAATAGGAAACCTAAAAAAATATTGTTGAATATAAGTGGTCACGTTAACTAGTACAAAATGATGAATGTATGCCATTTCATTTTCGTAGCCCGAAGCAACAATGAGTACAGTAGACCAAAGCTCGAAACAGACATTGTTGGAATACAATCTTAAGCTCACTGCATAAAGCTCACAACTTCAGTTGAAAGAATACGAAGTTGCCTGTACAGAATAGATAACTAAAGAACATGATTCAAAGCGTACTAAAGATTATTTCATGAAAACTCACGAGGGAATCATTATCGTGTAATGCTTTCCATCAATCGTCTGTGCATAATTAAGATGCGAAATGCAGTCTAGGTTTAAGCACTCAATACACGCATCTCATATACATTAACGTTTACTTATTCTAGCATTACCCACACGTAATAATGAAAAGTGGATATGGCTGTATATAATAAAGTATTTAATACTTCATTTCATATCTCTGGGTAGTTTTCTGGACAAGTGTATATTTATAATTTCGACTGTCATAAATATTTGTGTTGTGTTGTTACATATATATTTCATATTTTATTTATTTAATCTCTTTTATTTGCAGATCAATGGAAAAATATAGTGTATTGTTGTCTACAGTTCCTAAGTTGTTTTTTTAAAGTATTGTTTTTATGTTTAATTTTTAATGTTAATTAGTGTTTTCAGGTACAGGGAAAAGTATATATTGCATTATTGTATTTCTTTCTCTATTCATACAGTAACTTGACTATTGCCCGTAATCCTATTAGTATTGCTTGAAAACATTACATAATAAGACAAGTTATTGAAATGTGTCATATAAATTCTGAAACATTTAAAATTCGTTTTCATATTATGTACAAATAAAATCTTGTGTGAAAATGAAAATCATAAAACTAAAGCTACGTGAATAGTACAGATTATTTTAATTTACAAAGGATAACATTAAGAAATAATTTATATGTAACTATTAATTAAGTAAATGAATGTTTATTAATTTAATAATATTGGATTAAGAATTATTTCCAATCGAAGTCATCGCAATAAAAGGAATTTGCAATTTATGGTAGGTTGCCGTGTTAATGTAGATGGGACATTTATTGGTGTTATTTCTTTATTTATATAGTGAGAATTAGTGATGTCTTCTTAATTTAGATAGTTTATACACTCGATGATATTAAAATTGAATTATAAGTATATATAAAAATGATTTTATATTTGTTAAATATTAATGCTATAACTTACTAAAAACACTTGTAATATAACCAGCAAATGCTTATTGTGAAATAACGTTTCGTTTTTTTCTAATATGTTACATAAGCGCATTGACAAACTATGAAAAAAGAGGATTATATTATGCCTGTATTCATCATCTGCCTGCCCTTATCCTACTCTAAGTGGGGTCGGCACAACATGTTATAAACATGTCACATGATTTGGCTACGTATTTTACGACCGGCCGCCTGCCTGACGTCAACTTATCTTAGTCGTATTTTACAACACCTCGATAAGAAAGAGGGTGGTCTATTCTACTTAACCGGATACCACACGGTGAGTCAACCCACCTTAGTCGCCTTTTACGACACCTCGGTAAGAAATGAGGGTGGTCTATTCTACTCAGCCGGATACCACACGGCGGGTCGACCCACCTTAGTCGCCTTTTACGACACCTCGGTAAGAAAAGAGGGTGGTACTATTCTATTCAGCCGGATACTACACGGCATTATGCCTGTATTAAATTGCTAAAATATTAAAAAATATACTCGTATATAAGATTATAATATAACACACATTTCAACCTAAGCACTGTTCTGCCGCGTCTTATTCTATTCTGTTCGACTGTCTATTTGCGTCGTCAAATAATTTCGTCATAAGCCAGTACTCTAGGATTAATTTGTCATCTAAGGTCAACTAAATTTGTCTTTTCTAAGAATACCTTCGAGTCCTAATTACCTGCCGACAAATCTATACTACCAAACATATATAACTGTTGAGTGCAATACCGTGTGCACAACACCAAAAACATATTGACGAGACAATCCAGTATTCATATTCTTTCTTACCTGGGGGATGTTAATTACCCATTTCATGCATAGGTTCGATCAAGGGAAACGATTGTAGAGATTGTCGTAGTGCTTGTGTGGTGGCGGCGTTTTGGGATACGTGTGGTGACTGATTCTGCATGTATAAGGTATATGAACGTTTCATGTTTCCTACACTTAACATTACATAGATTCTCTTAACAAACGCGGATTATAGCAAAATATTATTTCATTAACTATAGATATGATTATATCATAACTTCTGGAATTACGCAAAATAACGCCTGCTTCTATTTTTTTTATTTATTAAATAAAATCTTAAATGATATTAGGATATTTGGTATAGTATAAACTTAAAACAAGTTTTTTTGTACATCATGAAATAAAATTAACTTAAGTATAAACAACATAGTTTTTTTTTTAAGTGACAATTAGTAGTTTATTGTCATCATTATTACAACCTGTTAAAGTTGCCATTTCCAAATATATCTTTAATATTTCAACGTAATATATAATTTTTAATATTTAAATGAGTTAATCTTGTATGTTTATATTTTCGGAATCTCAGAAACTGCTCCAATGACCTGAAATTCAACATGTAGGGGGTTTTGGGGGAGAAAAATTGATCTAGATAAGTTTTATTTAAATAAATGTCGTTTTATCCCTTTTTTCGGGCTCTAAAGTTTTTTTTAAAATTTACGTTGAATACAATCACAATTTTTCACCTGCAAACGTAAAGTCATGGTAGTTCATTTGGGGAATGGGCGGTCCTACCTGCCATATTATTTATGCATTTTTCTTTTATTTTTTTTACATCATTTTAAAAATTACTGAGCAAGGCTCGGTCACCTAGGTACTATATACTCATACTACTATTAATAACACTACTACTTTTAATATTATATAATATATACTATTTATTAAATAATTATTTTAAAATAAATTTCTCAAATTTATTTTAAGGATATTAATTAAAGATATAGTATTCGTATTTTCAGAAATAGATTTAAATTGTATCGCCGAAGCACATCACTAAACAGTAGCGGCTAGGCGTCGAGTGACGTGTCGCGATCGCATGTCGGAGAGGAATATATCAATCGGGAGGCAGAGTAATGGTGCTCCCGTCGGACCGGCCTCGCTAAATGAACCGCCGACTGACTACTGCTCCGCACTTTCTGTTTGAATATTAAATAGTTTTAATTAATTCGCATAAACTGCATTTATTCCGTTAACAGACTTATCAATACATTTCTTGAACGCAATTATAAAATTAAGACATAAAGTTTAATTAATTTGTGTTAATGTCACCAGTTTTTGCTTTTTGTTATTTAAATTCTTCTAAATTTTTCTTTTTCTTTTTCTACCTTGATATGGATGTTTGTTATTATTGTAAATGTTGTAGCCATCTTTAATTATTATAGCATTTAGTTTCTATTTTTAATTCAAATTCAAGTTCAAAATGTTCTTTATTCAAATAAACTTGTAAACAAGTTCTTTTGAATCGTCAACTCTACTGCAACAACTCTAATGTATCATGTATCTTTTGAACACGTATTTCATGTATATATTATTGATGGCCTAATAAAATAAAAAATAAAGACAAATCGCCTTAGTATTAAAGTGACCTTCTTGAAATTGGGCTTATAGCCGTGTGGTATCCGACTGAGTAGAAAACACCACCCTATTACTTACTGAAGTGTCGTAAAAGCCAGGCAGGCGGCCGGTCGTAATATACGTAGCAAAACATGTGACAACATGTTCATAAAATTTTATACCAAACCCCCAGGATAAGGTCAGGAGGATGATGATTTAAAATTTGGCTTAATTGAGTTAGATACATTGTAATCCTTATTTAAATGCCATTTATGACAGCACGCTACGAACTATTAAAAAAAAAATTCTTGATCTTCCAAGCCTGCAACCTCGTGAGTGTTAAATACACCCATATTTAACACTCACGAGGTTGCAGGCGCTACACTTTATTGCGATTTATTATTAAGTCACTTTAATACTAAGTGTCGAAATGCACTATCCAATCTTACTTAAACTACACTAATAAATTCCGTCAAATCATATCATACACACAAATAAATGTGTTATTTTAGAATTCTACTGAAACAGTTTAAGTTAATTTTATTGATATACGAGTTAAAAAATATATATCTCATGCATCGTAGCTTTCGTAAGTCTATTATATACTACAGAACAGCCATACTTTTCCGGTTGTCTATCCGAGACACATATAAACTACGTCAAAAACTTACGGACTATATTGAAAGAGCATTTTATAATATCAAAGCATAACTCGATGTCAGATTAAACTCAAATATTTACATATGTACAAAAGGAGATAGATAAAAGTTTCACCTTTTACAAGCAATTTGAAGTTATTTATCTTGTCACGATAGAGTAACCATAACTCATTGAGATTATAGAAACTGTCCTATAAATACTTTGAATTATCCCAGACAAAGTGAACTTGAGAAGTGATTTTAGGCGTCAAAAGTTTGTAAAACGAGTATGTAACTTATTTTAACTTAAATTATATTTTTAGTTGAATTCAGTACCTACTAAAAAATTCTAAAAGTTTATTAAAAGTTGAATATTAAGAACTATTTCTTATGACAAATTCGTCAAAATCACAGTCAACTAAACTGTACCTACCTGTAACAATTTTTGGCTTACTTATTCTTTATTATGTATTTTTTATCACACTATTTATGATTCTTTTGAAGCAATGACGGTTTTATACGTTATTATATAAATGGATTATATTCTATTTTTATATTCTATATAAAAAATGATATATGTACTATATTTTAAATAAGTGATTTGGATGAGAATGAGCTTGTAAATTATGCTAATTTACAATTTAAGAGATCATTGTTCCAGAAATAGCGAAATTTTGTAAATTTGCCTGAATAAAATGGATTTTTTTTCAACTAAAAAAAAAAATTGTCCTATGAATCCCAGAAGGATGGATACCATCAAATAGTCCAGCGGACACCCATCTCGGTTTCGGTGAGCAGCTTCTTTATACAGAAGCCATTATAAGTATCAGTTTCAGATCATAGATCATAAACGCATTTATTTGAGTCGGACGATGTACGGGGGGTCCTGTCACGTGGCCAGCGCCATTCATTGTTTGAGTTGTAAGAGTGGGAATAAGTTTTTAAGATTCCGTATCCAATAATTATTATTATGTCATTAATAAGACAACTTTAAGTTAATTAGGTGCTTTGAGATTTTAAAATTTTACGGTCTCTATGAACATATATTTGAAAATGGAAGATAGCATAAAACATTTTATAGTTTACTATTATCCAAACCATTACCTTCGTAGAATGCATGCATAATTACAATAGTCAAAAACTAAATACTAGTCACATATAACATTATTTTGTATGAATAAAACTTGTTTGGACACCTTGGCAGCTTAGACGTTTTACTATGGTCTTAAAAACCGCCTTCTGTGGAGCAAGTCTTTACGCCCGATATTAAAACATGCAAAATATATTTAAGTTAAGATCAAATTAAAATATTCAAAAAATTAAAAACATTATAGCGTTATCTCATGTGTTTTCGAATAACTGATATTTTTCGCTAAAACGAACATTCAAAATTTGATTAAAATAATTTAAACGGTATCGGAAATTAGCATAAAGTACCATCCATACTCATTATAAATCAAAGTTCCCAAAACCTGACTATCTGTTTGTGATCGATTATCTTAAATCTACTGAACTGATTTTTGTACGGATCTTACTAAAAGACATTGCAATTTTTCCGGAAGGTTAGGTTAATAGTATATTACGGTTTTATGTTAATTGTGTCGAAGAGCGGACTTAAAAAAGAAGTCCGCGATAGCATGTCTCTATCTCTCATGGTTAACTCCCAATAACTATTTTTAAATCAAATTTTATTTATTCAGTTAGTAATACATGATTTTTGAATAACTATCAACGTTTACTCAGCACACGCAAGTAAAGCTTTAAATTTTGCCGTTTTTGTACTATTTTTTTATTGCTGGTCCTTTTCTATTTATCTTTTCGTTATGTTATACCTATAGTCTTCCTCGATAAATTGACTATCTTACACTCAAAGAATTTTTCAAATCGGTCCAGTAGTTCCTGAGATTCAAACAAACGATCAAACAAACAAATAAACTCTTCTGCTTTATATATTAGTATAGATTACAACGGAACCCTTAAAGTGGGATCTCATATTCTACTTACCGTTTCATATTATGTTCATACTGTCACAATTTTCATTGACTAAAGAACCACACATAAATATTGTACAAGAATGTTACGATTCAAATAAATATATTATGTGAATTTTATATCAATACATTAAATCACATAAATACAGTATAACGGAGCGGACTTATCTTTATTTTATGAATATCGTAAAGTCCAAATCGATTTTAATAACCAATATACGACTTGTGTGGTAAATCATGTCTAAAAACTAATTTCTTTAAGATATAACAACTGTAATTGCCTTAAGATTTACCGAAGGGGTCACTAGTAGGGGTACCGTTGGGTAACCAGTGGCACAGGAAGAATTGATTTTACCTTACGTCCACGAATATCAAATGACTAGTAATCGCCAGCGGCTTCGCCCGCGTGGAATGATTAAAACCGTCGTATTTGGATTACCATAAATATGGTTAATGTGGGTTAACCTTAAAAGCTACACATATGCTGTCGTGGACTTTTATTTAGAAATTTTAGAGGGGAACCATGTTGTAATCCATGATTTTTGTATAACTTCCACCGTTTACTTAGCGCACGCTTTAAATTTTGCAGTTTTTGCAATACCTTTTGTTGCTCCTCTTCTATTCATCTAAGCGCGATGTTATATAGCTTATAACCTTCCTCGATAAATGGGCTATCTTACACTCAAAGATTTTATTTAACTTGCTCCAGTAGTTCCCGAGATTAACAAACAAACAAAAAAACAAATTCTTCAGCTTTATATATTAGTATAGATAGGGATATAGCAACCTATTTCTTTAAGTCCTATAAAATTGGTTAAGTTGTTCAGGAGAATGTACTATTGACCAAAATCTTCCTCAAGATCCTTCCTCCATCTCTTAGTAAAAACCGTTTAAAAATCTTAGATTTTGAGGAAATCAATAAATTAAATTTGATTTAAAAATAGTTATTGTTAGTTAACCATAAGAGAAAGAGACATGTATTTGTTAACAACCGTGCGAACTCTTCGACACGATTAACATAAAACTGAAACTGAAAAAAACTAAAACTGAAAAAAATATACTATTAAACTAAACCTTCCGAATGAATTGGTATGTCTTTTATCAAGAACCGTATAAAAATCAGTTCAGTAGATTTTGAGAAAATCAATCACGCACAAGCGGACAGCTTTTGGAGACTGTTTTATAATATTTATAGATTAAGTTAAACCTTGAAGCTCAAGAACTTTAATTAACTTAAATTATGCATGTGATTTAATACCATAATACGGCTCACAGTACTTTAGTTGACAAAAAAACTTGAACAACATTGGTAGTTAACAATTTACAAGGTAACTTGTTTTATCGTTGTAATAAAATGTTAATAATGCTAGTAAATCAAGATAACGTCAATAGTTAAGAGAGCTGGACGCAACGAAATAGTTCGAGGTGAGGAAACAGCCTCACACCAGGACATAACTCTTTGCGTGTTGCTTACCACTTTCCATAGAATGTATGTCTTTTTAATTGTTCGACGCTTTTTACAAACAAAATAAATACACAAGTTTACAACCACTTTATATCTCGTTACGTGGCAACTGTATTAAAAATTAAACACTAAAAAGGTGGTTTTATTTCACTTAAGACACTTTAATTTTTACTTCGAAGTAATTAAGCTCAGTTACTAAAGCAATGTGTTAAAGAAATATAAACGAGCGCTATAAGATTGACGTACCAGTGATGAAATTAAACAAGCGGGATCTTCCATCTTAAATCGTAATCGTAAATTTCTAGAAGAGGTAAACTTGATGTAAAATTGTACGAAGCAGTCTTAAAGTATTTAAATTAAATCAAATCAAATTATTTTTTATTAAAATAAGCTTTTTCAAGCACTTTGGAATCGTCTAGGATCAATATGAGTAATAAAGCTACAACTGGTTTGGAAAGTTGCTCATACCGAGAAGAACCAGCAAGAAACTCGGCACTCATAGTTTAAACATTTTCAATTTTACATTATTACACCCCAGTCTTGTGTGAAGCTGAAGGGATTTTCAAATCAAGACATTTTTATCATCGAAATAATCTTCAATTTTGTAATATGCTTTACGTATAAGCATTTGTGCGGCCTTTCTGCACCGCTAGTGTAGATCTGGTGATCTTACTTGTTGTATTGATAACCGCAAAAAGGCAGCATAGAACCACTTCATCGAATGTTTGTTTGTTTGTTTTTTTTTGTTTGACGAAGTTGTTAGAGACACGTGCGTATATTACGCCGAAATCTCTAAAATAATTCAAAATGAGTGACGATACAGCGACTATTCATACTTGCAAATTCACGACCAACAGGTTGTTGGCGCGCAAGCAGATGGTTTGTGATGTACTCCATCCAGGCAAGCCCACTGTTAGCAAAACAGAGATCAGAGAAAAACTGGCTCAAATGTACAAGGTGACTCCAGATGTAGTCTTCGTGTTTGGATTGAAAACGAACTTTAGTGGCAAACCAACAGGATTCGCCTTGATATACGACACCTTGGATTTAGCTAAGAAGTTCGAACCTAAACACAGATTGGCCCGCCACGGACTGTATGAAAAAAAGAGTAAGAAAGTAAGGAACGTAAGAACAGAATGAAGAAGATGCTACTAGAGATGGTACTAAAAAATCAAAAGTCGGATCCGCCGCCGAGAAGTGATATGACAGTTCTTAATTGTAAGTAAATAAAAATGTGTATTACGTATGTATTGATTCCGTGTCCCGTGAAAATCTCTTAAAAAACCATAATGGAATTTGATTGGGTACAGACGGAGTAAGAGAGAAAGGTAAAATAGTTAACGTATAACATCATTCATAATAAAAAAAAACAATTTATTATAAGAGAATTAAAAAATAAACAAAACAATTCATATTGCAATAGATTTTTTAGTAACCCTATAGATAGACCTAGCGAAGTAAATGATTTAATATTTTAAACCTTTATGTGCACCCGTCTTTACTATTCAGATTTACCTTACCGACTGTATAAAGTATGCATTGTGACGGATGTTTATGTTCTTATTTGAATAACAGCACTTGATCTGTACCACAGTTACACCTCCATCATATGTGGACATGAATAAAAACAATACGCTCTGAATAAGTTACATTATAAAGTATAATGGCATTACTTTATATACGTGCAGTAATTATGTACGCATACGACGTACGTTGTCCTTGTCAACTTTAAATAATAAGAATACGGTTACAATTATTGTGACATGAATATTACCGTAATACAAATCTCATAATAATAGTATTACAAACTCTTAATCGTAATAATATATTATTCTGTCAATAAAAAGCATAAAATAAAGCCGTCCATTCGTATGGTATCAGACTTAGTAGAATAGACAACCTTCAATTCTTACCGAGGTATCGTAAAAAGCGACTGAGGTAGGTTGACCCGCCGTGCGGTATCCGGCTTAGTAGAATAGACCACCCTCATTTCTTACCGAGGTGTCGTGAAAAGCGACTAAAGTAAAGACCCACCATTAGTGTCCGGCTGAGTAGAATAGACAACCCCCATTTCTTACCGAGATGTTTATAAAGCGACTAAGGTAAGTTGACCCACCGTGAGTGTCCGGCTGAATAGACTAGACAACCCCCATTTCTTACCGAGGTATCGTAAAAAGAGAGTAAGGTAAGTTGACCCACAATCGCGGAATTACAAACTGGAAATCGTTCAAACAAAGAAAGCATCGTATACTCTCAGTCTAGTCAATTCTAGTGTAATATGCTTAACCCAACATTAAGCTGAATGATAACATGAGCACAGAAGCTCTACATGCGTCGAGGAACGTCGGTCTAATGGTGCCTCCTGTGCGGCCGAACAACGGCTTAGGGCGACGTCGTCAGTCTAGTCTAGTCTGGCGTAACATACTTAACCTAACATTAAGTTGAATGATAACATCAAAAGAAAACATTTATCGCTAAACACTATTTAAAATCTTGTCACATATATATATATATATCTTCCTGCCCTTATTCCGCTCTAAGTGGGGTCGGCACAACATGTTATAAACATGTTGTAACATAATATGGCTGCGTTTTTACGACCGGCCGCCTGCTGACGTCAACTTACCTAAGTCGTATTTTACGACACCTCGGTAAGAAGGAGGGTGGTCTATTCAACTAAACCGGATGCCACACGGTGGGTCAACTTACCTTAGTCGCCTTTTACGACATCTCAGTAAGAAATGCGGGTGGTCTATTCTACTCAGCCGGATACCACAAGGCGGGTCGACTTACCATAGTCGCCTTTTACGACACCTCGGTAAGAAATGCGGTCGGTACTATTCTACTTAACCGAATACCACACGGCTAAAAATCTTGTCACATATAAAGTTTCTTTATGTGTCTCTTATTGTTAAACACTAGAAAAATATTTTGCCCTGCGGTAAACTATTAATAAGAAGGGAATTATAACTTTTAGCATAACTAGCTTCCCATACGATACTTAGTAATAGCTCGTTAAGAATAAATGAAGGAATATTACGAGCTATTTTATTTTCAAATGTCATATTAACATTATGTATGACGGCGCCCGTGGCATTCTGAACGTCAAAAAGCTGTTTCGAAAACACTGAGATCCACAAGGCGGCGGGCCTTGCACCAAGTTTGTACCGAACCTACCCATAATAAATCACAACTCACCTATAAAATATAAATCAACCGTGACATAAAATACATTTATATTGTTTTCACTTTGAAATGACAATAAAACGTTTTAAATTCATGGGTGATTTAATACGTTACAACGATGTATACATATTTATCTTAAAATTTTAGGTATGCGACAATAAACTATATCGATCTAATTTTTATCGATAAATGCAAATTTTATAAAATTTGACATATTTAATAAATAATCTCTATTAATGTTTAGCATATTCAATGAAATCATTTCTGGAATGCAAATATTTATTGTCACGGGTTCAATCCCCAGGCTTACCAAAGACTTTTTCTGTCAAAACTTATGTTTCTAATTGATAATTGCAATTTATTTATGATAACTTTATTGTACTATATACTACACTGCTAATTTAGACAATGTTTAGTTAAAACTAAATAAAAACAAAGGGCGGCCTTATCACTCAAAGTCGCCTTTTACGATACTTCGGTAAGAAATAAGTGTGGTCTATTTACTCTGCCGGATACCACGCAGTTTAAAAATATTTAAATTTAAGGTATATTATTTCTACAATACAAAACATGTATATAAAATGTATAATTATAAGATATACACATATTCAGATCTCGCGTCTCCGATATTGGACCGGGCGGGATTTTCAATTATTTGATGTATATGCGAATTAGGGGATATCAAGATGTAATAAAATGCGCTCATGTCCGGGCCAGCACGGAGCCGACCCATCCCCTGGGTGGTCGCTACTTGTCTTACGATAAACTTATCTTTACAATCGATCCCCGATAAAAATAAACACCGATGGTCCCCAATGTCGAACGCTTGACGCGCTGCGCAGCAATAACATTCAGAATTTTATAGAAGTAGCTATCCACATTTGCATCTCTATAAGATCCAATACATTTCCTTTACATATTATTAGCATTCCAGTTAAGACTCGCCTCGTGGTACTCGCTTGCGTTTGAACCATCGGCTTAACTTATTTACAAGTAATTTAAATAGGGTTTAGTGATAGTCAACAACAGATTTGTGAATGTTTGAAATACAATTTATATTACCTGCATAGTGTTAATTTTACTCATATAGTTACGAGGAAAGAAGTCGATATATTGTGGTATCCGGCTGTAGCATAGACCACCCTCATTTCTTACCGACCTGAGGTATAAGGCGACTAAGATAACCCGGTATCGGGCTGAGTAGAATAGACCACACTTATTTCTTGCCGAGGTGTTGTGAAACGCTACTAAAGTAACTCGACCCGCCGTGTGATTTCCAGTTGAGTAGAATAGACCACCCTCATATCTTACCAAGGTATCGTCAAAGGCGACTAAAGTAAGTTGACCCACCTTCTGGTATACGGTTGAGTAGAATAGACCACCCTCTTTATTACCGAGACGTCAGAAAATATGACTAAGGTAAGTTGACGTCAGATAGGCACTGGTTGTAAAATACGTAGCCAAATCATGTGACGATCTTTTATAACATGTTGTGTATACCCCACTTAGAGTGGAATAATGGCAGGAGAATGTTGAACAATAACAGCGAGTATAACAAATGAAATAACATTGATATTAATTATAAAAAAAGGTTTTTATTCTAAGAATTCTGATCACTTGCAAAATTAAAATGATCAAGAAACTTTAGTAAAGCAATCAATATATAAACGCATTTTTTTCGTTATTGTTACATCACTAAATAATATACTATTTATATTAGAATTCGAGTTAGCTGTATGTTATTCATAAATTCTGTATATCACCTTTCTATAACAAATATAAAAATACGATGTCGTTATTCATTTTTTACTTTGTAAGACGTATTTTGTAATCAATTACCTCTATAGATTGTGCGGCATGAATCCATTGTATCATTGCCCCCGGCATAAACAAATAACGGTCATAAAAAATGTTTGCTTTAAATATCGCGGCTGCGAGCATAAATCAGCGTTTTATGTATCGAATCTCAGGTTTCATTGTTCGTTCTAATCACAACGCAAGAACACTCAATGTCGTTTAGTTGAGCGGAGGTTCATTGTCGTAAATAATGGTGTATTGTACGAGAGGACACTAATGCCGGTCGGACGCGACGCCGCTCGCTTGGCCCACATGTGTGGACTGATATATACATATTAATCTATGGTGGACTGTATGGGACTCTCAGCCTCTCAGGTCAACGGCTGCGGCGATCACGCTGAACAAATGTCAAGGCCCGTGTCGCATTATTTAAGGGTTAAGTGTTTTAACTATGCACACGCGTGATATGTGTATTACAAGTCAATTAACCGTTAAAGCTAGTCAATAGTACTCTTGTATAGTTTATTAGATGGTCCGTTGGCGCAGTGGGTAGTGACTTCAGCCCCGCGGGTCGCAGGTTCCATTCCCGCCGAGGGCCAACATTTTCTATAAACGAATTTGTTGATCTTCGAGTCTGGGTGTATATTTGTATTTAAGTATTTAAAAAATATAGAAGTATATACTCACCAGTTGTCTGTCTACCATAACACTAATACATAGTATTAAGTTACTTTTGGGAAGGACGACCGTGTGTGTGTAAGTGTCCCGTATATTTATATTATCTTTTCCCCGCAACTTCGTTCGCATGGACTGTTGTCGCGTGATAGTATAATATATAATACTTTAAAATCATATTAAATAAAATGTAATATACAGTGTAAACATTATGTTCCATTTGTAGGTACTTAGTCGCTGCTGCTGATCGTATGTTATGTTTAAATCTCGACTTGTATAGAGGGATTACCGCTCTACGGTGATACATTCATAAATAGATATCTGTATAAAATGTGTTCGGTATGCGGAATCAAACTATATTAATAAGCGTGTATTTTTATAGTGGAATACTTAAAGTAATTTAAACGTGTATGACGATTTATGTATATTGATTAGATAATGTAAGGATATAAACATTTAACACGCTGGGTGATCGAATTCAAAATTAGGGTTAATTGAGTTAGATAAATTTTCATCCTTATTTCAAAACCTATGCCATAATGTTACGAACAATTAAAAAAGCTTGTATTTTTTGCTCTTCCACGAATTTAGTAGGCTACAACACACTTAAATGAAATTTTCAACGAAACACCTTTTTTGAAATTAAATTAAATTGATTGAACGGGTTTTCTGAAAAAAAACTAAACAAAATAATCGATAAATCGATACTCTTATAGTTTCTCTTTAGGCATTCACATAATAACTCACAGAACCCCTTTGTAATATAGGGTCCTTAATAAAGATTAAAAGTTGTTCCAATCATTATGCATTTAACATCCATGTAGTAAAAAAAAGTCGTCGACAAGAGGCGAGAGAGCGTTGAAGTCTTTTATACTCAACTAATATTTGATCGGACAGTAAGGAAAATTAGGCTGTGAACCAAACTATATTAAATACATAGATACTATTTTTGTGAACTAAATATTCGCTCATAACATCGCACAAAAGTCTTCTATTTATATATTAATGATAAGTTAAATACATGTTCACCATAAAAATAAAAAATAATATAATTCAAGTAAATTAAATTTTAAAGTTATAATAAAAACATAGTGTAAAAATAATGATTAATACAAAAAATTTAAAGAAATTATCTCCATCTAACTTAAGTTAATCCATTACAAAAACAGCAACAAATTTTATTATGTAACAATATATTTGTGTGTGAACAGAGTTAATCAATGTTAAATTGTATATGTACTACAAATTATTTATCATCCTACTTAATTTATATTTGTTCTAGTAATATCCATTATAATAGAAATCTTCATTACAACTCAATGTACTTCATGAGATTAACTTGCAATCATTCAATCTCCTTAGATGGCATTGGAAAATGAAATGTCAATAGAAACAGTAAAGCGCCTTGTTTATTTCTCCCACATGCATTGTTTGCAATTTGCTGCGTTCGTTTGTAACTGGCTTACTCAATGGCTAGACAAGAATGAATGAAGCAATCTCGGGAGCAGTAAACGTTATTTATACGGTTTCTCTTCCATAAATGACTCGGTCATTGAAGCGGTCGTTAAGGGGCAGGCGGCTTCTGTTCGGCAATTAGACAGTCCGAACTGAGCCCGCGTCGACCTTATCGTGAGCCGGTAGTACCATATCTCCGCACAATCTCACGAAAACGCAATTCCAAGCTCCACCTGTCATAAACGCGCGGGGTCACTGACACACAATTTCAATTAGCCAGAAAAATATGTTTTATCAAACGCTAGATAAGTAAACAAACGTGGTCCCCGGGCTGTTTGCTTATAGCGAGCTCTCATCAATAATGTTTCGGAGGCGATAATATCGCAACGCGTGTCTGAGTAACCTCCAACACCGTTATTAACCAGACGATAGTCATCGAGATCATTTAGTGATACGTTTTATATTAAATTACTCGGTCGTGCCTCGATAAAATATTCTCCGTATTCTATTACCCAAAATCGAGATAAACACCGCCGGAGGTATAAGGAATTGTTATTAATAGAACCGGGAATGCCGGAAATGTTTACGCGTCAACAAAGAGTCTCGGAATGGATTGGTTAATTACGGACGAACATAAATAAAGGGGAGAATGCTAATGGAGGCATTCAGAGGACGCCATGCGTCAAGTCGCGTGTAGATATGGAATCGCACGTCGATTGAATTCTCGTCAATCTTTGCAATTCGCTTTTTACTGCATGCGCAGCGCTACCTTATTTAGTATCACATTCAATCAATTACAGCTTTACATCTTCATTGTATCTAGCTCTTTATAGTGATGTCGGTTTGTCAAATAGTCTAGTGATATCTAACGTTGTCGACAAGCATACGTTCTCGTAATTTGACAATTGAATAGTTGTATTTAAACTTTTTTAACAACTTATATATTTAGGCTTATAACATACCTATAACTATATATACTTCAATTTATTACTACATTTGATATTTGATTTTAATCGAAAAATATATTGAGCTAACATATACGAAAAAAAAATGTTTTTTGTTCAGGATCATAACATAATACCTACATAATTTAGAGAAACTTTTAATGCCCTTGATCAGCTCTTATTTATTTAAATAAAACGTGTAGTTAGTATTATTAGTATTGAAGAAAATGATAGAATTTTATATTAAATAATTAGTAATAGAAGGCTACTTTGGAGGATGGAATATTGAACATTCCATTAAATATGAAACAATTATAATAAGACTATGACTAAATTTTCTAATAATTTCGTTAGATCCAATGACAATTTAAACAATTGAATTTAGAACATTTCCGCACTTAACTAACGGTATACGTTGAATTAGTTATAAATAAGGAAAATTGTTTACCAATTTAAGTTAATTGACACCAATTAAGCGAGTTTCGATATCTCTACTAACTCTTTGTTAATCCAAAGGTATTACTAGAAATAATATAGATGGCAATTAAATATACTCGTCGGTCCATAAATAATATTAAAAATAGAATTACATCAGAAAAAGAACCGTTTTTATAGCAATTGCATATTAAAATTCATGTAATCGTTATCGAGACATAGAAATTAAATGACTTCAAAATTACTTCCATTAGAGATATCATTAATTTCCAAATCCACGCTTAGGGGCATGCCATGCGCCGTAGCACTGATAGGTATTTGATTTACAGTGGGACTCGGGACGGCCAAAGAAAGCGGCCGAAGCTACAAAAGACGCAACGGACATAATTTACTTCTCACCACAATACTTCTAATTAAGATCATTCGTGAGCCCAATGAAGCTACAGACTATGTACTCACTGCACAAACTGGACCTTATAAATAACTCAAATCGTAACTCATGCCTTCTTCGTGCTGCTCCCGATGGAGCACGATTTTTGTATGCGTTTATACAATTTCGACTTAAGAAGTATAACTGTAAGAATGAAAATACATCATGTAACATTTAAACCGAATATCAAAGCGCGCTTTTATTCACGCCACGGTATTGTTAGTAAAAGTAAATAAAAGAAGTACAGTTTTAACAAAAAGAACTTACTTCAACAATAATTTGAGGTACACGATTTTCTCGTTCTGTTTGCACATTTATAATAGTTAGTTATAATACATTAATATTAGTTTTGACTACTTTTTCCTCCTCTTAATTTATCATACAACTATTGCGTATAAGCATAAACTTGAAATCAAAATCAAAATAATATTAACGAATCCAAATAGAAGGCGCTATGCTTACAGATACAACTCGAAATGCATCACAAGAAAGTCACGTATAGCTTAGCAACTCTCAAAAGTGACCTATTATACCTAAATAAACTATAGTTTCAGAACGACTTAGATAAGAGAAGCACTGAAGTGCCTATCTGACTTAATCACATATTTTCTCAAATTTGTTTTTGAAGCCTAAATGCCAGCCGCTGCTCTCCCAATTAATAAAAATAAAAAAAGTGAACAGACAAGTAAGAGTGATGTCACATGTAAATCTTGCCTTTCCATACGTTTTAAAATCAAATACTACAAATCGCGTAATACCAACCGTTACAGCCAAAAGCAAACGTCCACCTTCATAGAATGGTCGATTCTCGACCGTCGCCTCTATAACTAATGCTTATGCTATACATCATCCTGATAAATTACACCAGAAATATCGTACATGCTCATTACACTTTTTTCGTATTGTATCGTAAATATCTTACTACCTGATAAAATGAAAATATAGGCTGCCCAAATAAATAAATAAATATATGGGACACTTACACACACGGTCGTCCGTCCCCAAAGTAAGTAACTTAATACTTGTGTTATGGTAGACAGACAACTGGTGTATATATACTTATATATTTTTTAAATACATACTTAAATACACCCTATTCGACATTTTCAGATGTTGTTAAAGTAAATTTATCCATTTGGATTATTGATTTCTAATTACACACGTTATATATTATATTGCCACAACAGTTAAGCTTTAAAGTCAATTATTATTTTATGACCCGTCCGTTCAAATAAGCAAACAACTTGCTCATCATAAAATTTTATGTCCAAATATAGATAAAGTATAAATAAAGTAGCATTATTATTAGAGATGTAAGCAACATTCCTGTCCGGTGTCAGAGGAGCGGACTCTCGCGTCTAATGATGTCATTTGAATGAGGGTGGTTGCAAATGAGATATGAATAGCCGCATCAAATGCAGACTTGTCGACTTTACCTTTCTAGGCACTTGATATGGTAGAGCATTCGTATTTTATCTTGTCAACATATTTTGAAAGTACTTGTAATAAATTGTAACTTAACAACGACCACTTTAATTGTTTGTGTTTGCAAGAAGTTTTTTTCTTAAACTGAAAGTATATTGATAGCTTTAAAAGCTTTAGAGTTCAATAATTTTAATTATAATATCAAAATCATAGTTGTAATACTCAATTATTGTTTTTTCTGTATAATTTAAAATTTCCTAAATGAAATAACCAATACTATTTTTAAAACGAATATCTTTTATATTTTAATCTCCAGTTCAAAGAAATAATACTTTTAAACATAAAATAAATTTAAATAATAAGTATTATGTTAACAAACATATAAAAGATAAAATATCGATTTGAACGAAATACAAAAGGTAGGGACCAAATTATCATAAAATAAACTAGTCAAAATTATCTATTGAACAGGTACGCTATGTTAATAAGATACAACGATAGAATAAATAAACCAGTTGTAGAAGGAGGTGCATACCTTCTGGAGCTGTCAATAGAATCAATAGAGTACAATAAAATTGCTCCTTTCAATGCAACGTAGTTAGGTCTAAATGAGGTTTGAGTAATGCAGCCAGCACACGAAAGCCTTGCGTGGTGCAAAGCATTATTGTCCAAGTCCTCTACGCAACATTTATACTCATTTCCCCACAGTCCGTTTAAACTAAAGCAAATAGACGTATGTATTTAACAAGCACCAAGACTTTAATGAAACGACTCACTGATTGCAGCCTTTAAATTATACTTCAAGATTTTTAATAACGGTCACATGACAATTTCACGCCTCAAGTTAAACCATATACCTATAGATAGCTCTTTAAAAATTTGATACATCACGAGATTATTACGATTAAGCAGTAGACTAATTACAGGGATTCAATTTAAAATGGTAGTTACTTTTAAATAATATACTTCAAAGCCATCCGTTATAATGCCGACAAAGGCCCGATACGGAGACCGCTTAGTCAATTTATAATGCGATTAACAGAAAGAATGGCAATCCGACTGATTGCACGGATCCTTATGCGGTTCACCAAAAATTCTCAATCAGTATAATGATCGCCTGTGCCTCGCAGCTGTATTGTCAAGCTGAAATATGAACGGCCTATGAATAATTGATTCATTTTCATTCGTACAACTTTACAGATTACAAGACAGTAGTTCAAAATGTCTCAATTAATATTTAGCCTAGAGAAACAGTTGTAATGAAGGGGTAATATTTAGGAATGCGTAAGCCGAGTGTGTACTCGTACAAAATGATTAATATGACGAAGTGAAGTCATCGATCGCGAGGCACTGCCCGGACCATAAGACCGCTTCGTATGGCCACCTCTACGAGTATATTCACTATATTCCTGCTCGCTTAAGCAACCTGACACGTCCGTATTAATGTTAACAGTAATTGCACCAAGTCTTTTCATAAGATTTCACGTGAGACGGGATTAATGCTCGATTACTTGGTTAATCCGTCTGTGAGAAATTTTACCAGCGCGGATCGATCTTCAATGTTCTCTGAGTGTTGATGTAATTTGTTAATAACTTTCATATATAAGTCCGAGCGTGATCAAAACTGCTTTAATCCTCTACGGAATTAGATCAATAAATTCCTAGAGGTTAGTTTTACTACCATTTATAAATAGTAAGAAACCATAATTTCAAAATACCGCTATGGAAGAAAACGTACGAGTTACGATGGCTTTGTGACGAAAAAGTAAACAGAGAATAATAAATTGTTACAACTATAATAATAAATGTGTAAATATGGATAAGTAAGCCTATTGAAGAATAAATAATATCGTATTTAGAGAGGAGCAATGTCGAGTGTCGTAAAGTAGATCCCAAGTTTCCCATTACGGCAGCGTTTGAATCAACACACAATAAGTGAGCCGGCCAAACATTCAAAAAAGATGTTATCGAGCCGATTTACCGCCGATCGAAAACGGTTACGAGCGTTAGCTTTTCTCACTTCACTAATTTAGACGTTACCAAAGTAGCTCAATGTTAAACGAAGGATGAACGGTTACACAGTAAATACGGTCAGTTTATATGACCGGCAAACACAGCGACGTGAACTGTACACAAGGTAATTTTTTTTTATTTGTTTAGTTACTAGTTCTGGCTCAAATACCCGTGAGAAGATGCGTGCCTCCCAATGCGGTGGGACGCGGAAACGGCACAATATAATCATGAATGACACCTCACACTCCGCACTCGAGTCAATCAGCACATTGGTGCCGGAGCACGTAAAAGTAATGATATTAAAAAGTCGTACGTTATAATGATAAAGTCTAGTATCCAAAATTCATTAAAACACGCTTCTAATACTTGTTACAATATATAATGTTTTGGTTAGGAAATATATACAACTCACTGGACTCTAGGGGCTGAGTAGCTCTGGTTTGCATTATGTTTGTGTGTAAATGGCAACCATAACCAACTTATGGCTGAAAGCTGGAATCTTGACTCCGCCAGAAAATATTATAGGTGTATATATTGGGGGATACCGCCGTGTGGTATCCGGCTGAATAGAATAGTACCACTCGCATTTCTTACCGAGGTGTCGTAAAAGGCGACTAAGGTAATTTGACCCGCCGTGTGGTATCCGGCTGAGTAGAATAGACCAACCTCATTTCTTACTGAGGTGTCGTAAAAGGCGACTAAGGTAAGTTGACGTCAGGCAGGCGGCCGGTCGTAAAATACGTAGCCAAATCATATGACAACATGTGTGTAACATGTTGTGCCGACTCTACTTAGAGTGGGATAAGGGCAGGAGGATGATGATGTATTGGGGGATAACGATTATAGTAAGCAAAGCTCTTGAGTACTCATGTTTCCGTTAGGACCATTTAACAGGGCTGTTGTTAGACGCTTCATGAGTAGCACACGTCTCAAAGCATGGCTTCGAGAAGCGAGATATCAAGATATCGAGATATTTATTTACGTTCTACTTGAACCAAAGGTCTTCCACGACTAATTTTTAGTTGTAAACTTTTACTTATCTTCTGCAAAATATGTAATTTCGACCACGATATTGATTAAGTACTTTATATTATATATGTATTAGCTACATATGAATTTGCGATTATATATAAAAAAATAAACTTTATATAGAATTCGATTGAAAGAAATACATAACAAACACAAAATACCGTTCATATGTAAATGTTTGCATCCCCTCAAGTCTTTAATAATATGCAGGTATCCTCACGTTGTTTTCTTTCACCGACAACCGTTCGATACATTGCAAATATCAATTAGACACCTAAATTTTATCAGCAAAACTCGGGATTTGAACCTGTCACGTTCTCGAAAAATCCGCACGGTCTTACCGCTGGGCTATCACGGCTTCCATGTGTTCCAGTTATATGATTTGTAAAAATTTTAATCGTTTTTAATCTCGAGAGAAACTCAAAATGTGTTTATTACTAAAACCAAATGTGTCATGGCACAACGGCATTTTTGTATTTCTAGACTTCAAAATGGTTTGGTCACATAAACATATTCTGTTACTGAATTTATTATAAAGCGTTATCCACTTTTTTATGCTTTTTTTAAACATAAATTGATTGTCTTCTTCATAGATTGCGTGACATAATTATGTATTATAGAAATTCATATCCATAAGTAAGAATAATTTGCATACAATAACAAAGAGTCGAAAGAGTCGCTTTAAGTTGTTCGAAGGTGACAAGTCGCTTACACTTGACACCATTAACTCAAGATTATGTGGAAATCCGACGAGTGAGAAATTTCCTCGCGCCCTAAGCGAATGTCATTTGAATATAAATTGTATCAGACGGTGAGCTGCGGCGTGAGCTCGTGTACCTCTCATTGTGCGTATAACAAGATCAGTATCGACTTAATGACAATATATTGGTAATAAAATTAGATAGGCAATACCTTCTCAGCGAACATCATCGGACGAGGCCCTCGGCCCGACTCTCATATTTATTGCGAACTAACTAGAGACATTATCGAATGACGACTGCAATATGCTCTCGATATTTATTTTTTCTTGATGATTCATCGTTTATAATTTGAGACCTTAACCCAAAGCACTTAGTTCCATATTTGTTATCTGAAATAACGAAGTAGAAAGCGCGCGCAAGTTTATTATGCCGGGTCATAAGAAAGGCAACTTATAGTATAAATATTATGACACTTTTATCTTTAAGTGTAGAAGAAAAGTAAATATAGGTCCAGAAATATCTCTAGGAGACACTATTTTGCAGACATTTGTTTCACTATAGGAAATTTAAAAGCTATCACGGTGTTGTAGTAACTGAGTTCGTAAAGGTTTTCGACGTTTTGTTTTTCGTTAACCTGTAATATATATAGCACGTCGCTACGAAATCATGATTTTATTGTTTGAAAAAATACTCTTCGCAGTTTGCACAATCGATTGTTGAGGTTGACAGTAATAAGTTATTAACGGGAAGACGTCGCTGTTTTACATTAATCATATTTGAAAAATTATCAAATGAAAACTTACAACGAAATACCATTACGCTTTGGTATTAGTGTAAGATATGATAACATTGTATTCGAAGATTCCGAACTGACTCCAACAATATGAATGGTCAATTTTAGCCGTCAATTTTTGAACGTCGCACGCAGCGTGCAACGAAGGGCAAAGATTCTCCACGCGATCATTGACAGATAGCGATCTCAAAGATTAACTGCCTGCAGTGTGACACCGCCGTAATTACTCACACGACGATTCTTATCGATCGATTTTATTATCCTTATTAAGGAATTGCAGTATGATTTTTATCGTTGCAAATCAGACAGAAAATGAGCGTCGACATTCAAAATTATATAAATATTATATTATTATAACAAGGATTATAACAAAATAGTATTGACATAACTTTTGTGTATTGGAACGTAACGCCTAAATCTATAAATCTTTATCTATCTTTACTTATTATAAAACAAAGTCCCCAAAGCGGTCTGTATGTATGTGATCGATTTTCTCAAAGTCTGCTGACCGGATTTTTGTACGGTTTTTACTAAAAGATAGTGTAATTCCTCCGAAAAGTTTAGATTAATAGTAACGGTTTTATGTAAATTGAGTTGAAGAGGTTGATTTACAACAATTTTTAGTGGGAGGAGTAACAAACTGGGGTCGATTGTAGTTTAGATGGGGAAATAGGTATAAAAGGCGGTGTAGGGTATCAGAGAACCAATCTTCTGCCGAGACTTGAGGTACTATTACGTGCTAAACACTGATTTCCTCGCGGGCGAAGCCGCACGTATAGCTCCTGAAATATATGTTAAATACTTACCTAGAACGATAATGATGTCGATGAACCGACATAAGCTTGTGGCTCCTGCTTTGCGCCTTGCAAAAGTTCGTAAGTCGTTTGTGGGTTTGGGTGTAAGATTCTATAATAAAATTCCGCAATCAATAGCTTTGCCATTACAGCAGTTTAAAAACACTATTAATAAAAGACTATTACAGAAAGCCTACTTTACTATTGAGGTATTGCCCAATATAAAAATTCGTGGATGGAGCTACTCTACGATCCTGTACAGGATAGTAATAACTAATGTAACTAGTAATAAGAATTATATTTTTAAAAGAGCAACCGCCGAGTTTCTTGCTGGTACTTCTCAGTAGGAACAGCTTTCCCAACCAGCAGTAGAGTTGACGATTCAAAAGCACTTGTTTACAAGTTTATTTGAATAAAGAATATTTTGAATTTGAATTTCATGATAATTATGTCGGTATCATTTTTTAATGGATTTTATTTTAAAACGCGAGCTTTAAATAATATAAAAATAAATAGAAATAGCGAAAGCTTAAAATAAATTTGCCCTTGCATTGTTAAAATTGACACTAATTTCCTACACAGCAAAAATTATAGTGTAGTAATATTTGTAAGTACAGACAGACTACTTTTTTTTTATATAATACTAGATAATTCTGAAAGTAAATAATACGAACATCTGCGGAATCATTGGATGATTGCGTTAATCTGAAGTACAACGTTTTTTCAATTGAAACAATTAAGGTTTTTAGAGCACCGGTTAGTCAAACCATTTTAAACTTACTATTACAGCAAAATAGTCAATGACAACAACATAAACCTAGATTTTTAGTAAAAGGTAAAAAATATATTTGTAGAAGTAAAAGTTTGTTTGTGGAATTCTATATTAAAAAGTAACAATAGCATTATCCATATCTATACTTATTATAGGCTGTGGTAGCCCAGCGGTAGCACCGTGCGCCTCTTTCGAAGGGGTCTAGGGTTCAAACCCCGGGCAGGCACCAATGAGTTTTCTAGTAAAACTTGTGTCTAATTGATAATTACAATTTATTTTACGCTTTTCGGTGAAGGAAAACATCGTGAGGAAACCTGCACATCTCTAAAGAATTCTGGGGATATGTGTAACCTAACAATCCGCATTAGAGCAGCGTGGCAGGTCTTAGCTCTAATCCTTCTATCAAAAAAAAACGGAGAGAAGAGGCCTATGCCCAGCAGTGGGATAGTAACAGGCCGTAACTTACTTACTTATTTACTTATACTTATTATAAAACAAAGTCCTTAAAGCTGTATGTCCGTATGTGATCGATTTTCTCTAAATCTAATAAATAATTAAGTAAGAAATGAGGCTGGTCTATTCTACTCAGCCAGACATCACCGGGCATATTTTACATGCAGTGCTATATTTCCGTAAGAATTCGATACAATATTTATAAAATCGAATTAACTGGAATGGGTAGGTTATCCAAAAGAGCTTATCCGCTGGACTAATATTAACAAAATGTAGCACAATTGAAGCTTAAACGCTTATATCGGGTAAAAAAATTCTATCGGGAAGAATGAACATATTGCAAATTGCAATGCTTAAAAACATGAAAAAAATCAGGGGTGCCACTGTATTTTTGTACGTACAATATTTTACATATATTTACTTACGTACATCCCTATCTTACTGTAGGTTATACATCTAACTACACATTCCCAATGTTAAGAATACAGAGATGTTCCAACTAAAAATAAATTTATTGAAAAAACAAAAGATAAGAACACTAATTAACTTACATCATCGCGTTAATTAGATTTCAAAATACAAGAGTAATAAAAATCGCTGCGTACATCTAATTTATGATAATATTGTATACGCGCTCCGAGATAGTATCTCACCGTTTGATATCACATAAATGGAATTCAAATGGAAGGGAATAATTTTCGTCCACAAATCAGATCTTTAATTTAGAAAGTTGAGAACAAATGTATACTAATATAAAGGCATGTCGCGACATAAGTCACTGTGACCTAGCGCTAGAGGCGAGCGATTCGGAGCCGTAACGAAGTAAAGAATATAACATATATCTGCTACTTGCCGGTGATTTCACGAGGTGATCAATTTCATTTGAAACACTCGAACCATTCATTCTAATTATCGACTGGATATCGGGATGTGGATCGACCGTTATCATTAACATTCATAATGCGTCGAATCCATTTAATTCCATCGAACTATACTAACTTGCTAGAATAGACATGTCAACAATTAATTGCAATACCCAGTCAGTAGCAGCCCAAGAAATCTCAACTTCAGACTGCAATGTAAACTATAGAACACACACAACTGTGTTGATATCACTGAGTTTAACATGAGATACTATATTAAAATTTAATGCCGCTTCTAGTCTGATGGTACGTAATAACTCAATGTTTAATTCATCAATTATTGTCCGAGACGCGTATGGAGTTCGCTCGGATGCTGTTAGTGAAGCGACATCTGTAGTCGTATTTAAGGTTTATCTCGTTCATTAATCTGGTAGCGAGCGCGTGCTGATGTAGATTAATGGGGTGGCGCAGGCGCCGGCGATACCATCACTGGATAGCATTTATTCCGGGACTGATGTGGATCTTGGGTGCCGCTGTGGCTGGCCATTGCACGCGACCAGAAACACGCTCAGACGCTCGAGTATTTGAGTTTCCCTCAAACTATTTCTATGCAAATCCCCTTATTATGCACAGCATAATTTCTAAATGGGAGTAAGTCCGAATTACCCTAATGCCACACGGTATTTTTGTTGTTATATATTTAGTTGTTTAAGCCGTGTGGTATCCGGCTGAGTAGAATAGACCACCCTCATTTCTTACCGAGGTGACGTATGAGGCGACTAAGGTAAGTCAACCCGCCGTGTTTTTTACGTCTGAGTAGAATAGATAATCCTCATTTGTAACCGAGTTTGGTAAAAGGCGACTTAGGTAAGTTGACATCAGGCAGGCTTGTTGTAACATACGGACCGGAATCATGTTAAAACATGTTTATAGCATGCTGTGTCGACTTAGAGTGGGATTATTGCAGCAGGATTATGATATTTAGTTGTTTGCATGTCTGCAAACTTGTGTTTAGTTGTGTTGGAAATATTTGCTACCGTATTATGTCAAAGCCAACATACATAAAAATTTATATTGTTTTATAAAAACCAATAAAAAATAGACCCCAGAATGTTTCTTCAGAAAGCGAAAATTACATTACTGCGTAACAGAATTGGTCAGTACTAATACAAATAGCATTAATGCATGTTTTATACTTTTACGGAGGTTACAAGGAAGACGGTGTCAACTTATTATACATGCCCGACAGAGTTAGATGTCCAACAAATACCACGCGATCGAAAATTCGACATATTTGGGAGAGGATAATTAATTACCCAAATAATCGATCGCAGTCGTTAGGTGATTTATCTACCCTCGATAAGATTTTAATGAAGTACTTTGAATGGGCGCACATGGACGCAGACGCACTTATCGCCGTTTGATAGCGAGTGCATCATTGACTTCCTATACCTATCACCGTATTAAGTTATTAAATTTAAAATAAATAATGACATCTATTACGCAATTGTGGTTCTTGAGATATTAACGTTAAGGTGTATTTCCCTACGTACAGAGTAATTAACTAGGTGGATCATTGAGATTAGAAATTGGAAGATATCAGCACGTCGTTCATTGTGAAAACTACTCACGATACTACCGTACGATAAGATAAATTGACTTGAAACTTTTTCTTGATAACGTAAGCTTGGGGTGCGTGCCGCGTCCATTCAAAAGAATTTAGTTTATTAACAAGAAGATTTGTGCGGCCTTGGCTTTATACACTTTTAAACTATTTTTTAAACTTATTTTTTCTTTACTTATAATAATAATAAGGATTTAGATTTCGATATGAAATTTTCTAATTATGTAAACTCCAATTATAAAATTTTCAAATATTTGTTTTGTCCACAACATGGAAAGACAGGCTTATAATTATTGGCATGGCTATTTGGAAATTATAAGTCAAGTCACCTATGTTAAGTAGCAACCTGTAAACCGTGTGGTTTACAGGTTGCTTCATCTAAATAATTATAAAATTTTGTTAACATTATTGTACATTTATGCCTTTTCAGTTCTTCCCCAATATACAACTATAATATACAGGACAATATACAACTTACCTTATATGTTCTATAAAAAAATAGTTTTATCTGTAAGTACATATGTATATCTTATATTCAGCACATAAAAAACTTTCTAATTCTCTATAAATCTCTAAACAATTCGCCTAAGTAACATTTAAGATTAAAATAGAGCCAATATCATCAGCGTTATATTTAATCTTTATAATTTATTGTCCCTGGTCATAGTTAGCTATCGCAAATAGATGTTGAATTTCTGCAATTCATACTTGACCTATCTAAAGAAATTTAAAGTTAAAGGTTTGAATTAAGTGTAAGAAATATGCTTATACCTAAAAGATATTACAAAATTGTAAATTATTCGGATGATAAAAATGCCTGGATTTAAAATTCTTTCAATTTTATACAAAACTGCAGTTTAATAATATAAATTAGAAATGTTTAAAAGATTGTCTGCCGAGTTTCTTGCTCATTCTTTTCGGTAAGAGCAACATTCCGAACCAATTGTAGCTTCATGAATCATAATGATCCTTAACAATCGTTAATCGATCAATACAAAAGTGCTTGAAAGAGGTTATTTAAATAAAAAAATATATATCACTTGATATGATAGAAAAAATTCTGGGTTTTACCAATGTGTTCAAGCAAAGTTTAAAAACTAGTTTTAGTGTTAGAAAATTGTGGTACTATTAGAAGTTAACCTTTATATTGAGACATTAATTCAGTTTAAATAATTAACTAGTACACATCCCTTATTTAGACCTCCGGATTAATTAACGAAAAGTAACGTTACTAAACGTGTTGAGACTAATGATCGAGAATAGGTTCATTTGCATAGAACAGAGGACTGCTCTTAATTACTGAGAAAACTACAAATTAAACAAAAATGAATGAAACCGCTGATGTGTTATTCGCATCTAATGAGATCTGGAGTGATATGACAAATTCAAAATATTCTTTATTCAAGTGGACTGTTTACAGTACTTTTGAATCGTCAAATGTTTTGAAGAAGCTACCACTGATTCGGAAGTTTGCTCCTACCGAGAAGAATCAGCAAGAAACGCGGCGGCTAATCTTTTAAAAAATTATTACAATTTGATGGTTACAAGATAATCGTTGCAGCTGGATGCGTAGCTGACTGCAGTTAAGATATGCTATCACTCAAATAATCCTCAATAGTATAGTAAGCTTTATGTAGCAACATCGTTTTGAGATAATTTATAAACTTGTGTAAAGGCAAGTCTAGATAATGTTGAGGAATTTTGTTATAAAAACGTGTACCGAGACCGACAAATGATTTTCGGACCTTTTGGAGGCGTTATCTAGGCGTCATTAGTTTGTCTCTTTCTTGTATGTCTGTCATACCTATCACTATTTTTACTATACAAGTGAATATTTTTACGTCATATACGACAATAATTTATTTACGACAATATCATAAAAGATGCTCAATATGTATACTAATATTATAAATGCGACAGTATGTCCGTCTAAGCCGTGTGGTATCTGGCTGAGTAGAATATCACCCTCATTTCGTACCGAGGCGTCGTCAAAGGCGACTTAGGTAAGTCGACCCGCCGTGTGGTACTAAGGTAAGTTGACGTCAGGCAAATACGTAGCCAAATCATGTGACAACATGTTTATAAGATATTGTGGCGACCCCACTTAGAGGGGGATAAGAGCAGGAGGATGATGCGACAGTCTGTCCGTCTTTCAACTTTGACGTTAAAGCTGATGGAATTGGCAGAAGTGTTAAGATGTCATTACAATCAAACACAGATTTATAAAAAGATGCATAAATTTTATTAATAATCTACAAAAATTACCTGTCATTGGAATTTTTAATAGACTCGATGTCATTAGTTTTAAACAAAAACTATTAATAATAAACATACACGATAAAAAACTTACATTGAAAAATTACAATTATAAAAAAGCAACAGAAACAGAAATATTGAAGATATATTTACACCAGAAGTTGAAACTACTCATAAAGCATTGGTCACAGAGGGGTGCCTGATACGTCTATTGGCTACTTTATTGCAATTAAAATGTGAAGCAAAAGGCTTGTACAGAGAACACCAATAAAAACAACGGCGCCTATAAATACAGTAGTTTATAGCACTTTCAAACGAAGAACCAATTATGTTAATAATCATTGCGTAATGTAATAACTAACTAAATATTATAATTAGGTAGTATTACCTTATTATCTTCAATATTTGTAATAAAGTTGTTAAAAGAAATCCATTTTCTTGGGGAGACATAAAAACTTCTTTCTTTATTCTCCCGCCTGTCTCCTACTCTATGTTAAATGCTTTGGCAAGTTATTTTACGACCGGCGACCTACCTTAGCCACCTTTTACGATACCTCGGTATAACATGAGGGTGGTCTATTCTATGTAGCCGCATACCACACGATGGATCAACTTACTTTAATCGCTTTTTACGACACCTAGGTAAGAAATGAGGGTTTGCTATTCTACTCAGCCAGATACCACACGGCGGGTCAACTTACCTTAGTCACCTTTTACGACACTTCGGTAAGAAATGAGGGTGATCTATTCTACTCAGCCGGATACCAAACCGCAATTACAGGTCCTTTATTTTTTTGTTATTATGACCGGTAGATTGTGTCAATTTCTTTTTAAAATCCAGATGAGAGATAAATGGTCGAATAATTTATAGAATTAGGCGTTACTTTGCGGAGATCCATAATACAAAAGTAATAATAAAATTAATTATTTTGCTATAATCCGAGATGAAGTAAAGCATAGTAAAGTATAGCAAAATAATTAATTTTATTATTACTTTTATAAATGGTCGAATTAGTACTCAGAAATATAGGTAATCTGAGTATTTAATATACCATCTTAATACTCAAAATAAACTCCATTCTTATATTAATATTTTGTTCTATTAGTATATCTCTATGACTATCGTATAAATCATTTTATCTGCACGTTAAATCGAATCTAAGTCGGCTCCGTTAAGGAATATTGTTTCGAGGCCATAAATTAATCATGTACGCTGTCGCTAAAATATCGCGTTTCTGCAGCGAACCGTATGGTGGCGCAGCGCATCGGCGATAGAACACGGACGCGCAGGCGCTGCACAACAAACAACAATAAAACCAAGTGGGGCCTCGCTCGCGATCATTTCCTGGCGACAAAATCTACCGATACCATCAAGCCTTCATGTCCCTCCTAACGCTCAGATATAAATCAACTGTAAAGTATCGCTGCCATTGGTCACATACGAAATCCCTTTAAAGTTTATTCAAATAAGCTATCAACACACCGCCGTTTAATGAACACAAAATTCCAATAAAGCACAAGAAAATAATAATAGCACAGCCGAAACCACAGAGGCTCATTTGAATAAAGAAAATTACGTCTTGTATTCGAAAAGATGTATGCAATCAATTAGGCGACTATTCCTTAATTGTCCATTAACATAATGGAATGTTTTAATTGAAATGTTAAGGGATAGCAAAATAATTAAGTGATCAATTAAATACGTCTAGCCATTTAGTGGCGGAAATGTAGTTTCCTATCTACAGACTCGTATTTAAGCCGAGCTAAGTTTTCTGAGTAATTACACCCTTAATATCATTTAAAATCAAATACGCTTTATCGACATAGTACTCGTGATAAGCCTGATTTGTATGCTGGACGTATTTAAAAAATAATTATTATATCACACCGCAAGAATATTTTAAATGGAATTAAATAATAACTATAAGGAAATTAATTATTAGGAAATTATTAGTAAGGTAATTTTAATTCATAATAATGATATTTGCGTACCAACTTTTTCTTAACTATAAATTGTTTCACTTCTTAGGTTAGCTGGCAGAGACCTTTGTTATATTGATAAGTTGACCTTTGTACACTTTTTTTACCCATAATGTTTTTTTTTCAACATTTTTTATGGTACTTAAATAAATAAGTAAATAAATATAATATTTTGTATAAATACCTGTTCTACTTTATTATAAACAATACACTATAAAATTAGTACACTACTGCTATATTATTTATTGGTAGTGATTTAGAGCGAAGAAAAATATTTTTACAGTGAAAATACATTGCTGCAATAAACATCTACTCATTAAGTATTGATGTAAGTTAAATGAAGAAATCAAAAACTGTTACATTAAACCACCCATGGTCGCCATAAAAATCGCTGAAATTATACGGTGTGTACACACGAATGTTGAATTATCACTGTGATTAGTTTAATCGTTAGCTATCGAAACCTGCTGCTTGGTGGCGGCGCTCGCGCCCGCAGTACATCGTATTTACATTAGAGTAGCCAACTATTTGTAATTTTTAGGAATCTCCTGGAAACTGTGGCTATCTATACTAATATAGAAAGCTGAAGAGTTTGTTCGTTTGTTGATTGATTGTTTATTTGAACGAGCTAATCTTAGGAACTACTGGACGTATTTGAAAAATTCTTTCAATGTAACATAGTTCATCATGTTAGTATATAACATTACGCTAAGATGAATAGGAGAGGAGTAGCAATAAAAAATACGAAATCGGCAAAAATTTAAAGCTTTCCTTGCGTGCGCTGAGTAATCGGTGATAGTTATTCAAAAATCATGTATTACAAAATTGTTCCCCTCTAAAAGTTCTCAATAAAAGTCTGCGACAGCATATATCTTTTAAGGTTAACCCACTTTAACCATTGTTATGGATATCAAAAGACTATATTACGCTTTAAATCTTTCCACGCGGGCAAAACCGCTGGGGATTGCTAGTAAAGAATATAACGGATCTTCTTCATTGACACTAAAGTATAATTTCTGGATTGTATGAATGATGATGACATGTGATAACATGTGGTGATATTTAGTACATTTAAATAAATGTTCTAACAGTTCTATATACCTTATTGCTATATCCATGTCCACACTCGCCATATTAGGTCTATACTTATAATATAACGATGAAAACTATTTTTTTAATTGTTATTGTGATATACATAAAATCCGCCAAGTAACGCGTAATTTATATAATTAGGCGTTTACTTTGCGGACTTAATACAAGAGTAATAATGAAATTAGTCTAGGTTTATTTTTATTTAATAACTTCATTATATTAAGTGCACTTTAGAAAGTCTCTGTCTCCACTGCTCTACAAGGATCAATCTATTATTACTAAAAAAATTGAACTAATCCGATAAGATATTGAAGCGTCAAAAACATACAATACAAATAAAACAACCGCAACTCACAAACAGTCCGCTTTATAATATAAATAAGATTACAGGATGGGTATTTCTTATATTTTGATGCTTGAGTTTGTCTCGGCAATCTGATACTTTGTATTTTATGATGATTTTTTAATATATTCTTTATAAATATGATGTAATAATGTAAACCCATTATAGTAGTAGTAAGAGCCTTATATTGTCCCACTGCTGGTCATAGTTCTGCATTTTTGGACAGAAGGGATAGAGCTATGACCACGCTGTTCCAATGCGGATTGGTAGGTTACACATACTCCTTCATACGATCTTTTCCTTCACCGAAAAGCGTGTTATAAATTGCTATTATTAATTAGACACATAAGTTTAAATAGATTGGGTATAAGATTCTATAATAAAATTCCACAATCAATTTTAACTTTGCCATTACAGCAGTTTAAAAACACTATTAAGGAGAGGCTGATACAGAAAGCCTACTATTCTGTTGAGGATTATTTGGACGATAAAAATGCGTGGATATAAATATTGTTCGACCCTGTACAAGATAGAAACATTAAATGTAATTAGCATTAATAATTGTATTTTTTAAAAAGAGCAACCGCCGAGTTTCTTGGTGGCTCTTCTCGGTAGGAACAGCTTTCCGAACCAGCAGTAGAGTTGACGATTCAAAAGCACTTGTTTACAAGTTTATTTGAATAAAGAATATTTTGAATTTGAATTTGAATTTTGAATTGAATGAGAGTAAACTCATTAGTCAAACCTGGAAAGAGTCAAACGATCTCACCCTTAGGCTAACACAGCTTAAAATCTGTAAATATTAATATTATTATACTAATTATATCCCAAAAAAAACATTAAACACTTAACAACCCTACTCTATCCCACACGCCAACTCTATTGCCTATCAAGCTTTCTTTTGTCATCGTAAATATTGAACGAATATAAAAGTTCGAGGTCAACCACTTCATTAGCTCCAGACGTAGATGACAACAGAAATATTTGTGTACAAAATTATTGACCGGGTGCTTAATCTCGCTTCGTTCTGGCTGCCTCGATATAATATTATATACCGTCACTAATAAAAGCAAATGTCTGTGACATCTCTTGTAAGGTTTAGGGCCTCTTTCACAAGTTACCAATAAACGGTCAGTTAGCTTATTCGGAACATATCCGACACATATCTCGTAATTATGTGTTTCTAAGGTTTCTGATAGGCTTATTTAACACTTTAAGTCCCTAATAAGTTAACAGGTAGATCATGTGGCTCTTATTTTGTTTATCTGCTGAATAGCAAATACCTATTTCCAAAAGGCCGCGATTTTATTTTTTTAATTTTTCACTTTTTAAAGTCTCTTTTTAGATATATTAATCTGCTACTTAGTTCATTAGTCGGTTAACTATCCAACACTTCATCAGTAACTTGGCTCTTTCTTACCCAAATAAATTGAGTACACCAATCATCACCCTCCTGCCCTTATCCCACTCTAAGTGGGATCGGCACCACATGTTATAAGCATGTTGTCACATGATTTGGCTACGTATTTCACGACCGGCCGCCTGCCTGACGTCAACTTACCTTAGTCGTTGTTTGCGACGACTAAGGTAAGTTCTAAGGTGTTGTAACTATTTTACGACCCCTCGGTAAAAAATGAGGGTGGTCTATTCTACTTAACCCTGATACGACACGGTGGTTCAACTTACCTTAATCGCCTTTACGATACCCCGGTAAGAAATGAGGGTGATCTATTCTACTCAGCTGGATACTACACGGCGACTAGACTTACATTAGTCGCCTTTTACGACACTTCGGTAAGAAGTGAGGGTGGTCTATTCTACTCAGCCGGATACAACACGGCTCCTTGAGCACACGGGAAATTAAGTACACCAACTTAGTAAGAAAACAGTATCTCCTCAACGTTATTACGAAACGACGTCATAATAGAATAAATTGCTAACTATAACCCATTTTTATTTTTAATAAACGTATATTGCTCTCCGATGTAATTTCGTCAATAATGTAGTCGTGAGTAATCGCTCTCATTATCTTTATATAAATATCTAATTAAATAGTTATTTTCCCATACTAGTTCACGAGAGTTGTTGTAAATAAAATTATTAACATGATCATTTTCATGATTGCTTATCTAAATTTTAATTTGAAACGCTTACTGCCGATTTCATCGAGTATGGACTCGTTCATTACCGCTGCGTATAAATTCTTCGAGGCCAAGACCACAACACGAAATGCATATAAACATTGTACTGAAATCGATGCCGATTTGATTTTGCGGCCTTCATTAGTGGGCCGGTATTTCGTTTCAATAAGCTTTTGTCTCCTTAATGATATGCCGGAGCTTATATTCTTAATTTAAAAAGCGGTGCTTTTGATATCAATGTGTCGATACATTTAATACTGTCATTTTACATCACCAATGTAACATAACTATGTTTTTCTAATGGTATCGGCTACTTTGTTCGCGCCAACTTAAACGTTTAAGTAACCTCAATAACGCAACATGTTTCTCCCTGTTGCTGACAGCAAAACTTTGCTGCTATATACAGCTTTACAATTGAAGATTATTTGAATGATAGAAGCATATTTTAACTATACTCAACTACCACCAAGCTTTAAAGATTAACATGTAACAAATTAATAAAATCGTATAATATATTTGACTGGCCCGTTGGCGCAGTGAGTAGTGACCCTGCCTTCAGCTCCCCGGGTCGCGGGTTCGATTCCCGCCGAGGGCCAACATTTTCTATAAATATATTTGTTGGTCTTAGAGTCTGGGTGTATAATTAGTATTTAAAAATATACAAGTATATATTCACCAGTTGTCTGTCGCCCATAACACAAGTATTAAGTTATTTAATTTGGGGACTAACGGCCATGTGTGTAAGTGTCCCATATATTATTAATATTTTGAATTTGAATTTGATTCTATATTTATGTTACCCCAGTGTATAAACTTTAATCGTGATAAATATTATCAATAGTCCAGCGGATCGGCTGTGATAGTGTAAAAGACAGACAGATGTATAATATTAGTATGAATACAAGGCACGGTATTTTAACCAAGCATAGGATAAAAGAGAAAGGTACCATTACAGGTTAAATATTAACGATACGTGCGTAAATGCCTATCCCTGATTTAACGATAGATAGGAAATAGCTTCGGGAGACCGTGTGGCGTGCACGGCTCGCAAGGAGAGATAGTGGCTATCCAGCCAATTAATATGCCTAATGCTAACATCATTATTATTTCGGCAGACCGCACTTAACATAGTATATCCATTTACATTTTGATTTGTGTGCGATTAATCGGGCAGCGGCGTGCGCCGGCGCCTCTGATTTATAGGAAACGAGCACCCGAACGCGGCAAAGCTGCGCACGCTACGGCAAGATATAGCCTTTATAAACATACTACTGGGTACATGCTATTAACTGTTTCGATTACGTTATACATAGATTTTTTTATTTTTAGATTGACCAAGGATTTAAATCTAGTCACATTTGTTGATATATGATGAAACTTATATTACTAAAAATTATAACTCTTAATTGAATAAATTCATATGTGCATTCTAATTCTTACGCCGTGTGGTATCCGGCTGAATAGAATAGTACCACCTTCATTTCTTACCGAGGTGTCGTAAAAGGCGACTAAGGTTAGTCGACCCACCGTGTGGTATCCGGTTGAGCAAAATAGACCACCCTCTTTCTTATAAAGGTGTCGTAAAATACGACTAAGGTAAGTTGACATCAGGCAGGCGGCCGGTCGTAAAATACGTAGCCAAATCATGTGACAACATGTTTGTAACATGTTGTGCGACCCCACTTAGAACGGGATAAGGGCAGGAAGATGATGTGCATTATCATTCTTCTGCCTTTATCTCGTCCCATGTTCTATATTCTTTGTATCCGGATAACACACTTACCTTAGTCATATTTTACGACACATCAGTAAGAATTGAGTGTGGTCTATTCTACTCAGCAGAATACCACACGGCGGAATACTTATATTATTTCACTATCAATTTAATTATACTTTAAGTCGAATTAAAAAAAGCACACCTAAAATCAAATGTAAATTAGAACAGATTAAAAGGTTAGAGGGGATAAAATATTTTTTTTTACTTTCTAACTGCAGCACTCTCTTCGAAAATCAGCATTAGTATAGTAGCACCGGATGGGTTCAGAACTAGTCGGGCTAACCCGATGGAATAAGACGTGAGTATAGCCGGTTCTATACTAATGTATAGAACCGGCTAGTACTCAAAGTTAATACTAGTAGGCGACTAGTGCTCATAGATAATACTAAGAGTACTAGTATAAAAAAGAACATTACACTTCAAGCATCTTAAATGTTTCCACAACATAATAACATTAATTCATTAGTCCTTTCAGATGTGAAATATGGGAAAACCAAAAAACACACCTACTTATAGGATTTATCATAGATAACCTTCATAAGTGTTAAAAATAACATCTGAAGTTTAAAGGTCATTCATTTAAGCATATAAATGTTTTCAGAACTCACGAATACTCATTATTATTAAAATATGCATGATAACTTGCTACTCTAACTAGTGCAGGAATAAATAGTTACAGTAAATAATCGAGAAGTAAGGTTTTATTCCTATTTCCATACTTGCTATTAATAATTCAATAATTTTTATATTGACCTATAAAAACTTGAAACAAATGATTAACAAAAGTACGTAATAATTTTTACTGAAAGTGCATTACGCTGTCTTACATCAACTTGCAATTTATGATGGCACGTAAGATAAAAAGGTATTTAAATAAGTCTAGAAGCAGCATTAAAATAACATTACAGCTCATAAAAGTATCAGCATTACGGAAAGCACTAAATATATCTTATTAAGTCATCTTTAAATATACATTAACTAGGAACAAAGCTGATTGAGTTATTTACCATCTATAATTAGCCATTCGTTAAGTTAAATGATTACCGTATTGAAACATGACTCGCTAAACGTTTTCGCTAAGTGTTAGTTATTATTAAACCTTTAAATTAGAAAAGCAGAAGTTAGGCAAAAAAATATGAATGATATAACCACCGCCACCAGTGCCAGTGCTGTGATGGCCTAGCGGTGCGACCGTGTGAATCTCTAGAGACGATCATGGGTTCAAACCCGGGCAGACACCAATGAGTTTTTCTATTAAAACTTATGTGTCTAATTGATAATTGCAATTTATCACACGCTTTTCGATGAAGGAAAACATCGTGAGGAAACCTGCATTTCTCCAGAGAATTCTGGAGATATGTGTAACCTACCAATCCGCATTGGAGCAGCGTGGTAGGTCTTAGCTCCAATCCTTCTCTCCAATAACGGAGAGAAGAGGCCTATGCCCAGCAGTGGGATAGTAACAGGCCGCTACTTTAACCACCGCCACCACAACACATTCACTATCACAAACTCAACAATCGCTTCGCCTCGCAACCGAAGCATCATCAGGAGATAGACTCCACGACAAAATCGCTAAGCTTTGCTATTGCGCAAAGATTTGTGGGTGTGTTTTTACGAATCCTGTTTGTATCAGGTATGAAAACGGATTGTCCACTCTACATTTAGCAATATAATTATTTCTTTTTTACTTCATCGCGGATTATAGCAAAATAATTTTATTATTATATTGTAATTGTAATGGTAAAGGTGGTCAAGATTTCTATTTAATGTGGGTTGTTTTGACACGGGATCGAAGAGTTATGTTGAATTTGAGATTTGCGTCAGGGCTAATTCTTTTTTTATACCTTTATAAGATAAACATTAATTTACAGTTATTTAAATTGTGTAATTAAACTTAAATATTAAACAAATAAATAGAATCGTGTAGTGTGGCCAACAAATCAAGATTAAGCTACATTTAGATACATTTGAATAAAATAAGAAATGCATCATGAAGCCATAATTGTAGAACAAAGGATGTATAGTTTTAATTTTACATCAGCTACCGATAATAACGATAATGAAAATAAAAATAACCGCCTTCGTCACCGCGGGCACATAACACATTACCCGCACTAGTTGATGCGTCTATCACGTAGCACTTTTATGTAGATTTAAATCAATTTTCATATTACAGCTCGCGTAAAATCTGCGATACGTTTACGGCTTGTTCGCTGGGAGCATTAAATTAAGTATCAGATGATCAGGAGCCGGTAAACGGTAGCGGCTATACGGACTGAGCCGGGAGCCCGCACCGCCCACTCGCGTGATTTATCCGATCGCTCCGCTGCTCCGCGCGATTTACTGCCCGTTGAAATATCTGTAGATCCGTGACGAAATTTGCTTCTATTCTGTCGCATAAACTACTCAGCGATTGTTAACACTCACGGCTAGTTTGAATAAAAACGCACTGGTTGCGTTTAAGTTACAAGCCGTGTGGTATCCGGCTGAGTAGAATAGACCACCGTCATTCTTACCGAGGTGTCGTTAAAGGCAACTAAGGTAAGTTGACCCACCGTGTAGTATCCGGTTTAGTAGAATAGACCACCCTCTTTCTTACTGAGGTGTCGTAAAAGGTGACTGAGGTGAGTTGACCCACCGTGTAGTATCCGGTTTAGTAGAATAGACCACCGTCATTCTTACCGAGGTGTCGTAAAATACGACACAGGTTAGTTGACGTCAGGCAGGCGGCCGGCCGTAAAAACGCAGCCAAATCATGTGACAGCATGTTTATAACATGTTATGCCGACCCCACTTAGAGTTGGATAAGGGCAGGAAGATGATGGTTGCGTTTAAGTCGCATACGGGACGATACAAAGGTCCTTTTTTAACTATTTATATCTTAGAAAGTGCAGTTGAAAACTAGTAGGTAAGACAACTATGTCTTACCCACTAGTTAAATCTAATCTATTGAGAGAAATTGAGACCAAAACACTAGTTTTGGTCTCAATCCAGAGTTCAATTTGATCTGGTTAGACAATAATTACACTGTACGATGAATTATATATTAATTTTTTTATTTTAACAGTATGTACTCAGATAGTGCGGAACTTTAATAGATTATTATATTTTTCTTATTTATTTATTTATTTTATAACAGGTAACATATTTAAATGTACATTTTCATCAGAATCTTTGTATTTAAATTACTTTAAAAAATATTTTTGTATAACTGTTATAATTTCGCTAAAAGTCCACTTGAGCTTTCATTATACAGGCGCTATATCAAGAGAGCTCTGTGGCTCTACAGTGACACATCTAGAACGATACATTACCTTATATTTATAAAAAAATATACTTTAACCTGCCATACCATCAATAAGAATTATAATCTAATTTGTGGACAAATTCTCTGTTAAAAAAAATATATGCTAATGTATTCAAAATTCTCCGATATCGTTAATTATTAGGCGACACATAATATTTTATTATTGATATTATTAGTCTTACGACGATCATAAATATTATACAGTGTAAATAAAAATTGTGATGATATTTGTCCACAGGAAATTCAATGTTGTAATTATATTATATGCTGTGTCAATTTATTTATTTCAAATTGTGCTAAAGCTTGATTAGCACTAAAGAACTTTGGTTAAGTGTAAAATTTCTTTAACGTTTTTTTTCTCTGAAGAAATGTTACGTGTAGCTTAGCTTGGCTCTTAGTTTTCCCATTATTTAGCTGTTTCTCTAAGAAATCGCAATTTTGAATTCGTTATTGTTTAATTAAGTATACTCGTTTATATAACATACATCTGCCTATAATGTAATAATACCTTATTTTACACAAATCTTTGCGAAATAAAAGTTATAAATGAAACTGCTTATTACGGTAACAGAAAATGCTCGAGTGGACCACGAATAGCGTTTTTACTACTTTCGTCTACATGGTTTTCTAGTGTTGACGTAGTTTATATATTTATAATTAATTTTGAACAGTAGATTTCAAACAGAAAAAAGAAAAATCTAATAATTGTTATTTGGTTTGGTTTCGTAATTTACGTTGCGTAGAAGCGCGGAGTAATTGTCAATTAAACACCTAAGTTTTTTGAATATAATCTATGGTGATATTCATAATTAACGTAAAGAAAGTGGCTATACTCCCGTGAACGCACCTACACTTAAGCTGATAGGAGAAATGAAACTACCCTCGTAAGAATACAATCTCGACTTTATTAACACCTCAAAGCCCTACCTATGTCTGAGACAAAGAATCTCCTTAGCGCGATTTCAATTTTATTTTATTTTTATATACAGGAAAATCCCCTTATAGGTACCGCCGCCCAACGGGTACAGGCGGCGGCTATGTCGGACTCGCACCGACTAAAACGACCTGTGTGCTCCACCACGCTGCCGATGGCAAGGACAGGGTATCATTGTACATATTGCCCCCATCCCGCCGACAGCTCTGATCCCAGAGAATAAACACCTCCAGGTAGGGGCCCCTCGAAAGAGAAGCCCCCCTCCGCTAACCGGTGCATCGGGAGCACCAGATGCACCGACCGCCTCGGGGACCTGTAAGCCAGGCGTCCGATGTACCCCGTTCGGAACACCCGAAGGTCCCCAGTTAGGGCGGCAGACAATGGGCTTGGGAGAGTCACTAACACCTGGACTCACCAGCAGCAGATTGGATCCAGAACAACAGTTCGTGGAACCGCTCCGCCGCCTCTCTTCGCCCCCTCCGCAGAGCAAATGGAGGCCATCTCTGCCCACGATCGCTCCCTGCCCACCGTGTTTGCTATGTCACGGTCAACAGGGAGAGATCGCGCCCCAAGTAGGGGCCCCAACGCCTTGATGGGCGTTTCCGTACCCACCGGGTAATTTTTTACAGAGGTTTTCTTCCTCGCAACCCGAAGATCCCCGTTCCCATTGCTGGGCTTCCGGGTTTCGCCGACGGTGGCCGTAACCATGTTCAGCCAGACTTAGAGTAAGCCCAACTGGACCCGTCGCCCATAAGGGACTTCACATCTATGGTTGTGTAAGTTACTAGCTATATTATGTAAAAAATATTGTTTAACGTTTAACATTACGTCTTATTTTTTCAGGTGAGGCCGACTATACGAGACTCATTCATGAGCTCTTTGAATTGACATAAGTTTTGATAGAAAGCTAATAGGTACAATAAATAGTAATGTGACAATATATAGGAGACTAGCAGTACTCAAGACTTCATTCAATGCCACCTTAAGCATTTATGTAACCTCTAAGATACTAAGTTTCTTACATTACTCTAAGCTACGGTATTACGAGCACTCATAGTATTTAGGCGCCCACTCAACAACTCAATTATTACATACATTTATTACCACCACGGATTATTGCTTATTGGCTCAACTTGCTTCCAGTATGTTATGATAATCACAACACAGATTAACGCCAATTTAACAAACTACTTTACTGAGGTTTGTAACTTGTAACTTAGGTAGGTTGTAACTTGGTTGTTAATTGGACAATGATTACTATGGCTGGGTTTTATTATTTCGTTTTTATGGTTCATATTAGATAAACTCTTCATTAAGACATATTAAAGTTAAAGATAAATATGTATTTATAAACAACGATCTAGTGTTTATAAAATTAATAAGTTAAATATAATTAAAGCTTCTAATAACTCATCATCCTCCTGCCCTTATCCCACTCTAAGTGGGATCGGCACAACATGCTACAAACATGTTGTCATATGATTTGGCTACGTATTTCACGACCGACCGCCTGCCTGACGTCAACTTACCTTAGTCGTATTTTACGACTCCTCGGTAAGAAAGAGGGTGGCCTATTTTACTCAGCCGGATACCACACGGTGGGTCAACTTACCTTAGTCGCCTTTTACGACACCTGGGTAAGAAATGAGGGTGGTACTATTCTATTCAGCCGGATACTACACGGCGTAAAAGCTTCTTATAACTAAAAGCTTTTATAATGCCATGTCACGCTACTGTTAACCGTTGAGGAGTTCCCCAGTCTGAAGCCTCAGAAAAATCAGGCAATGATTTTTATAAACATACATTGTCATCGGAATTGGACCAGTATGTAAAATATCAGCTTAATCGGACACCGGGAAGTGGGTTAAATTTAACTTGCAAAATTCCACCTTCACATACATACACGGCAAATCGAATAAAAGCTTTTAAAAACAAAGAGAAGAATTTGACTTTTTCATTGGTTGGCTTGTTGACGCAGGGGACCGTGACCCTACCTTCAGCAACACAGGTCTCGGGTTAGATTCGATTTGGGGTCAACAATATGAAATACAACATGTTAGTTCTTTGAGTCTGGGTGATGAGTCTACATTCTGATATCGCTAGAAAGCGCAACTTAAATTCCACTAGAGGGCAATATACATACACGGTAAGTTTGATAAGCTAATAAGCTTAAAAAATATTTCGTACCATATGTCACTTCAAATTATTCTAAATATAAAATACAATTGTAGCGTTGACTGTGATTAAGAAACAAGACCAATTGTCGAATCATCCTCCATAGAAATAGCTTATTAAATTCGAGGAAGTTCATATAGTGAGATATTATAGAACCTTTATAAGCTACACGTCTCAAACTATTATCTTCCAATAGAGTTGCGCAGCGCACGACTTATCAAGCAATTAAATCGACATTCAGAAGCCGTTGCGGCTTTAATTCCGTGCGTGCTCGCTACGCCAACAAACACTTAACAATGACTCGGATTTATGACAAATAACGTTTTGATTGGGCACTCATCTAGCAAATGCTTCGTAAGCCTCCCACAGTTACTATCTAATTTAACACTTTATTTTTTCATAATATATTACTGATTTGTCCAAACCAATTTTATGGTTCCATGGAGTTCAAACATATGGCATTTTGATTACTCACACTTGATACATTTTATCTAATGACTTTGTTGTTTCTTTAAGATTTGAATATAAAAGTTATGATACTATTTTTTGCTATTAAAATTTGTAAGAAAATCTTAGTTACCGTTGAACGTAGTAAGTTACCATACGTATCACAAAACACTGTCACTACCAACATACCACATATATGCAATATTCAATTCACTGCATATCATATTATATAAATAAATAATAAATAAATAAATATATGGGACACTTACACACATGGTCGTTAGTCCCCAAAGTAAGTAACTTAATACTTGTGTTATGGGTGACAGACAACTGGTGAATATATACTTACATAATTTTTAAATACATACTTAAATACAAATAGACACCCAGGCTCAACGACCAACCAATTTATTTATAGAATATGTTGGCCCTCGGCGGGAATCGAACCCACGACCCACGGTGCTGAAGGCAGAGTCACTACCCACGCGCCAACGGGCCAGTCGGATATAACCTCCCTCAGCTTTCGGAGAGTAGGGTTGGAGCTAAGTCTCACCACTCCAAAGCGGATTGATAGGTTAAACACCTAGAATTCTCTAGAGATATGCAAATTGCTATCCAAATGATATATCAAAATGTTTTTCTTCATCGTGTGCGTGTGATAAATTGAAAATATCAATGACACATAATTTTTTGTCAGAAAATCTCATAAGTGCCTATCCTTAGCTTGAACCCGTGAATCTATTGACAGAGTCGTACGTTCTCACCGCTGGGCCATCACACTTTTGGTATAATGCACTTATTCATCCAGATTAATAAGCCTATCGCGATAGAAACATCGAACCTGTTCTATTATTCAACTAGTTTACCTGGTCGGTATTTTCGAAATCGGTTTATTATTAATATTCATATCGTATCATAATGGAAACCAGTCTACGGGCATAAGAATGATGTAGTCATCCGCATCGTTACTACATCCAGTAATGAACGCAGTGTGATGAACTTTCATATCGGATCGAAGGTGGGCCGTGACATTTTAAACCACTCGATATATTTCATTGCTTACCTACTTCACTTAGCTGTCCTAATTCACAGGGACTTATGATAATCAATATAGAAACTTAAAAGATAACCTCTTAAATAAGATAGCATTGCAATTAGAAATTTTCGTTTACTTCGTCATCATCATCCTCCTGCCCTTATCCCACTCTAAGTAGGGTCAGCAAAACATTTTATTAACATGTCGTCATGTGATTTGGCTACGTATTTTACGACCGACCGCCTGCCTGACGTCAACTTACCTTAGTCGCATTTTACGATCCCTCGGTAAGAAAGAGGGTGGTCTATTCTACTCAGCCGGATATCACACGGCAGGTCGACTTACCTCAGTCGCCTTTTACGACACCTCGGTAAGAAATGAGGGTGGTACTATTCTATTCAGCCGGATACCACACAGCGTTTTCGTTTACTTCGTCAATGACCTTCATAATCTGATCCTAGTTCCATATTCAAACTTCAAAAATAGAACACCCAAAAACAAACAACAAAGCATTGATTTTTTGTTACCAATTTTTTTTTATTATTATTTAAAACTGCTATGCTGTCTTTGATATAATTAATAAATTATCGTTTCGAAATAACTGGTTTTTCGAGAAGTTATGAAATAAATAAAATTATTTTTCATGAAGGAAAAGAACAGTAAAGTATATACAATGAATACAGTTGTAAATAGAACTCATAGTTATAAAACACTAAGTAATTTGAATGTTCAATGGATTAAAGAATATATCGTAAAGGGTACCATGTCAAACTCATTTGAACAACCTCATTTACGCTATGTTTGGTGTCCTGGTTTGTTACTGGTGTTAGCAAATTCGATTTCCGACGCGTAATGTATTTTATGCTTTATGAATAGTTGCCCCCAAAGATGAATGAATGACAGCTGGAGCTAATTTAATTGTGAAAAGTTACAGCTCTTCCAGCAAAGCCATCACCAAAATGTTCCTTTATTAAGCCGCGTTAAATCGTACTTATACTACTAATATTATAAATACGAAAGTTTGTGAGTATGGATGTATGTTTGTTACTCTTTCACGGTGAATCCACTGACCCAATATCGATGAAATTTGGCACAACCCTTTTCCCTTTCGGTATTTAAGTTACAGACTAGAAGATATTTATCTTAAGTAATTATATATTAGTAGCATCTTTTCATCTATTTATTTTACCAAAATAATTAATGATTAAATAGTTAAATTTATATAAACTTTTTCTTTTTCTCTATGTGACCCGTACTCTCTTTCTTATTCAATTCTTATCCTTTTCCTTCTATTACTCAAAGGTTGACTGGAGAAAATCCCTTTTAGGGATAAGTCCGCCTTTAAATATGTGCTTTTTTACTTTTTCTTTCTCTTTTCTAAATATATGTATGTATAAAAATAAATAAATTATTAATTAACCTATCACGCGAACGAAGTTGCAGGTATAAGTTGCTAGTCTTTTTTTATTGCAGAACAGACGAGCGCTTGAAAACAATTCTTAAATAATATATTGCTACCATTTTTTTTACTGTACCTTCACTAACTATCAGGTGATATCATAAAGAACAAATTTGTAACTAAAAACTAAAAAGGACCAAGCCGTAATATAAACATCGAATCGGATAAACTTATTTGACAGTCCATTTAAAAATGTCCAGTCATGGTAAAATAGAGTTATTATACTAGAGTAAATGAGTTAAATGCAGGCCTGTAAATTAGTGTTACAACAAATAATATACATATCTTTGTATCCAGCTGAGAAGAATAAACAACCCTCATACTTTACCGGGGTGTCGTAAAAGGCGAATAAGGTAAGTTGACGACAGGCAGGCGGCTGGTAGTAAAATAACCAGACAAATCATGTAACAATAAGTTTAAAACATGTTGTGCCGACCCTTATTAGAGTGGTATAAGGGCAGTAGAATAATATTGTCTAATCACGCATAAAAAGAAAGAGTCAACTCTTTCTTTTTATGCGTGATTAGATTAAATCTTATTTGGTTTCTCTTTATTATCGACTAGCTTTTATCGGCGACTTCGTTCGCGTGAACTGTTATCACGGAATAGGTTGATTAATAGATGGCGCTTTTTAGTATCATCCTATTCCCGTAGAATTAACAGGATTTCTATAGCCTATATGTTATTCGGTTCTATATGGAATAATTTTGCCGAATTTCATCGATTCTTGGTTCAGCGGATTCACCGTGAAAGAGTAACAATCATACATCCATACTCACAAGCTTTCGCATTTATAATGTTAGTAGGATGGACACATCCTATTACGTGACTGGCCCGTTGGCGCAGTGGCTAGTGACCCTGCCTTTAGCTCCGCGGGTCGCGGGTTCGATTCCCGCCGAGGGCTGACATTTTCTATAAATGAATTTGTTGGTCTTGGAGCCTGAGTGTAAATTTGTATTCAGGTATGTATTTAAAAATATATAAGTATCATATATATTCAGTTTTCTGTCTACCATAACACAAGTATTAAGTTACTTACTTTGGGGGCGGACGACCGTGTGTGTAAATGTCCCATATAAGCACCGGCCTGTTACTATCCCACGGCTGGGCATAGGCCTCCTCTCTCCGTTTTTTGAGAGAAGAGTTAGAGCTAAGACCTACCAAGCTGCTCCAATGCGGATTGGAAAATTTCACATATCCCTAGGATTCTCTAGAGATATGCAGGTTTCCCCACGATGTTTTCCTTCACCGAAAAACGTGTGATAAATTGCAATTATTAATTAGACATATAAATTTTAATAGATAAAACTCATTGGTGTCTGCCCGGGTTTGAACCCATGATCGTCTCTAGAGATTCTCCGGTCGCACCGCCGGGCTATCACAGCAGTGGCTATGGGCCACTATTTATATTTATTTATTTATCTTAGGCTGGCTACTCTAGTATAATAACTCTATGAAAATGACTGACTGTCGTTCGATTTAGGGTTAAATGTCAGACAAACCCGACCGGGACGGGGCGTGTTCGGAAACGGGGCTTTTAAATATTCATAGTGGCAGCCGGCGACAAAACTCTTTTCATCGGCACTGGAAAGGCCACCCGATGCGCGAGTAATGGCCTATGGTTCCGATGTTGACGTACATACGTATATCCTTCTTGTAAAATTCTAGTTGTGCTCGGAATAGGTATAGAAAGTTGTTTTAATTACAACGCTGTCTACTGTTTGTAAACATCTCTTTTTATATTTATTTGTATGTTAGCTGTGCATCCAGCTACACCCGAGTTGAAATCAGTGTGGCGTAATATCTATACTTATTATAAAACAAAGTCCCTAAAAACTGTATATCTGTATGGGATCGATTTTCTAAAAATCTATAAGGTTTACACTAAAAGATAGTGCAATTCTTCGGGGAGTTAAAGGTTAATAGTACATTACGGGTTTACTTAAATTGTGTTGAAGAGGTCACATGGTTGTAAAAAAAACTTAGAGAATAAGTCACGTACGCCGCGTATACCAGCAAATATACACTGAAGTAATGTACAAGATAATTGTAGATCTACAAAAAATATTACAAAAAATCCGCGAAAGCATGTCTCTAACTCTTGTGGTTAACTCACAATAACTACTTTCGTGTCTTTGGTGACGCAGATTTCCAAGCGGGCGAAGCCACAAGCAAAGCTAGTAACGTAATATTTTTAATTGAAATTTTAAAATTAGAAAACTCAAAAATTTAGTATTTCTCTACTCCGTATTGAATGTTATTGTACATTTAAACCTTCCTCTTGAACCACTCTATCTATTAAAAAACCGCATCACAATCTGTTGCGTAGTTTTAAAGAAGCGTACATAAGGATATAGGGACATAGGGACGGACAGCGAAAGCGACTTTGTTTTATGCTATGTAGTGATATGGTATGTAATCTAAAGTTCATTTGAATCTAATGTATTGAATCATCATATCATACATATATATGGATCGTCCGTATTCAAGTCTACAACTAATACAAATGTAGATCACCAATTGGGCAATAATAAAACACAGTTTAACGGCTCAATTCTAAAGACAATTTTCTTTCACTCTTTCGCTCGGTAACTTATAAAGTCGTGCTGAGCGAATCATGATTATTATGCGACAGGCGACCAACTCAGCTATATTCATGAGACCGTAGTTATACCCTGTATTTATTGGATCTTAACAGCTTGGCTTTATTTTATCCAATAATTTTATTCAAAATAGTTATTAAATGTTATATATGACTGTTATTATATTACATTTTTATTTTGGTTCATAATATTTATATAATTATAGTCCATTAAACGCTTACTTAAACGCTGTGATAGCACAGTGGTGCGACAGTCCGACTCTTTCGAGGGGGTCACGGGTTTAAGTCCTGAAAAAACACCAATGAGTTTTGTGCATAAACTTATGTATCTAATTTATATTTGCAATGTATCACACGCTTTTCGGTAAAGGAAAACATCTTGAAACGTGCATATCTATAGAGAATTCTGGGGTATGTATTACCCACCAATCCGCATTTGAGCATTGGTGGGATTTAACTCCAATCTTTTTTTCAAGCGCAAAGAAATCTATCTCCAATAGAATATTAACTAACTAGGTAATGGAAGATTTATTTTAATTAAAAGAAATATTATATAAGTAAGTACGTTTATGAATGTGACGTAAAAGTTTTTAGAGCATCTCTTTTACGGTCACGGTATAAATTTTACAAAAGAACACCAAGTTATTTGCGACTTACAATTAAAAACCTATTTTCGCAATTATTGTACATAAAATTAACCAATCCGAATACATCTTACAACAATAGTCAATTACATGATATAAATACACATATAATTCCAATACTTATTAAAAAATATAAGAAAGTTTTGTCTTTAATATCCAAATCATACGCATTCAAAAATATATTTGAATAACTAGGATTTGACAAATTTGTTACTTATCTATACTAATATATAAAGCTGAAGAGTGTTTGTTTGAGCGCACTAATCTCAGAAACTACTGAACCGATTTGAAAAACTCTTTGAGTGTAAGATAGCCCATTTATCGAGGGTGGCTATATAACATCACGCTGAGATGAATAGGAGAGGAGCAGCAAAAAAAGTTAAAGAAAACGACAAAATTTAAAGCTTTCCTTGCCAACGCTAAGTAAATGGACGCTATAAAAAAGTCGTGTATTACAAAATTCCCCTCTTTTTAAAATTTCTAAATAATTAGAAAAACTATATTAAGAAATCTTAAGATGTTAAAACGGACGGAAAACATAATGAGTATTTTGTTCAAGTAATATCTGAAGTCAGTTCTGTATTTCTCACAATAAATCACAAGTCAAAGGTCAGTGGCTAATTGCGCGGCGTTATCGACATATCAGAGCGCTCCGGGAGAGAAAATTTATCAATAACATATAATTAAAATTATTTAGGCGCCCCATATCGTTTTGGTTTGTTCTTATATGGTCCATTTCAATAAACCTTTCCAATTGAACAAATTCAAATTCAAAATATTCTTTATTCAAATAAACTTGTAAACAAGTGCTTTTGGATCGTCAACTCTACTGCTAGTTCGGAAAGCTGTTCCTACCGAGAAGAGCCAGCAAGAAACTAGACGAGTGCTCTTCTAAATATATAACTTTTATGACTAGTTACATTTAGTCATTACTGTCTTGTACAGGGTCTAAGGAAGCTATATCCACACATTCTTGTCTTGTAGGTAATCCTCAACAGTATAGTAGGCTTTCTGGATCAGCCTCTTTTCCACAATTCTTGAAACCGTACTAATATTATAAATTTGAAAGTATGTCTGTCTGTCTGTTACGCTTTCACAGCTATTCACCTACAGAAATCATCATTCTCCTGACCTTATCCTACTCTCATTGGGGTCAGCACTACATTTTATAAATATGTTATCAAATGATTTGGCTAGGCATTCTACGACCGGCCGCCTGCCTGATGTCAACTTACCTTGTCGCCTTTTGCGACACCTCAGTAAGATAGAGGATGGTATATACTACTCAGCTGGATAACACACGGCGGGTTAACTTACCATAGTTGCTTTTTACGACACCTCGGTAAGAAATGAGGTTGGTGTATTCTACTCAGCCCGATGCCATAGGCGGGTCAACTTACCTTATTCGACTTTTACGACACCTCGGTAAGAAATGAGGGTGGTCTATTCTACTCAGCCGGATACCATTCGGCTATATTCACCTAGAGCAATATTGAAAAAATTTGATATGATAGAAGCTTATGAAATGGGCTAACATGTAGGATAAAATAAGTCCCTTTTTCCTTAGGGAATAGGAAAAAATAAGTTTAATAATTGAGGGTTTTTCTAAATCTTATTTTGTCGCATACCATAGTACCAGAAGTAAGTAATATTTTGAAATTATATATGCCGCTTCCGCACATTTATAAGTCATACTGCTAACCATATTATATTAAACAAATATAAAATTAAATAATATAATATTTATTTTAATGATGGTAGCCGTGTGGTATATATGTGGTATAAGTAGAATAGTACCACCCTCATTTCTTACCGAGGTGTCGTAAAAGGCGACTAAGGTAAGTCGACCCGCCGTGTGGTGTCCGGCTGAGTACAATAGACCAACCTCATTTCTTACCGATATATCGAAAAAGGCGACTAAGATAAGTTGACTCACCGTGTGGTATCCAGTTAAGTAGAATAGACCACCCTCTTTCTGATCGAGGTGTCGTAAAACACGACTAAGATAAGTTGACGTCAGGCAGACGGCCGGTCGTAAAAACGCAGCTAAATCATGTGACAACATGTTGGTAACATGTTGTGCCGACCCCACTTAGAGTGGGTTAAGGGCAGGAGGATGATGATTGTACGTTAGCTATGCATGAATTGAAACCAGTGTGGCGTATAAATATTAAAATAAATTATATTAATATTGAATGATGGTACATAGTGGAACAAACCATTCTCATCATGTCCCCGAGGCGAATTATTACACATTCACCGCAAGAGGTCCATGCCCGTCATTAGCCTGGACATTTTTATTCCTCTCTCTTTAATTTCCGTCAGTGGACATAAATGATGGCAATAGTATTGCAGCAGCGCCGCAGGTAACTGATACCGTAGTCACTTAAATAGAACGAGCTAGCAAAAGAAGCTTTCCACACAACAATATTAAACTCGATCAACATTTATATTTCAACAAATTTCTACATTTAATTGGTTTTTAAGGTAAATCGTACCGCCGTGTGGTGTCCGGCTGAGTAGAATATACTACCTTCATTTCTTACCAAGGTGTCAAAAAGCGACTAAGGCAAGTTTGATACACCGTGTGGTATCCAGCTGAGTAGAATATACCACCCTCTTTCTTACCGAGGTGTCGCAAAAGGCGACTAGGTAAGTAAAATACGACTAAGGTCAGGTAAGGTTCACGTCAGGCAGACGGTCAATACGTAGCCAAATCATGTGACGTGTTTATGACATATTGTGCTGACCCCACTTGGAGTGGGGTAAGGGCAGAAGGATGAGGATGATGATTTGGTGGATGATATTCAATAGAATGTTACCTAAATTCAAAACTAAAGTGCACTAATGAAATGAAGCCATGGCTGACCGCAGTCAAAAAACTGTGACCTCGTCGTCGCCGGCGAAGACGCCGTGAGCGTCTATAGCATATGTCTAAGTTTGCGATTGTTATTGGCTCGTCAGGATGATACAGGACGCTTTTTGGGCGTCTATATTTGAGAGCGGTGAGTTTACGTAATGGATTTATGTGGAATGCACTGTTTACGAGGGTGGGTTAAAGAGATGAGTAATGGTTGAAGTCTCTATGGAGTTCAACGTTCCGCATGAACCACGGACGGCCAGTAGCTGTTCCCATAAATCGGTTCTGCAGTCTTTGGAGCGTGAGCAACCTGACCTGACCTTTGAAATGTATTTGAAACGCAACGCTCTCATACGACATTATTGGGTATGTGTGGAGAGACGTTAGAAATAACTCTCGAATAGAAGAATACAAACTGTATGTGAATATCATGCAAAATCACCTAAAGAAACTATTATCCAAAAATTAACGTTGCGTTAATAAGCGTGAGCAATCTGACCTTTGAAATGTATTTGAAACGCAACGCTCTCATACGACATTATTGGGTATGTGTGGAGAGACGTTAGAAATAACTCTCGAATAGAAGAATACAAACTGTATGTGAATATCATGCAAAATCACCTAAAGAAACTAATATCCAAAAATTAACGTTTATTTGACGTAGAGCTGTTTTAGAGTTCTTCAGAAAGGTTGAAGTTCCTACACCATGATAGTCTCTAAGAGATCTATGTCGTAGAGTTGACGTCTACGTACTCTAAATATATGACTGTAAGTATTAAATGCAATGATATGCCATAGTTAGACATTAAAATTGTACGACGTTATTTTAATTTCTCATCAATACACGTAATGTCCAATAAATTTTAATTGTACTATAATTTACTTATTGTTTTATTCTAGATCAAGACGAAGAGTCACCTACGCATTAATGTAGAATATTAAAACCCTTCAAGATCTCGATATATTCTTTGATGTATGTCAAGTTTTTTTGTATCAAACAGCTGTTAAACATCACGTCATTTTAATAGAGCGGAGTCAATACAGTAAATAATCAATATCATTTAGTGTAAGTGTTTATCCCAACTCATTTGACAAAAGACATCGACACTAAAGGCAACCGCTACCGTTTGACGCTCACCGACGCTATCTCAAAGGGCTATAATGATCTCAATGTAAGCAGATAAAACGTCCCAAACAACGCGGAGTGGCGAAGTGCATTTACAGCTTCATTGTAAGGTTCAACAGTAAGCTATCTGATAACATGGCACTAAGTGGCCGGGCGCTCGCAACGTCCGACCGCTTGATGAATTATACAAACACCAATCAGTTAATTATTTTATTCACGTCGCTCAACTTCTTATCTGTCTTTGTGTTCGACATAATTGATATGTTAAGTCGATGGAACAATCGGCCCGTCAAGCCGGAGATAGGCTTCGTATACGCATCTCCTTAAAAAGTCCAAAACACCGCTCGGTGTCCGATCAGACCATTTTACGTCTCATTCGACATAAAGAACTATTTTAACATAATACTTCATCCGTTCTTACTATTGTCTGTTATTAAAGCTCATTGATGTCCTTATTAGAAATAAAATCATGACTTAATACGGTTAAGCAATGGTCGCATAATTATAAGATATTGCATGTTTGTACTTTTTTGTTAATACAACTCCATGTTTGCTGACAGCATGAATAAAAATGCAGTTAATAAAACAATACATCACAAAAAATACATATTACCTATCTACGAGAACTTCGTTCATAATATTTAGAGTTTATAAATCACACTTGATAATTTGTGATTAACGTTGGAATCAGTAACGTTTAACACGAAAGTGAAAAATCACATCAGTCCCGAAAGAAGTTATATAATTCACGATAATAATTCATAATCAAATAAATCGATAATTCATTGAATAAATAGATGAATGGAAAATATAGAGAATAACGAAAAATTTTTAATTGCGATTTCCCTTTATTTTAACAGGCAATTAAACAGAAATTTTTAACAGGCATGTTCCCCATATAGTTCAGAATCGGTATTAAATATTGAAGACGATAATAGTGGATTATCTTCAGTATTATGCTGATATAACCTAATACCAAACTTCGGTGTACAAACCACGAGCGGTGAGGGAGCAACTATAAATTTTATATGAAAACTAACATTTATTTTAGTTAAAATAAAATTCAATATACGCTTTAAAAAATAACATCAGGAAACCAGTGTACATCTAGAGAATTCTGGGGATTTGTGTAAATTACTAATCAATATTGGAGCAACGTGGATTTAATCCTTCTCTATAGAATCAGAAAGGAGGCTTTTATTCAGTTGTGTCATACTAGCGGGCTCCAAAAGTATTATTTAACATGGAACTCCCAAATGGAGGTCTAACATGTACCCTTGTGTAAGGAGAGAGACTATCACCTAGTAAAATAGTAACAGTGCTGGTTCACACAGGTAAATGTTCAACAAACTTTAATACTATCCTAAAAATGTATACATTTAAATAAATTTCATACGATTATAAAAATCGTGTTAGCTTTGGATAATTGCCAGTCGAGCATAATTAATAAGTGGCGCACGCGCTAACACCGTAAGTCGTAAACATTCCGCTTCGGATTTATTTGCCTCCATAAGACGCGGCAATTAAGTCATACCCTTTTAAAGTGCCTCTGCTTCGGCCGTCCGAACGACTTAACTTATCTGAAATGCATAGGATTGAATTATTAGTAGCAATTAAAGACGTCTCAAAATATGTGTTATCAATATTTAATACAGTAGCTGCTTATATATTTAAATTTTATGTACGCGTGACTGAGTTCATTATAGAAATATTCTCGGCGTCAATATGGTAATGAGTCTTTAGATTAACCGCTCAATGATTACATTACATTTTTTTTTAATTTTGTTTTTATGTTTTTGCTGTATATATTTGTACTACATATATGTAATTTAATGTGATCACTAGATTTTTGTACTAAATGTCGTGTCAAATGATATTAAGAATTTCACACATCACTCAGAAAGAAATCAGGAATATTTTTTGTTACAAAATAATATCTCTAATTATTACTGTAAAGAGATCGCCGTGTGGTATCCGGCTAAATAGAACAGACATTCCTCATTTCTTACCGAGTTGTCGTTAAAGGTGAGTAAGCCAAGTTGACGTCAGGCAAACGGCTGGTAGTAAAATAACAAGCCAAATAATCTAGCAACATGTATAAAAAACGTTATGCCGACCCCTTTTAGAGTGGGATAAAATGATGATATTACTGTAACCAGAAAACGGATAAGGTTAGGTACAACCTCCTTTCAAATTCAAATTCAAAATATTCCCCATTAAAATAGACTTTTTCAAGTATTTTCTAAATTTGAAATATCTTGCTTAAGAGCTCGATCCACCCATCAAACTCTCTTTACATATCATTCCCTTCCTCTCAAATTCCAATTACCCCATTTTTCGAGATATCCTTATTTTATTTGTTTATTTATTCTTTATTACACACAAAGAAGAATAACATTTACATAGCATATGAATACACAGTAGCTTGCAAAGGCGGTCTTATCGCTTGAAGCGATCTCTCTCCCAGACAACCTTTGATATAACCTTAATTAATTTTTCCTTCTTTTGTCTCAAAATCCCATAATAATCCTTGACATATGATTTTGTTGTTTTTACATAAAATCCTACACTGGATATTTATACAGTAATTACAAAGTGATACTATTGAAATTTGGAGAGTGCATTGCCTAATCTTCATAAAGCCTTCAAAAGCTATGACGGCGATATCAAATATATCCGAGTCACATGTCGATGGCCCGATGGTTCGTAGCGCACAGGAATGCGTTCGGATGGCACCAAGCGGGATAAGTGTTGGATTAATAATTTGTAAATATTAAATATTCATGAGAGCGGCGCACGTCGTACGGGTCAAGCGTTCGTTTGGTAATGCATATTATTAATTCCCGACCGAGACACTCGGATACTGTAACAGATACAATAGTAAGAACATGTTCTTCTGTATGTTTGTAATTAACGGTTATTTCAGAATTTGAATAAAATTGAACAATCTCAGTTATATCTATAACTAAATAATAACCTGCATCAGTTGCGAAATCATTCTTATAATTTAAATCACCATGTTCGCTTTTTTCCCCTGTGCCCAAAGTTTCGAGTGTTTTAAGGTGGTAATAAAAGATCCACACACTATATGCCTCATAAGAGAACTCTATCTCTTTGCGACTGAAGAATCTTTACGTGTTCATATCAGAAATTAAGAGATCCATTCAAGAACAAAAGCTACTAATATAGACCACGTATCATAAAGCATCCGCAATAAGTAAAGAGGCGACGTCCAAAAGAGCCCAAAGAAATGACTAGATCCAAGTGGTACCATATCGTGTAGCCCTCCACCCACAAATCCCTAAGAAGAACGTCACGTTAGTAGAATAAGAAAAAATAATAATATGTATGTTACTCCTGCAGTCGTAATTTAAAATGTATTCTACATAACCATTTAAAAAAATAAAAGTGTAACTATTAGGAGTAATAAGAGAGAACAGAGTTACTTTCATAAGTTTGACTTCATAAATATTTCTCTGTCATCGCATGTATTATAATTTTATAATATCTACTCCTATAATTAAATCATTGCCATTATGAAATTCGGTAAAATTTAATCTTATTCCTCGTTGTAACAAAAACCCCTTTTTTTCTTTGAGAACCTACAATCGGTGTAACAAAAAACAAGTACATAACTGAGGAAGGAGAATTCGCAAACGAATTCGCAGTTAAAGCTTGTTATTTATAATTATAAAATGTTTCTTTAGATTAACTTTAATAATTTAAATTACATAATTCAAAAATATTTCAAACGTTTATATGAAAATTTGCCTCTAATCAAAGGTCATTAATTCAAATTACATATCCAACCCACTATACTAAACTGTGGAAGGCTTAAATTTAAATGCCCAAATATTTCCAAATAAAATAAATTACTGATATTATTAGCGGGTATTAGCTGTCTAATAAAATGAAATTGAATAGTTTTCACCACTTAATAAAGCTTGATATTACAGGCTCGAAATGTTTTGTTTTGAAATACTTTTCTCGTTATGGCCGATATCATCAAAACGTAATAAAATTTGAGAAGCAATGACATAAAAAAGTTAATTGCGTAATATGTAATCAAACACCGGTTGCTCTTATAATATTAAGGTTAAAATGTATTCAAAATTGGATTTTATTCCTTTTTATTATGTGCACTAAATATAAATAGTATACCATAATGATGTTTAAACCATTTATTTCGTTTATAATTATGTTCGATATAGGTTATGATGATTCGTCTCTGACATAAATATGATACATAATAATTGATATCATCATATTGGTGGCGACTAAACTTTTTTCAAAATTAATACTCTAATCTGACTCTCCTAATAAACAAATAACGTATTAAAGATTACTACGCTTTCAAAGCTGAATGGTGAGGCCGGGTGCTTCGCGAGGTAGTCATGGGTTCAAACCAGACACCAATGAGTTGTCTATTTAACCCTTTATGCCTAATTTATATTTGCAATTTATAACATACTTTTCCTTGTAGGAAAACATCGTGAGTAAACCTGCATATCTCTGGAGAATTTCTGGGATATGTGTAACCTACCAATCTGCATTGGAGTACTATGGTGGCTTTAAGCTCCAACCCTTTTCACCAAATAAGGAGAGAAGGGGCCAACAAACAAAAGGTCGTTTACTTTAGTTTACTTTTAAGTGTCATCAATTACTTTTCCTGCCCTTATCCCACTCTAAGTGGGATTGACACAACCCCACCATTGATTGATTGTTTTAACCATGTCGGGATGTGATTCGGCTAGTTATTATACGACCAGCCGCCTGCCTGACGTCAACTAACCTTAGTCACAGTTAGTTTTACAACATCTCCAAAAGATTGTCTATTCTACTCAGCCGGCTACCACACAGCACTTACCTTAGTCGCCTTTTACTACACGTCGGTAAGTAATGAGGGTGGTCTCTTCTACTCAGTCGAATACCACGCGGCACTTATCTTAGTAGCCTTGTACGACATCTTGGTAAGTAATGAGGGTGGTCTATTCTACTCAGCCGCATACCACACGTCACATATTTTTTTAGCTAATCATTTGCTAAAATCAAATATAAGTATATTGTTAGCAATTTTAACATTTGCATAATAAGATAATAATTGTTTTATTAAGTTTAGTGTATTAGGAAATATAAATATTGGCATTAGTCTCAATATTGTAATCTCAACTTAAGAGGGAATTTAAAAATGGAAGAGGAATTCATTTTGGCGGCATTCTGTTCTGACGAAAAATAATTGTTATTAAAGTAATTAAGAGTAATAAAGTTTTTTAAGAATTGTTTTCATATATTTTGGAAATCTTTTCTAAGTATTTTAAAAATATAAATATACATATATTTTTATAGAGTGCTTTTAATAGTATAAAACTAATAAATTGACCGTCGGCAGAGTCTTGAATACCAAGCCTTGACTTACGGTAGCGAATGCAGAGGTGCAAGCGTAACGAATGCGCGTGTGGGCTGGATGCTTTAATACTGATAACTTTCTTGTTAATTTTATAATACATTCCAATAATATCCGCTGGTAAAATATAGTAGAATTCATAAGACATCTAGGAATCCAATCTTAAGACATGCAATAAGTTGAGCACGAGCATAGAAAATTAATCAATATTTTTCATTTCCAAATCAAATAAAAAAAAATTGATTTGAAATTTATAATATTCTCTAATAACTTGCGGAAACTCAAAGAATATTTAAGAATAATCCCACCACATTCTTTTTAAAAAACATGGCGTTATTGAAAATACCTAATAAATAAGAGATAATTAATATCTTAATGAAACTGTCAACTATCTATAAAGTAATTTACGTAATTAAGATAATAAAAGAGTATTTAGCCGATTTCAATGGAAATTCCTTTCCATAAACCAGATTTTGATCATAATTTTAAAATATATTATATTACGAGCGATCAAATTACAGCAAAAAATAGAATATTAGAAAAAGTTGTGAGTAAAATAGTAAATCACTTTTACTACGAGAGTAAGTGGGTGGAGGGCGCGTGCCACTCGTGCCAGAAACAGACTTCATATCACGTGGGCTGGATTGGAAACAGTGTTCGATTTTATTTTATGCTTTTACCTTCAATATAGAGTACAATCTAAACATTTTAAATGGTAATAAATATATAATACCCATCATCATTTTTCTGCCCTTATCCCACTCTAAGTGGGGTTGGCACAACATGTTTTAACCATGTAACCATATGATTTGGCTATTATCGATTAGTCGCCTGCCTGACGTCAATTTACCTTAGTCGTATTTTACGACACTTCGGTAAGAAAGAGGGATGTCTTTTTGACTCAGTCGGATACTACACGGTGGGTCAACTTACCTTAGTCGCCTTTTACAACACCACGGTAAGAAATGAGGATTGTCTATTCTACTTAACCCTAATACCACACGGTGGGTCAACTTTCCTTAGTCGCCTCTTACGACATCTCGGGAAGAAATGAGAGTGACCTATTCTATTCAGTCGGATGACACGCGGTGGGTCGATTTCACCTTAGTCGCCTTTTAAAACACCGCGGTACGAAATGAGAGTGGTCTATTCTACTCAGCCTGATTTGATTGTAATTAAATGATGGGTATTAAATATTTATGCGCTAATCTCAGGAACTACTGGACCAATTTGAAAAATTCTTTCAGTGTTAGATATTCCATTTATTCAGGAAGGCAATTCGAAATTATTATCATATACCATACGACATAAATACCCAACAGTCGTAATGACATTAACAATGAATAGACCGCTAAAACAATAATTTCCCGACCCCAACAGTTAAACTATGTGTGGACAGTGTAAACGAATAAAACCGTCATAAAAATATGAAGTCGCACCGCGTGGACATGTAACTAGACGAGCTGAACAATATCATCAGCATACGATGTTAGGCGAGACGAGGTTCGGGACGCGCCACGACCGGCCGCGGCGCCAACGCTGGCCGCGCTGCGTTTCGTTGACTTATGGCCGTTGTAATGTATCGCAATGCCTCTATCGCTCATGAATATTTATCGAAAAAAATATGTTCGTATTAATATATAATGTCGTCCGCGCTCTCGTACATGCGCGCATATTAAAGCAATAAATATATCACGAAGGCCATTAACTCTGAATATTACTGTGTAATTATTTTATTTTTTGTAAATAAAATGGGACGGCCGTTCTAATAAGCACATTAGGGATGCTATTAACCGCTTTGAAGAGACTCCAAATGTATGTAGCTCGCTGCAGGCGAGGAATTACTTATCCGGCTCGATTGGATAAGCAATATTTCAAAACGGCAATATCGCACCGGGCTATTAACCGTAATGTACGTGACTTGGCCTAGAAACAATAAAATGTCGCGCATAAACGGTGGAATAAATAAAAGAGATTTAGCAATAGCTTAAAATAACAGCCGGGCGTTAAATACTTCAGTTGTTCGAATAATTAAAACGTATCCTTGGAAACTTTACGAGCAATCATAGCAATAAAATTGATGAAAAATAGCTTTCATCGTTAATGCAATTTAAACGCTCCCATTGCTGAACCAACCTCTCTCAAACTCTATTAGTAGTCACAATTCAATATGTAACGAGGCATGTATTTTTACCTCATAAACTGGATCTTGTTTGCGTTCGATTAATTTAAATATAAAAAAAAATTAAAAGCCCATAAAAGAGAACGTATGTACAATTTTTTAATCTGTATCATTTAGAAGCGAAGGCGATCCCGTACTCTCAGCTTCTCGTGTCTAATAAAATACATTTAGGTTGATCATTAAAAGAATATTTTACCGCGTTTTAAATAGTTAGATAGTAATCAGGTGAAAGTGACCTTAAATTGGATTCGTTACTAGCTTATAGGCATGTCGTGAAACTAAATACCTCGTAGGGTTTATAGGCTACTACGTAAATTAAACGTATCAATAAAGTTAATACGAGAAGAGACGTGAATTTTTGTTAGATAGATTTGAATACAGCAATAGATTTTATTTAAAACTTTTTCATAGAAATAAGAATAATGATTAAGTTATAATTAACTTAAGAGATAAGATGTGGGTGAACTGTTTCAGAAATAGACAGTTGAAAACATTACTTTATATTACATTTTAACAATAGTCTTTAACTGACTAGATGCGACAAACAGATGTTTTTAAGATTACAATATAATTTATATGTAATGGAGTTCAACCAATGAAACATGAGCAGATCACCCCGAAATCTAAACTTATTACAAAACAAAGTCCTCAAAAGCTGTCTGTGTGTGACCGATTTCCTTATAATCTACTAAACGAGTTTTTGTACTGTTTTTAATAAAAAAAGCAATTCTTCCGAAAAGCTTCAGTTACTAGTACATAACCGTTTTATGTAAATTGTGTTGTAAGTCTAAAAAACTCGTCTGTAGGAGGCTTTACTCGCGTGCGTCGTGCATACTAGCAGAGATACACTGAAGCAATGTACTAAAAAATAGTAGAGCTAAAAAATACTACAAAAAAGTACGCGAGAGCATGTTTCTATCTCTTATGGTTAGCCCAAGATAACTATTTTTAAGGTCGAAATTTCATATATAAACAAACGGGTCACATCGCGATAATCTCGAGTTACCTTTGTATAAGGTTCGACGTTTCGGTAGAGTTGCATCCACCGTGGTCACAAACTGACCTAATTTAAAATCTACCGTCAAAATTTCAATTAGGGGAAAAAATTGTGACAATGATTTCGTTGAGTTTAGTAGATTTTGTGAAAATCATTCACATACAGACACAGCTTCGGACCCTTTGTTTTATAATATGCATAGACATTTTTCTCGATATTACTGGCATTATGTACAATTTGCTCACCCATCTGTTATATGAAATAAAACAAAAGCGCGATTTTTTTATTTACACCAAAAATGTAGAAGTTATATCTACCTTAATTAGGACTATACAAATGTACCATCAATGCGTGATTATGAAATTGAGATAAAATATTGTTTACCTCAAATTCATAATCAGTTACAATGAACAGAGTACCAATCGGTATATAGTGAAGCAACAAGACGTAGCAGAACAAAAATATAAACAGTCGACTCTCCATTAAGAAACCGTGTCGTCGTCTTAATGAGGTCGATACGTCTTCCCGTGTGCATTATGAGATCAAACGAGAGGTCAAAGTCATTAAATTATTAATTTACAAGCCTACCCAATTAAATGCAATTTACATAATTTCAAACGTATCCAATATTTCGACGCCGGCAACGAAAAGATTTATACAAGAATTAGTTCGTCAATCTGTTATCAGAACTATAATTCCGAGTATTATTAACGAAAAATATTTTACGAGATTTATTTAGTTCCCGAGATTTATTTATTCAGTTCCCGCCGCAATAACGCCGCGTAAAGAGCTCATGGATAAGAGCCACGTATGGGCTTGAAACTGGTCGGGCTCATCCGATAAAATAAGACGTAAGTATAGCCAGTTTCTATACATTAATATTGAGTATTATTTATGTGAAAATACTCCGCCGTGTGGTATCTAGCTGAGTAGAATAGACCAAGCTTTTTTCTTATCGAGGTGTCGTAAAAGGCGACTAAGGTAAGTTGACGTCAGGCGGCCGGTCGTTAAAACGCAGCCAAATCATGTGACAGCAAGTTTATAACATGTTGTGCCGACCCCACTTAGAGTGGTATAAGGGCAGGAAGATTTAAGTGAAAATACTACACAATTATAGTACCTCATCTCCGCTATTGTACCAATCGATACCATAGACAAGCATGCTCAACTTTTTTAACGATTCGGCCAAACGAACGATACGAAAGTGTATGGCGGGCCACTACAGTATATTATACAGTATTTTAACTGTGCAATTCAATTAGCATATTATGAAAAATAACTGTCAAAATATTTAAAAAAACAATGTGGTAGGTCTATGCTCCAAAAGGAGGGAGGAGACCTATGCTAAGCAGTGGGATAGTAACACGCCGTTACTTTTACTATGCTAAATAAATATTTCTCGTGTGTGTTAAGGGTTTAACATTTTTTCTACATGTTGACAATATTCTATGATTCCATATAATGAGCATAAGGCTGAGCAAGGCTGAGCCATAGACCATCTTACTTTTTTCTGCGAATTTTGAAAATGTACCTAAATTAAAGCCGAAATGAAGGCCAATTCTTTTGTCGTGGTGAAACTGGCGGCGTGTCAAATATGAGTTAAAATAATAAGCGTTTAGTTTTATTTTGGGATAGTGCCAGGTGAAAATATCTGTTTCTGCTGACATGCGAGTCCTAATTACAAAATACCTGTGATTTCAGTCGATATACAAATAAACCAACAGCAATAATATGATAAAATATTTTCCTTGTCGAATTTCGTGCTATGACAAAACGGAAACGAATATTTTCATCTACTAAAATCGTGTCGTAGAAAAATAAACAATATCAACACCTTATTATGAAGAAACCGTCCTTATATATCATAGTCTTTGGTGACTTTTGTTTCAAAACATTTAGCCACAGCAGCTTTTACCAGTATAATAAGACCAATGTAGTACGCACTTAATGATGTAGATAAATTTCGTGAAATTTTTAAAATATGTCACACCGTAGCGTGATGATTCAAATGTCCAAATCTATCTGTCGAAAGACGGGAAAGCACCTCATTTATGTCTATAATGATAGAAGCTATCAATAAGCTCTTACCATTCTATTATGAATTTAAAAAATAAATACAATCTATTTAGAAAATGTGTTCCAAGAATTTAAACGAAGCAATATAATATATCTGCAAGTATATCTCGCTATAGTGGCAACACTAATTACAGATCGGGTGATGTTCATATAAATATAATCCGTTGTGAATGGCTCCACTCATTTGTAGTCTGCGGACGATTGTCATGTACTCATATTAATATCGATGAATAAGAAATTCGTTATAGATGGGTTACAAGGCTGGCTATTACCGACTGATCAGCCGCTGCATCGACAAGAATGAACTACCATACTCGATGTTTTACTGGTATATATATGTTTGTCTACAAGTTAGCCGTGTATGGTAATCATTTATTGCGTTTGATATATGTTGCCTGTCTTGCAAACTGTCGTCATAAATACTTGCTTTATGATAGAGTACCATCATTTTAGAATGTCGTAAATGTTTTAAATTGGAGCAATTTTTTATGTCGAGAGAAAAATGGTGAGACAATTCTTGTGTCTTCTTGTGTCTCAAATATCTGCAATTTTAATTAATAAATATTCAACAATAACAAGATTGACCTTTGCACTATTTATCATATATTTTGTTGGAATAATCCAATTTTCAAAAGTCGTACAAAAAATAATTGATCATAAATTAATAAATGCTTCAAATTAACAAACAACATTAAGATTTAAGAAATTATTTTTTCAATTTGAGCTTGTATTTTTTTTACTAGCCAAACTGATAGACGTTCTGTATTGTTTATTGATTAAGAAAATTTTCTCTAATTCTAATGTCCTGTTAAAATTACTTTTTTGACAATGATAAACATAACATAAAAAGAAAAAGCGAAATTTTTTCTACCATAGATCACTATATAGGTTGATCAATCACCAACGAGAATAGAGATTAGATATATTTAAATTTAAATTTAGAACTTTTGCATACATAAACTTCTTTGCTATCTGTTTTGTATATGATACACAATAGCTACCTATGCATTGCAATCCTTGAGCTATTAATCTCTCTATTCCGTAACAAAACAGATATAGATTCTACATTATTTATCTAGCTTAGCGTAATTAAAGATATATTACGAGCTTACTGTGGTCAGTGAGCGGCTACACTCGCCGACAGATCGTGTTCGCAAACGAAGCGTGCGGCGAACAGCGCGGGGGGTCTGCGCCGGCGATCCATCACGAGCACCGAAACTATACGGCTACATCCAATAATCGATAATCGATTATTAAGTAAAATTAATTTTATTGGATAATGGTGGGTCGTGAGTGCGCGCGAGCAATATTACTATTAGTTGGTGCACAGAGCGGCCGCGCCCGGCTGCCAACTAAAGACTTATTTAGACCATAGAGTACTAACTATAGAGTTTTCACTCGAGTTGAGAGAAAGCCAGTGGCGTGCACAGAGTTTTTGTACAGGGTAGATAAAATATTACATGTTACTATAAAAGTGATATAATTTTCTACCGCGAACGGTCTATCGGTCTAAAAAAGACGTTAAATAGGATAAGCTATTAACTTACCAAAAATACGTTCCGTTTTGTCGATTTAATAATTACCTACATCATTCTTTTTACGCGATTGATTTTCCACCTAAGATATAGATTTACTAATACTAAATTAGAAATATTAATTTGCAGTATTTGTAAACTGTTTTACAATAAATTGCCTTTTTTCAACAAAAGATAATTTACAAAATGTGTTATTTCTAATTTTCTCCATACACACGCCACCACATATTTCAGACAATGTCTATGAAAGCGAATGCGATTTATTATTCATCTCTCTTTTTTCCTCCGTGTGGTATCCGGTGGAGTAGAATAGATCATCCCCATATTTTAGTAAAAGGCGACTAAGGTAACTTGACGTCAGGCATGCGGCCAGTAGTAAAATACGTAGCCAAATCATGTTACACACACAACACCGACCCCACTTAGAGTGGGATAAGGGCAGGAGGATGATGATGATAGTATTAACAATAGAGTTATTACCAGAGTAGAAAGAAATGAGATTATCCATCTCTCTTCTTTATGTGCGATTAGACAAAGATAAATATATGAAGTTTCAATTACCCTCTCATTATTTGTTGCGACTCTCACAGGCGTGACTTACTCTAGTATAATAACTTTATGCGAGCAACGCGTCGTGATCTCACAAAGGCACTGCTAAATGCTGGTAACGAGTTAATTATTGTTTTTGTTGTCGATTATGCATACTTAATACTAATTAACTAAATTTCATTTCAGTGTAATAGCTATAAGTAACTTTTGTAACTTATAACGGTTATAATCATCATCCAACCCTTATCCCACTCTAAGTGGGGTCAGCGCAACATGTTACAAATATGTTGTCATATGATTTGGCTATGTATTTTACGACTGGCCGTCTGCCTGACGTCAACTTACCTTAGTCGTATTTTACGACAACACGGTAAGAAAGAGGGTGGTCTATTTTACTCAACTGGATACCACACTGTAGGTCAACTTACCTAAGTCGCCTTTTACGACACCTCCGTAAGAAATGACGGTGGTCTATTCTACTCAGCCGGATACCACACGGTGGATCAACTTACCTTAGTCGCCTTTTACGACATCTCGGTAAGAAATGAGGGTGGTACTTTTTTATTCAGCTAGAAAAAATAATTATGCTCGGTAAATACCGTAAATGAAGCCGTTATAATATACATACTGAGATATTTGCGAAGGTTTATCTATCTGTATGTCTATCTCTGTATGTTTATCTCTGCCTGTCTGTACTGCTTTCACGGCTAAACCAATTCTAACGAAAAAATTTGCCATCTATAGGTAATTTAGGAATAAAACAAAATTAAGAAAATCGCGGGTACAACTCATTAAAAATTGATTGTAAATATTTGATAAATGTAAGTTCATATTTATTTCAATACCTATAATATAATCATTTGTTAAAAGTTAAATAAATAATTGAAAAGATTATATATAATCAGAAAACGTGATTTGTAAAGTTAGAAAAAAGACATATTTAACTAAATAAAGGAACATAGCTCTGAACATAGACTGGCTCGTTGGCGCAGTGGGTAGTGACCCTGCCTTCGGCACCACGGGTCGCGGGTTCGATTCCCGGCGAGGGCCAACATTTTCAATAAATGAATTTGTTGGTCTTTGAGCCTAGGTGTGTATTTGTATGTATTTAAAAATATATAATTATTTATATTAACTAGTTGTCTGTCACCCATAACGCAAGTATTAAGTTACTTACTTTTGGGACGGACGACCGTGTGTGTAAGTGTCCCATATATTTATATTTATTTATAGCATAATTTAACTTTTTTATTATGTCTAGTCTTGTCTATTATTAAAGCCTTTGATAACAACTATCGCACAAAGGAGGTATAATGGTCACTAATGGCCTTTACTGGTTGTCGAACTTACGTCATTTTCTTGCAGCATTGCCGATATAATAGTTTCCATTTTAGTCATCTATTGACCTAGATCACCTATAAGCACATAGGTATCATATAGGTATACAAGGCAATATTTGACCATAATGAACTTATATTGTTTTTTTTTCCTCCTGCACTTATCCCCCTCTAAGTGGGGTCGGCACATGTTATAAAATGTTGTCACACTTTGGGTACGTATTTTACGACCGGCCACCTACCTGACGTCAACTTACATTAGTCATATTTTACGACACCTCGGTTAGAAAGAGGGAGGTGGGGGCTGTTCTACATAATCGGATATCACACGGTGGGTCAACTTACCTTAATCGCCTTTTACGACACCTCGATAAGAAATGGGGTGGTCTATTCTACTTAATCAGATACCGCACGGTGGGTCAACTTACCTCAATCGCCTTTTACGACACCTCAATAAGAAAGGGGTGGTCTATTCTACTTAATCGGATAACACACAGTGGGTCAACTTACCTTAATCACCTTTTACATCACCTCGGTAAAAAATGAGGTCGGTCTATTCTACTCAGCCAGATACCACACGGCGGAACATAATGAGCTTATGACTTGATAAAATAAATGATAAATGTCTTTCCAAAGAAAACAATCAAATCTTTTAAAAAGTGGAGGCGGGCCATGCACAAAACAAAATGATACGATACAATTCATACGTTTTAGTAGTAAGTAAGCTGAAGTAACTCTTATCAAACAAAACAAATTTAAGAGCGAACAATGATCTAGTGTAAGTTATATGTGTGGCCGACCGATCGGAGCCACTTTATAATGAACGGATTCTTGTAATAGTTGTATCAAAATAATGTAAAATTAATAGACTAAAAATAACGTAAAAATAATATACCTAATAACGTAAAAATAATGTTATATATCATCATCATCCTGCTGCCCTTATCCCACTCTAAGTGGGGTCGTCAAATGTTACAAACATATCGCATGATACATCATGATGTCGCTACGTATTTTACGACAGGCCTGACATCAACTTACCTTACTCGTATTTTACGACACCTTGTTAAGAAAGAGAGTAGTCTGTTTCACTCAACTGGATACCACACGGTGGTTTAACTTACCTAAGCTATGTCACAGCTGCAAATAGACCTCCTCTCTAGTTCTGCAAAGAAGGTTGGTCTAAGTTCCAAAAGTTTAGACCCATCACGCTGCTCAAACAAATTCCAAGAAAATCTTTATTCAAAGCCTTTTCACAAGCGCTTTTTGAGTCGTTAAGGATATGATTTATGAAGTTACCACTAATTCGGAATACTGCTCTTACCAAGAAAAACCAGTAAGAAACTCCGCGGTCAATCTATTAAACATTTTCAATTTACATTGTTAATCCGTTATCGTGAATGAATCTCAATTCAAAATTCAAAATCAATTCAAAATATTCTTTGTTCAAATAAACTTGTAAACAAGTACTTTTGAATCGTCAACTCTACTGCTGGTTCGGAAAGCTATTCCTACCGAGAAGAGCTAGCAAGAAACTCGGCGGTTGCTCTTTCTCAATCTAAAAGGATTTTCAAATGCGGATTGATAGGTTACAAATATCACAAGAATTCTCCAGAGATATGCTGTCCAGTTTCCAAAAAAATATCCAAATATAATCAAATATACTCGTACATTGAAGTGCAATGTTTTTTGTTGTATCTATTAAAATTTATGGTCAGTTACTATCCTTCTGTTTGGTATAGGCCTTCTTTCTTCGTTTTTGGTTTTTTGTAAGTTGAAGCTAATGCCTAACACGCTGATACAATGCGAATGGTTACATATGTCCCAAAAATAATCTAAGAAATATACAGATTTCCTCACAACGTTCTCCTTAAACGAAAAGCGTTTTATAAATTGTCAATTAGACACACACACATTTTAACACAATAGCTTATTAGTTTGCCACGGGTTTTGAGCCCGTAACCCTTTGTAAAAAGTCACATAGTGTAACCATTCGACGATCACATCTTTAAGTGTATTGAACTCGCAAACAATTTCTCTAAAATATTAGTAAAATGAAAACATTTCGTACTAAATGTAATCAGCTTTTTTATATTTCTTCATTATCTTAACTAGCAGACCGCTCCGGCTTTGCACGGGTATAAAAAAATGACAAATGAGAAAAAGGAAATGACAAAAAATGCTTTTAGGGGTTATCTATAAGAGAGAGACATATACCATCGCGGACTTTTCTGTAGACCTTTTCAAGGTGTACAAATACTTAGAAGATTTAAGCATACATAGGGATAAAGGGACAAACAAAGAATGTGACTTTGTTTTATACTATGTAGTGATAAGCAATTCGGCAAAAGTCATAGTTCGTGGGTCGTAGCATATAAATGACAGTGTAATGGCCGCCATAAAGTGGCGCAGGCGCGCGTGTGGCCACCGTTACTGTCGCACAACAATGCCTTACTGATATAAAGAAAACATTTTTTATTTAAATTCCATTATGCATACATATGATCATATAACTGTATCGTATAGACACATACATTACATGTTACGTACATTCGTATACGTACGTATACAAAATTTTACCAAAGCTTTATTTCATATTAGTACGTTGTAAAATTCTATAATTGAAAAAAAATATACGAAAGAAAAATCAGTTATGGAAGAACACAATTTCGCTCTTTCAGTAACAAGATTCTTTAAATATCAAAGGTATGTTATTACAAAATATCGTAAATTTTAAGATTCGAATATTATTTTTTTTGCGTTCATAATTAACTTGCTGTGCATACTTCGCCTACGTGAAAATGTGTATTTAATCAAAATTTTGAACTTATTACTTATTGAGAGTTAACCATAAGAGATAGAGATATACTATAGTAGACTTTTCTGTAGTATTTTGGTATATCTACAATTATCTAGTACATTACTATAGTCATTAGTGTATCTTTATTGGTTTACTCAGCGCACGTGACAAAAGCTTCCATCAGGCGAGTTTTTCTTCAACTGCGACCTTCTCAACACAATTTATATAAAACTGTAATGACATTAACCTAAACCTTTTGCAAGAATTGCACTACCTTTTCGTAGAATCCGTACAAAAATATATTCAGTAGATTTTGGGAAAATCGATCACATGCAGACGGACAGCTTTCGGGAACTTTTTTATAATAAGTATTAAATAAGTTATAACTTTAAAACACAATTGTTACGTTGAAAACGATTGTATTTGTAAAACTACCGTATAAATAAAAAATAAGCTCACTTTTGAGAATACACTACATTCATAAACAAAATAAATCATTAAGAGAATCATGGAAACATGTACCTAGTAGTTTTGAAATATTTGCTAGAAGTACATTCTACTGCAAAAAGACAAGCATGCAAATTGAAGTCATTAACTTCAATAGCACGTGGCCCAAAGTTATTGTAACATGAACGTATTACGAATAAGATAGATGTCGTTCAGTTATTTCTCATTTGCAGCTTTTGTAACACTGAACCGACCGTCAGAGAGCAATAATTAAGAATATTAATGACACTAGGCTCTATAGATCCAGAAACATTTCATCCACTATAAATCAGTGCGTTATGCCGACATAGTCGGTAGTGTTTCCAATTAATTAGCGACATCAATGGAGCCGGCAAGATCACGGCACGATCAATCTATAGGAAAACAATTACGATGGACGCATACTTATGGAAATGATGACGAAACATAACTTATATTAGATGTGTTTTTATTATGCTTTTAACAAAATTACATGTCTCTGCTTCTTACCGTTGAGCAATTCCCTCGTCTAGAGCCAATCCTTGCAACAGCATCAGGTCATGTTTATCATAAACATGCATTGTCATTGGGGACTGGAGCAGTATGTGAAATTAAAACCTGAATATAGTATTATGATCATCATCTTCCTGCCCTTATCCCACTCTAAGTGGGGTCGGCACAACATGTTATAAACATGCTGTAACATGATTTGGCTGCGTTTTTACGACCGGCCGCCTGCCTGACGTCAACTTACCTCTGTCGTATTTCACGACACCTCGGTAAGAAAGAGGGTGGTCTATTCTACTAAACCGGATACCACACGGTGGGTCATCTTACCTTAGTCGCCTTTTACGACACCTCGGTAAGAAATAAGGTTGGTCTATTCTACTCAGCCGGATACCACACGGCGGGTCGACTTACCTTAGTCGCCTTTTACGACACCTCGGTAAGAAAAGAGGGTGGTACTATTCTACTCAGCCGGATACCACACGGCTAATAGTATTATGATAACAATAGAAATGGTTAAAGTGGGTTAACCTTTAAAGCTAGACATATGCTGTCGCGGACTATTATTTAGAACTTTTATAGAAAAACAATTTTGTAATACATGATTTTTGAATAACTATTACCGTTTACTCAGCGCACGCAAGGAAAGGTATAGATTTTGCCGTTTTCGTAATATTTCTTAGTGCTGCTCCTCTCCTATTCATCTTATCGTGATGTTATATAACCTATAGCCTTCGTCAATAAATGGAATATCTTACACTGAAAGAATTTTTCAAATTGGTCCAGTGGTACCCGAGATTAGCGCGTTCAAACCATCAAACAAACAAACTCTTCAGCTTTATATATTAGTATAGATAGCAGAAACATGTTTTCTTGAACAGCAAAATGTATCTTGTTCCGACTATGAAACTTCTATTTATCATTAGCAATCAAATCGCCGCGGTAGCTTGATTAACCGCCCGCGTTATCGTTAGAGATTGCTGACACGAGCTGACATCGACCAACTGACACCACTTGCTAGTCCACCATTCGTCATACCGGTTACCTCTACACGTACTTGAAACCTCATCCTTTATATTTAACACTAGCTATGTCAGCAACTTCGCCCGCGTGGAAATTAGTGTCACAATTTTTTTCCCGAATTATTATTATTAGGTACTAGAAAAAAATATAACTAATTATTAGGGCTGGCGAGTCTTTTTTAAAATGATTAATTAATAATCAAAAAACAGTTAATTATTGTAATAATTATTAATTATTAATAATTATTCTACCAGATGACCTTAATAGTATGATAAAATTGTACAATTTATTGCACATACATTTTTTTATAGAATATATTACAATTAAACAAGAATATATTATAATCAACATATAATTAATATATTATAATTAATATAGCAATTTATCGTGAGTTTATTATAAGAGATTTCTTAATAACTCGTTACTTAGCGCACGCAAGGAAAGCTATAAATTTTGCCGTTTTCGCAACATTTTTACATTGCTGCCCCTCGCCTATCTTAGCGTGATGTTATATAGTCTATAGCCTTCCTCGATAAATGGACTTACACTTAAAGAATTTTTCAAATCGGTCCAGAAGTTCCTGAGACCAGCGCGTTCAAACAAACAAATTCTCCAGCTTTATATATTACTCTAAATCGCAATCGCCAGCGGCTCCACCCGCTTGGAAAGATTAATACCTTAATATAGTCTTTTGATAACCATAAAAATGGTTAAATTGGGTCAACCTTAAAAGCTCGACATATGCTGTCACGGACTTTTATTTAGAACTTTTAGAGGGGAACAATTTTGTAATACATGATTTTTGAACAACTTTCACCGTTTACTCAGCACATGCTTCCTTGGCAGCATCCTTAAATTTTGCCGTTTTCGTAATATTTTTTATTGCTGCTCTATTCATCTTAGAGTTATTAAATATAATATTAATACATTCAAACAAACTGTTCAGCTTTATATATTAATATAGATATAGTATAGATGAATTAATTTGTAACCGGTCTTTCGTATAGTATCACTTATCAATCTGGATTTGACAAGTTGTGTAATTACTATTCTCTCAGTTTCTTAACACGCTGCATAAACGTAATCTAGATGTCTCGCAAGTAATGTTTAGTAAATTCAAAGATGGGTAATCGAGATTGCTTGCTTGTAAGAAATGAGCCAGTGTTGAAAGATTCTTACCGAAAACATGTGGTAAAAATCTTGGCTAACCATTTCGACGCTCTTATTTGATTGAATATGAAGTTAACATAGTAATTTGAAGTTATTGCTCAATATGTCATATTTGTAAGCTGTGATGGCCTAGCGGTGCGACCGTGTGAATCTCTAGAGACGATCATGGGTTCAAACCCGGGCAGACACCAATGAGTTTTTCTATTAAAAAACTTATGTGTCTAATTGATAATTGCAATTTATCACACGCTTTTCGGTGAAGGAAAACATCGTGAGGAAACCTGCATATCTCTAGAGAATCCTAGGGATATGTGTAACCTACCAATCCGCATTGGAGCAGCGTGGTAGGTCTTAGCTCCATCCCTTCTCTCCAAAAATGGAGCGAGGAGGCCTATGCCCAGCAGTGGGATAGTAACAGGCCGTTACTTATGTCCTATTTAATTGTTTGTGTTATATATTCTGTAAGAAAAATTTGACGTGCAATAAATTTTAGAATCATATCATACTTTTTAGGTAATCTGTTAGAAATTTCTGGATTAATTAATCATTTTAAATAAGACTCGTCAGTAGTTATAATTCTTTATAGTAATAATTGACTACATTAATGGGACATGGAGCATATTATAAAATTGAAGATTATTTGGATCATAAAAAAGCCTGGATTTGAATATTTTCGGCTTCATACAGGACTGCGCTTTCATTATGTAAAATTGAAAATGTTTAAAAGATTGACCGCCGAGTTTCTTTCTGCTTGTTCTCGGTAAGAGCAAAATTCCGAACCAGTTGCACCTTCATTAATCATATTGATCCTTGACGATTCAAAAGTGCTTGTAAGAGCTTATTTGAATAAAGATTATTTTGATTTGATTATTTTAATAATTTCTGTCGATAGTCTAAAAGTAACGGTCTGTTATTAGCCCACTTCTGGGTATTGACCTCCTCTCTCCTTTTTGGAGAGAAGGTGCTCTAAATCGAATTGGTACGTTACACATATTCCCAGAAATCTCTCGCTGTCGGTCTCACCGCTGGCCTATCACAGCTTTATACCGATAGTCTAATCAGGTGATAACTTGCCAAATTACTCACAAAACCCGCATTAAATGCGAAAAAAAAAATTCCGGTCAACCAGGTACAATGCATACATAACCTAACTAGGTAGAAATTACTCTGCCATATGTCTTCTAAATTATCACGATTCATCTCATATATAATTAACTTCAAGTTATAAATAATGTTTAAATATATTGGAAAAAATGTATGTCAAAAAATATACCTGCAACGTTGTTCTGGTTAGTGAACCTGCTTATAATAATGTCGCCACACTATCTGATAGAAAAGCGGCAGCAAACCCGGCTGAACGACTTGCGCTATATAATTATTGCAACAAAACTTCATAACTTCACTCCGGTTCTGCCCCTTCAAATAAGAATGAGAGATATTTCAGGCCCAAGTTGTCGCTTAATTACACGTTGCCCGGGAACTGCTAATAGAATTTAATTGCAGTTTCGTATCAGATTGGCAATTCTCGAAGCTTGGGCGAGATTATGAGCAATTTAACAGCATATAAATCAACATAGAATTATGAATATTAAATGCCTCATACAATTCAAATATATTAGCCGTGTGATATCCTGAGTAGAATAGACCAACCTCATTTCTTTCCGAGGTATCGTAAAAGGCGACGAAGGTAAGTCGACCCGCTGTGAGGTATCCGGCTTAGTAGAATAAACCAACGTCATTTGTTACCGAGTTGTAAAAGGCGATTAGGGTAAGTCGACCCACCGTGTGCTATCCGACTGAATAGAATAGACCACCCTCATTTCTTACCGAGTTGTCGTAAAAGGCGACTAAGGTAAGTCGACCCGCCGTGTGGTATCCGGCTGAGTACAATAGATCAATCCCATTTCTTACCGAGTTGTAGTAAAAGGCGACTAAGGTAAGTCGACCCGCCGTGTGGTATCCGGCTGAGTAGAATAGACAGACCTCATTTCTTACCGAGTTGTAAAAGGCGACTATGGTAAGTTGACCCACCGTTTGGTATCGGGTTTAGCAGAGTAGACCGCGCACTTTCTTACCGAGGTGTCGTAAATACGACTAAGGTAAGTTGACGACAGGCAGGCGGCCGATCGTATAAACGCAGCCAAATCACGTGACAGCATGTTGCCGACTCAACTTAGAGTGGGATAAGGGCAAGAGAATGATACAATTCAAATATATCTACACATTGGTACAAACTAGTTTCAAAGTATTTTTTTTTTTTGCTATTATAAAGAACAACCAAAAGGAAGTACTTTTAAAGTATTATTAATACTAATTTTTGTCGTGAAAAAATAAACGCTGTTTTCTATATCTTCACTACAACGTTATTAGTATTTTAAACACCAGATGGACATAAATCGCTGCCATCAGATGACCTGTTTACTCACTTGCAGCAATTCCAATAAAAAAGAATATAACACTGATATGATCATCTTTATCATTTAATGCTACTGAGCTTACATTTAAATCAAAAACTGCTGAGCTAGAACATCGATCACTTTGATTTAGTTCAAATAATAAATTTATAAAGGTCACGTCGTACCGCAATGCTATTAAATCTCCTAAGATACACTTAACTTTTTTAAACCTATTTAATATGTATGTTCTTAGTGATAAATGTAAACTAGTATAAGCATCTGTATTTAGCTGTAGTTAACTAACTTAATAAAGACTGTGCCACACTTTAATTTACAGGCAGGGTAGTGGTGACTTTAATTGCCTTACAGGCAAGGTGGTCGTGAACGTATCCAATTTTCTCACCACCGAACCACTTAAAAAGCCCCAGTGACTCACTCAAAACTGAAAAAAAAGTTTTAGTTATTTAAAATCTATATTATAGCATAGCTTTCAATGTAGCACATGCAATGATCCGTTAGTGCAGCACACGAACGGGCTTGTTACGGCCATTGTGCGGTGTCGGCCGCCGTTGTCCGATGATACATTATTTTTATAACAATAAATCGTTGTAAGTAAAGCACCGCACTGCGCCGGTGGTCCATACTATTTGCCACACGCTCGCTCGCCCTGTGCGTACGGCTTAAGACAACATTTCATCTACATTATGGACTGAAATTAATTTGTTTGCTTACCAGTTTATGTTGTATTAACATTCGTTAAAGTAAAAAATAAATTTGCTTTGCTAATAAGTTCATATTTACATTATAGGTCGTTGCTAAAGGCAAAGTTACAATGGAAAATTAAATTACCTTTTTTATTTATTTTATACAGATTAAATCAAGAAAGCGTAATTCATTATTGGTGTTATTATATAAAATAGAAGTGGCCCTTATACGATATATTGTCTTACTTGCTTTGCGATTTTATCGTTGAGTCTATCTCTTGACGATGTTTTGGTTACGGGGCGAAACAATTGTTGAGATTGTGGTGGTGAATGTGTGCAGTGCTTGTGTATTGTTGTGTTATCTTTGGTGGGTAGTGCATGAGTTTTTACAAATTATGCATTTATCAGGAATGAGAACGAATAGTACACTCTACATTTTTTTTTATCGCGGTCTCTAGCAAAATAATATTTTCATTACTTTTGTATTTTGGACCTCCATCAAGTAACGCCTAATTCTATAAATTACTATACATTGTAATTTTGATTATTCAAGTATTTATTTATTTTCATTTTGCTAAAATTTGTTTTTATTACAAAATATATTACATCTTTATAAAAAACACGAATAATTTCTCAAATTTAATTTCCATATTAACAATTAGACAATAATTTTTGGTGTAAAATTTAACTTACGATCTTCAGCGTAGGGATGTTCTTATTTTAATTCTTCCTTAGGAAAGGAATTAAAAATATATATTTTATTATTATTATTGATTACATTGGTTTAACAATCATAATGTGATTAAAGGAAATCACTTATGATGTAAGTTAAAAAATAAATTTATGTAGTATTCTTATTTCTGCAACAAACTCCTAGCTTTTATTAGAAGCTGATTACGGCTTATTATTAAAACCTTTTTTGTACCTTTCTAAAAAAATTAGATTTGGTTTTAGTAGTCTTTGTCCTTTTTTAAATTATCTATATTATCTTTTAACTGGAACATTTAAAGATATACGTAATCCTTCCCTGTGTGAGTGATCGTAAAAATTAATAGCTCGGGACACAAAGTATTTAATTTGTTTTTTAATTAGTGGATGGTGTCGATTCAGTCGCCACAGAAGATATCAGCGATAAGCCGAAAGTACAACTAGTAATAAATTACTTCTTATATCTATCTGAGATAACATGCCGCCTAGTTGTCGATGTAGCATTTCGAATAAGGGATTACAGGTATTTTTTAATGATGACACGCTTTTTCGCTTGACTATGTTATCCGATAATCTTTAATGGTTCAGCGTAAAATGAGGAACGTAACGAATACTAACATTACTTTGTGAAAAGCCACAAATTTTTTAAGTTGAACTGATAGCCAGCAAAGAAACACTGATTACGCAATCATTACTTTTGTACAATAATCATTAATAACATTATTCAAAGCGTTTTGTACATCTCTATACACCGATCTTGTGGTTCAAATCCTATACTACTATCCTACTAATATTATAAATGCGAAAGTTTTTGAGTATGGATGTATGTTAGTTACTCTTTCACAGCGATTCCGCTGACCCAATATCTATCAAATTTGACACCATCATTCCTTATATACCGGGGTAATGTTCCTTCTACAAGCATAGGATAACATTGAAAAGCGCTATCTGTTATCAAACGATAATCTCGCGACAACAGTCCACGCAAAAGAAGTTGCGAATAAAGCCAGTATAACAAAAGGTCTACAACACACTGCGCATCCAATATATAATGCGTTCAGAGTACTGCAGAGCAGAGTACATAGCTGCCGCTCCACTATAATGGCTAACTATAATGTAGTGGCGGAAAAAACAGACTCTCCGTTTAGCACTTTGCGTAGCAGTAGAAGATTGGTAGCCGTATTCTGACCGTTTATATATATATATATATATATCTCTCTCTCTCTCTCTCTCAGGAACTACTGGACCGATTTGAAAAATTCTTTTAGTGTAAAATAGGTCATTTATCGAGGAAGGAATATATAACATCGCGCTATGATAAATAGGAGAGGAGAAGCATTAAAAAATAGTAAGAAAACGGAAAAATTTAAAGCTTTCCTTGCGTGCGCTGAGTAAACGGTAATAGTTATTCAAAAAATTGTCCCCTGTAAACGTTCTAAATAAAAGTCCGCGACAGCATATGTGTAGCTTTTAAGATTAACTTACTTTGACCATTTTTATGGTTATCAAAATTACGGTTTTAATCTTTCCATGCGAACGGAGCCGCTGGCGATTGCTAGTAAGTAATAAAGTCCTTTGGTTTGGAAACTCATTCAGAGGACTAGGTCTTCAGTTGTTATTAAGTACTAACATAGTCATAAAGTAATATTACTAACACTTACTTAATGTCTGATTATAATATAAATAAATAAATAAACCTTATCAAAGTGATCTGATTTAAATTAAGGGTGAAAAATAAGATTCGATTACAACAAGTTCGGAAAATAACAACCACACTTTATGCCATCCGTGAGATCCAACATATCAAAACCTTATAAATATATTCGTATATATAACCGTATTAAGCTCAAGTTTTATTGTATATGAAGTTTTGCCTACATTGGTTTCCTATTGAATTGAATTAATTTCTTAATTACCTGGGATATCAAATATGGAAAAATCAGATAATTTGCTCGTAGGGTTAGAAGACAACAAGTCACTGTATGAATGCCAAACTATTAGTTTGTGATATTAGTTTGGAATTTTGTGGTTCTTCTTATCAAAAGTGGTTCGTCTCACAGTGTGTTGGTTACCTTCTGTAAGACTAAGGCATCGTGAGCCACCAAATTAATTTAGAATTCTTTATAGAAAACTTGAATTAACTTTATGGCCCTACTTCTCGTAGTCGATGACATCGAATTCAATATTCTGTTTATAATTGAATATCGTCTCCCAAACCGTTAAATAAAAGATCAATCACTCACTCGATTAGTTAATAGGAGTCACTCTCATACTTATGATTTGATTTCAAAATATGTAATTTGAGCGTATTTATTACAAAAAATACACAATTAAGAAAGCCAATAACGCCGAATATTCTCTTAATCAAATGTCAGATTTAGTCAATTTTAAATTTAATGATAGAGCCGGCCGATTTAAGCCTACGTGATTAATGGCGTTGGAGAGGAATAAAATTTTAATTCAAGGAAGTGTGTGTAATACGATGCGCGTGTGTGTGGAACTACCGACCTGCGCGCGCGCGGAGCACGTCGCACGGGAGCACTATCACTCGCCCATCGCGCGTGATTTATGGCACGCCATCTCACAACACATTTCTAAGACGACGCGACGTGAAATTGGAAATAAAACAAACAAATTTAATCAAGACGTCATGTCCGATAAAACTAACGGTAGGTTCCGTGACTTCTCCTCGACCTTTTTGATGCAATGGAGCATTCAGTCACACAGTTTTTGGATCAGTCAACAATAATTTTATATTTGGTACCCTTGAAAAAGTAGGGTTATTGAACATATTGATATATTGACTAAATTCCATATCAAAGAAACGACGAAAGGTTTTGTATTTGCGACGGATATGAAATTCATCTGAAATTTTATATTTATACTTTGTATTTAAGACTATCGAATAGAAGGGCAACAACATTGTAATCCGATTTAACAATAAGGTTAATTGCCTCTTAACATTTTGTGGGGATAATTTTTCGTGAAAATAATTAAATTCTTTTTCCTATTTCTCAGCAATCTTAAAATAATAAAATATATTATGTTTGAGAATTATTATATTTTGAAGATAGCACCTACGTGTTAATTACACATTCTATTGTCTTGCAACTGCAACTGCCATCTAGGGTGGTAAGCCCAAATATCTACTGCCACCAACTTTATGATTGTGTGGTTCGAATTACGGCCTTGTGCGCCTATATTAGTAGGGGGCCCGATTTTTCAATCACGCATTCGCCTTCGGAAAGTATAAAGGACCTGGCAATCATAAAGGGGAAACCATACAAAAATACTGACAATCACACAAAATGTAAAGGTTTACCAGTCTATTTCCTGCTAGATTTCTGGCTGGGTCCCATCATGGCATCTGAAAGCTAAAGTAACTGGGTCTGGCTTATCACGGCAGAAAGAAGTCTGTCTATCGTTGGAAAGGCTTCAGCAGTAGTGGTTGGGACACTGGACGATTTCAGCATTCAACCAATTCCCAGAACTAGATTGCCAGTAGACATGCAGTCTTCATGAACCGTCTGATATAGATCCACTCAAAGCATGTCTCTACGGAGCTAGCGTGGTGTAGAAGCAAGAGAAATGGGCCCAAGAAGCTGAGTCTCGCAACCCAAGCCAGCAATACAAGCCATCGCAGGTGAGCAAGGTGTAGGAAGCTTACTGAAGTCAGACTTTACCATAACGGGGACCTCCGAAGTTTCGAATGGGGTATCTGGTACCCACGATAAAGAAAGGTTCTCAAGGTGGTCGATGGATCTGCTTCTTCTGATGTATCAGTGGAAGGAGCTTCTGTTAAGAAAGGCCCCGTCCCGTGATGATAAGCATTTTTTACTGTAATAGCTCTTTATATAACACACTTATTTCTGGTATCATAACTCACCTTCAAATCAGCAAGTGCCCTACTATGAATTTATAATGATAAATTTAGAAATACCGTTTGGAAGAGAAAAGCAATTATGGATAAGCAACAAGGATTATTGCTCTGCCTATCACAAAGTAGCCATTTAATTAGCACAATCAGTGCAATAATAGTACAAAAGCTTTAATATAGTATATTAGCGAGCCACGCTGGCTTTGCTTGCGTGTTATTCAGTGTGTCATACAGTTTTTCCCACGTCAACCCTGACCCCGCGGCAATTTAATTATAATGTACTATTGATCCAAACCTTCCCCAAGAATTGCAACAATCTTTTACTTGCTTACGTACTTTGACGTACTTTTTGTAAAATAAATCACATACAAAAAGACAGCTTTTGGAGAATTTGTTTTATAATATGTATAGATCAACAGTCTGTTTACAAGAAGCGTCTGCCCTGATACCATTACTCTGGATAACGGCGCGCGTGCCCGCGTAACCCCACTACCTGCATAACTTGAGCTGTCCTTCCCCGCTCAGCCCAGCAACTCCCGAGGTCATGAGGGGCCTCGAAGAAATCATTACGGGTCACGTTTAAATGGAAACGTTATACCCGCCGTCGCCTTTAAATAGGAAACGACACGTTTATCCAATTAGAAATTCACCATATCTTTGTGATAGTTGAAGAGGAAATTTGAGCAATCAACTTGCAGAGCGCTTCGGCGTTCCTATCACAGTTTATTCAATTGAGCTTGTAATGAAGTTATGTGAGTTATGAACAATACAAATCAAGCAGAATATTAAAGAACAAATGTTATTTAAGTTAATCCTAGCCAATGCCTTTACAGCAATTTAAAATAACCCACAAAAGGTGACTGATACAGAAAGCCTACCACACTATTGAAGATTACATCAATGATTAAAACACATTTATTTAGCTATTATTTGACCACAAACTAAATAGCTATGACGAAATGTAGCTAATGATAAGAATTCCATTTGAAAAAAGCAACGAGTTTCTTCATGGCTCTTCTCGGTTGGAGCAATTTTCCGAAACAGCAGTAGAGTTAAAGATTAAAAGACACTTGTTTACAAGATGACTTAAACAAAAAATATTTCGAATTTAAGTCTTACATATTATTACATAATTTATACAATTAAACAAGCGTTATTTGAAATAACCTCTAACATTGTGGTTACCCTTAATAATTGTTTTTTTACACACGCGGTGGTAACAAAACAATTATTAAAGGTCCATCCTCAAAGTAAGTAATTTAAAACTTGTGCTATGGGTGACAGACAAACGGTATATATAATTTTAAATACATAAAATCATACACCCCGACTTGATGAACCAACAAATTGTTTTAAGAAAATGTTGGCCCTTGACGGGAATCGGACCCATGGAGCTAAAAGCAAGGTTACTAGGGTTTGTTTAGGTAAATATAAGTATAGGTAGGCAGATAGATAGGATAGGTAACACGTTACATATTTAATAAAATTATGTAGTAACTGGTTGACCGAACCTTGCTCGAAAATTTTTTATGAAATAAAAAAAATAAACTTCAAAAAAAAAGAAATATTAGGGCTCGTTCCTAGGAATAAGCTACTCGTTGTTAACTTGACAATTTACGGCAAAAATAGTGTTTTATATTAAATTTAAACGTTAATGATTCTTTTATGGCCAAAAACAGGGATGAAACGATTTTTTTAAATAACACTAGCTAGATCGATTTTTGTACCCCAAAACGCCCTACTTGTTGAATTTCAGGAAAATCGTTGAGCCGTTTTACGAGATTCCGAAAAAATATATATACATACAAGATTAACTCATTTAAATATGAAAAGTATATTAATTACTTATATTTTTCCACTTTGTTAATATTTAACTCATCACTCACCAACTGTCATGAAAAGAGTATTGTTCATCATCACACTCCACTTTAAGTGGGAGATGAGCAGGAGGATGATAATGAATAATACACATAAAATATACAAAAAAAAACTTATTGTCGACTGCCCGGGGTTTGAACCAGCGAAAGCGTCGCAAAGTCTCACCAATGGGCTATCATAACATTCACCCCTGACGATCAAATAACGATCGCAAACACAGATACATATAATACACACAAACAGCGTCTTCGCCGGCGAAGACGAAGTCCTAGCTTTCAGACAGTCGGCCGTGGCTTCTCGCCATACCACCGACGCCATGATGACAAATCGTTACTAATTAGCCCTCCACTACACGTCGCCCTAAGCCGTGGTCCGGCCTCACAGGAGGCACCCTTAGGACGACGTTCCCCGACGTTAGTAGAGCTTCTGCGCTGTACTCTCCGCATTTTGCTACTTCGGCGATGCTTCAGCGCCCCGTCCCGCCCGGTGACGCTGTAAAAGCCGTTAGGACTAAAGTCAATTTGAAAAAAAAAAATTCACAGCTTCCAGTGTAACAAGCTAGTACACGTTGGAAAGAGGAAATAATTTCTCTCGTGTCAGTTACGCGGGCGCAGGCGGCAGGCAAGTGTCGTCGCGCGCCGCGCGCGTGGCGATTGATGCAGAGTTGGCCGACCTCACTGCTTCTCTGACCTCATTCGTAAATCATTTAATCTCATTTCAAAAGAGCAGGGCCCACCGCAAGCTATAAAATTTAACCGACGTAAGATATGATAGTCTGCGCCGACATCGCCGATGAAGATATTTAGTTGTGATTTACGGATATTGTTTTTAAATGTTTTAATAATCAATTACGCTGGTAGACAGAAATATAAATCTGTCTTCGTTTTCTTAATTGAACATTATCTTAACATTAAAGTGGCACTTATAAATGTTGTAATGTTATTATTTAAAACAACATAAAGCAATGTCGAAATATGTACTAGTTAATTTACTAATGCACACTTACGATCTGGCTTAAAATATATCAATTTTAGCTTTGCCATTACAGCAGTTTAAATGTTACTGTTACAAGGAGGCTGATACAGATAGCCTACACTAAACTGTTGAGTATTACATATATGATAAGGATGCGGGGGATATAGCTACTCTTCGACCCTGTACAAGATAGTAATAACTCAATGAAACTAGTTAGAAGAATTATAGTTTGAAATGAGACCAAATGCCGAGTTTCTTGCTGGCTTTTCTCTTTCAGAACAGCTTTTCGAACCAGCAGTAGAGTTAACACTTCAAAAGAATTTGTTTGGAAGTTTACTTTTAGTAAAGATTATTTTGAATTTTAAAATAGCATGTCTAGTCGGCTGGTACAGGCTTTAACCGGCGCATACCTCAACAACACGCCACATCATGCAACAGGACTCCAAATTAATATATCCTGGCTCGCGCCGTGATTCCTAATATTATATTTAGACGTGACACGCGCTCGTTTGTATCAATTGCCCCCGTCTACCGCCTGATATACGGCCGACGCTACTTTAGAACAATAACGGCACAAATTGCCCGATTACGCGCTTTAGAGCCGCCCCGAGACACAACGGTATCTGCCACGCCGGACGTCGGGATTTACACGGCGGAAATATATTATAACATATACTATAACAAAAAGAACAAGAACGATCTCATATAGTGAAAGAGACTAAGATAAATCACTGAACTTATTCTTACATAAAAGTCAATACACTATTAGCATTGCACACATTCACTACCACATTCTCAACAATCGTTTCGCCTGTACCCGAAGCATCATCAAGTGATTATATATATATATATATATATCTAAGTGGGGTCGGCACAACAAGGTATAAACACATTGTCACCTGATTCGCCTAGGTATTTTACGACCGGCCGCCTGCCTAACATCGTGTCTTTGTGGACTTACTATTGTCGTCTTTTACAATACCTAAGTAAGAAAGAGGGTAAGTAGTCTATTCTACTTAGCCGTATACAACACGGCAGCTCAACTAACCTAAGTCACCTTTCACGACACCTTGGTAAGGAATTTAAGACAGACACGTTTACGCTGCTGCTACTTTTATCGTATATTGTTAAAATAAAATAAATAAATATATGGGACACTTACACACAAAGTCGTCCGTCCCCAAAGTAACTTTATACTTGTGTTATGGGTGAGAGACAACTGGTGAATATATACTTATATATTTATCAAATACATACTTAAATGCAAATATACACTCAGACTCGAAGACCAACAAATTCATTTAGAAAATGTTGGCCCTCAGTGGGAATCGACCCTGCAACTCGCGGTGCTAAAGGCAGGGTCACTATCCACTGCGTCTACGGGCAAGTCAAGACATATGATATAAATGTCTTGTAATGTAATGTATAAAGGTCCGATTACGTTATCAAATAATATATTCACCGTTCACTTCCACAACCAGAATACCTAAGAGAACCCTCTCCTACCGACCGTCCGTAGAATAAAATACTACACAAACCGCCATGTTGTTACCCCACTTTCCACAGTCTTTCCACAGGCTAACACAAAACATATTAAATAATTAATAATTCGTTCAAAAACCGTAAATCCTACAGTAAGTCTCTTTGTATTTAATATGCATAAATCAAATTATTATCTACAAAGTAGTTTCAAAACAGCGCTATATAACATTGTTTACAATATCTTTATTCAATTCAGATACCGTACTAACTTGGCCTGTTATGTTCATACATTCCGTAATCTTGTCATACAAGCTTACAGCATTGTAATATTAGTGAGACAACGCCACAACAGTACTACCGGTTTCTGTAACACTCTATAATGACAAAATTACACTAAAACAAATGCGTTCTTAGCTATAACACTCGTTTAAATAGATATCATGCCTCTTTATGTATTCTTTGGATAGATTAAATTTCAATAACTATACCCGTTTACTATACGTTGTCAAATTAACAACGTAAACTTCAATAAATGAAGGGATAAATGATTCTTATGTCCGGAAAAGATTACAATTCCCGCTTTATAGTTCCTTGCGCCGTTAAGCTGAGAACAACAAATCAGTGTAATGAGCGGATCCCCTGAAAGCCTTTTAATTTCCCATTTGGTGCAGCCATAGATATCGGTTGACTGTTATTAATATAGCGGGGGCCGGTCGCCGGTGGCGGCGCTCCCGACAGCCTCGATTACGTCCGACCTTACACAGGTATCGCGAGACTCTCCGTAACTTATCTCCCGCTATTAATTACGCTTAGATATGCAACGGACAAGTTTTAATGCAACCGCTTCATTTGTTGCTGCACTAAAAGTGCCATATCGGAGACGTTATAGGAGTGATAACTTTGTACCGATGACAGCCGGTCAGGCAACGCTGCCGCGCCCATACACAGCCCGACGTCAAAACTCAACACCCGTTAGCTATCAGCTATACTCGTATCTCGATATAACTAGATGACTGATAGCTTTCCGGTAAAACTTGCTCCAATTTTACTCTGATTAAGCTAATTTTCCAGCTTATATTTTTCACCATAGTATGCAAATACATATAAATTCTATTTTCTGATTTAAAAGAAAATGGAATCAGATCTACGAAAGCCGCGGGCAGCAAGTTGCTAATAATACTCCTAAGAATACTGGCAGCTATTACAAATCAAACAGAACTAGTAAAACGCAATATAAATTTACTTATCTTTAATCAGATAGTTATCAACATAGCTGATTCACTGCGATATATTTTTATTTGTATTAATTATTCGGTATTTTTATATATAAACCGGATTTGGTAACGTCTTACTCTACCGAGTTAATTCGGAAAACAGTTCCCGACCTCATGAATTAGGGCCGCAGATGGGCTCAAAACTCAGCGTCAAGCTTACCCGATAGTACCTGATAGATAAACCATGAATAACACTTACTTATAGCATCATCATCATCATCATCATCTTTCTGCCCTTATCCCCCTCTAAGCGGGGTCGGCACAACATGTTATAAACATGCTGTCACATGATTTGGCTGCCTTTTTACGACCGTCAACTTACCTCAGTCGTATTTTACGACACCTCGGTGAGAAAGAGGGTGGTCTTTCTATTCAGCCGGATACCACACGGCGTGTCGACTTACCTTAGTCGCCTTTTAAGACACCTCGGTAATAAATGAGAGTGGTACTATTCTATTCAGCCGGACACGACGTGAATAACACTTACTTATAGCAAAAATTCAAAAGAACATTTTTTTAATTGATACAAGAATCATTAAAATATTTACATTTTATATCGATATGCATCATTATTCGTATTACTTACATAAAGTGAAACGACGAAATTTGTTCTTGTACAAACTTAAGAACATTATTACATTTCTTTATCATGCGATCAAATCTTTACCTTTATCTATTCTTGCAATTTTTTTTTTAATTATGTATACGCTTTATCTGTGTAGTAAAGCGACAAAATCACTCGCACATGGACAATGCAATCAGCATGAAAGTACAGGTCAGATGGCAATTGCGCCAGCTTGTCAAACAAGAATGAGCCATTGATCGGGAACACGCAAAACGCAATCGTTTGTTGCCCCACTTGACATCCATCATCCAACATAAATCACTTCGCAATTTACACGCTTTTCGCTCGCCGTGATGACCAAACAGTTAGAGCACGTGAATCTGAGAGTTTTGGGAACGGGAAAGAGTTTCAAACTGGATTCAACCTCCTGATCTATAAACAAATGAGTGTTTTTATTTTAATTTATCTTATGTGCTTTTCTTATCTTATGTATTATTTGTGCTTTAAATTATTGGCAAAATTATCCATTCTAATCATAGTTATTATGCTGCGAGAAATGTATTCGTCTCTAATTTTTTATTTGTGATTTGACAAAGATATACCTGTTTCATCTTTCCTGTAATTTTTTATTGTGACACTCTTACTTATAGGCTTGCCTATGGCTCCCCTTCTCTAGTGTAATAGCTCTATGATTCTAATACCTTGTTCTTTCCGACGTCGTAATGACTAATCAAAGTCATACCATCAGCCCTCCACTACACGTCGCCCTAAGCCGTGGTCCGGCCTCACAGGAGGCACTCTTAGGACGACGTTCCTTGAAGATAGTAGAGCTTCTGCGCTCTACTCTCCGCAATTATCTCTACGATGCTTCTGCGCTCACCCGTCCTACCTGGCGAATCTGTAATAGCCGTGAGAGCTAACAGCATACAGTCAATTCGAAAAAAAAAATACCTTGTTAAATTGCCTCTTCAAGTGACACGAGGGATTGCTCCTGTTAGCAATTCAACACTCAAAAGCTGTCAGCATTTTGGAGGCATTAGGCTAAACATTATTTGTACTGCGTTTAAATTACGATAGATGTAACTTACATATTTTCGTTTAAATAAATTAAGCCAGTTTAAACATAGTTATAAAATTTTAAATACGTCGCGTTGAATTATATATTATATATATATATATATATATATATATATATATATATATATATATATATATATATATATATATATATATATATATATATATATATATATATATATATATATATATATATATATATATATATATATATATATATATATATATATATATATATATATTTAATTACATGTACATTCTTCAATCACTAAAAAATTGCGAACTTAAATTGATTTCTTGTTATAGTTAGGGATGAATAAATGAATCTTATGTATTATATTATCCCGGTGAACACCAAATTACCAATTTACCGTTAATAATTTCGTCAGGTGGTATCAACGAGCCGTTATATCTGGCGTCATAATTCACGTTACTCCGGGCTCTGGACCTTATACCAGTTCGCTAAAAATAATTGTTTTAGAACGCAATCCTGCCACTTCCCTCGTCCGCTATCTTTAACAACATGAATTTGCTTGTTGTAACTCAAATTCATTGAAAAGACTAATTCAATAAAAATTACCTGAAAATAAAAACAAAGGTAACAAGGTCGTACATATTTTATATAATTTTATCTTTTCCTTTATAACAAAAGGATAATATTTATATCTTCGATCTATATTACTTATATATATATATATATATATATATATATATATATATATATATATATATATATATATATATATATATATATATATATATATATAATTTTTAAATATTAATATCTTATGTTCATTTAATAATTTTGTGTGAGGATGGCATATGCACACAGTTTTATACTATCGCAAAGCCATCCTCGCAAATGTAGCATATATGTATATATAAATAAATAAAAAATACTTATCATCTATCTAAACTTCAATTCTATAAGTTAAAGCAAATAAATAATAGAGCAATATTAATAAAATTTAGTAAGATTGAAGCTTATATGCTGGTTTAACACATGAGATAATATTCCTGAATTTATTACAAAAACAGAAAAACACAAATATTGCATAGTGTTTAAACATATTAAACCTCTCTATTCGCTATATTTTGTAACGAATGCACGTAATTTACTATGTCGAACTAATAAGTAGAATAACAAAGCTCTATTTGTCAATGGGAGCAGTTAAAAATACATAATAAAAAATTAATAAATGGAATTATTTAAAAATTTACTTTCTTTTGCTTTTTCTTTTCTAAATTTCTCATCTCCTAAAGCCTACCGTTACAAATTTACAGACACCTTTATGGTCCTGTTTTTATTAAAGTTATCAGGAAACTTGATAAGGTCAGAAAAAAAAATTAGCGAATGATGCTGCAGGTTACTAATGGAAGAGTTTTTAATGTTCCATGAACATTTTTGTAATTATTTAACGTTGAATTCATATACGTTCATGTCTTCAATAAATCAGGAAATATAATAAAAACTCACATCTAGAGATATACTAAAGTAATTAAGAGATAAAGGAAGAGACAAATCTGCTGCGAAATCACTAAGAAAACAAAATAATAGTCTATTATTTTGTAACAATTTTTTTTTTTATAATTTCACTAAGTTAAATTAAAAGTTTAAGATGCTTGACTTTAAAATAAGGGAACCTGATAAAGTTACGCCATGGGCACAATAGAAGGCTTGCTGTTTACAACATTTATTGTATTTTAAATTGCAATCTTTGCTATTTCAATTGTAACAATTCCTTATCCGTTTTCAATTGCAACTTTACAATGAAGGAAAGCTTATCTCGTAGTTAAAATAATTTACTTTATTGCATTCAGGTTATGTTTAAACTGGGTAATAAACAAAATACGAACTGTTAAAGTCTGAGTCGTAATTATCATTCCGTTATTTTATACCAACGCAGAAATTGAATTGAATTTATTGATTGACTTTTGGTTTTAAGCCATGAGCTGTAGACCATCAAATTAATAAGAGTTGTTCCTATATTTTAAAAATAAAATTTATTGTGGATTGAACAATGTAGAAGAGATTTATTCATAATAAGAAAATAACATATCAAGTTTTACCATAAAAAAAAAACAGATATAACACTAGAATATTTCACAAATCACTCTTAACACGTACATCAAGTACAAAATAAAAGTGTTATGATTGAAAAAAAAGTAATTATATAAAAATTATGTCATGAAATGTTTATTATCTAAATTCATATCGCAGCATTACACTATATAAACTTCTGAGTATGTGTATTGTAACAACAATTGTTTTTAGATTATACGATACGTTTATATTAGTACAGAGGCAGTACATTGATTTTCGGTGAATTAATGATGCAAAATTTTTAGTAATAATGCTATTTTACATAATTCTAAAATAGCCGTGACGGCTAAATAGTAAAAGCATGTAAGTCTTATCAAGAATTTGAGGGTTCATATTCTAGGCATGTACATTGTGCTAAACTTATGTGTAATTTATATTTACAATTTGTTATTTATTCTTAATAAAAACGTGGTCGTGAGATAGGTCTAATCTTCTCTTCTTTTATCGAAATTACATCGGGATAGCGATAGGCTGTAACTTTAAACAACGTTGTAAAATCATGCTATAATAACTACAAAATATAATAATTGAATTTTACTCGTACATAATATTATTCATGATTTCGAGATTTGACGTTACATTCACTAATACATATTAATTGTCCCAAACATCTTAAGTTTTACAGTCATCAACTCTTACAGTATAAAGATTTGATTGCAAAAATACTACCACGTTGATTGATAGTTTTAGAAATACAAATATCGTTCTATCTAATTAAGCAAGAAATTGATCTAATTATGCGACATTTTAAGAATATAATTAAAGCTAATTACATTCACCGTACTTATAGAAAGTACTATTTTAAAGCAATTTAGATTCCAGTGAATAATTTATAGTGATAAGTAGTTACTTGTTCAATCAGTAGATTAATGATAGAAATAAAGTCTATAATATTACACAAAACCTATAATCTAAATTTACGATAAAAACAGGTTTCGGTATTATTAGATTTAGATATTTTACCAAATAAACTTCCTGATTTTATTATCTAACGAAACAAAAATGTGAAATAATGTAACAGCTTGTTGCTGATGATTGATTAATATTTTTTTGTCATTTTGGTCGTAATATATAACGATACATGTCACTTAAGTCGGGAAAAATGTGGCATCAGAGAGGTATCTTGGCGTATCCTGCTTAATCTATTGAAGTTACACAAAGACGTTGTCCAGTAGAATTATTTGTTTTTAATAGTCCTAAATAAAAGTCCGCCACAGCGTATATCTACCCTTTTATGTGGAAGCCACTACGAGTATGACTAAAATTTTAATTCATAAATTTATTTAAATTAATTAAATTAGACACTATTTTAGAAACTATAAAACTCTACCCGAGCGAAGCCGCGGGCAAAAGCTAGTGTTATATATAATATATCATTTGTTTATAATACATTTGATTATGATAAAGGCAGAATACAAAATGAAAGGTCTGAAAATTTCGATGTTATTTTGTTATAACTGTTGTTTGATTATGATTTTTCTTTATTGTTTTTTAACTTTGTTATTATTAATATCTTTTTTTTCTTATTATTATTGACTAGATAAAACAGTTAATTTTCATGTATTACATAAGTTGTAGTATTTAGGTTATACTATATTTGTTTATTTCCCTTAAAATAAATTATAACCTTTAAAAATTTTATTATTTTTAATATATTTTTGTCTTTATTGTTTTTATAACTTTGTTATTATTAATATCTTTTTTATTATTGTCTAGATAAAACTAAGTTAATTTTCGGGTAAAATTAAGATTTAGTATTTAGGTTATACTTATTATAATTTAATATAATTTATTTTACGGGAAACAAACATTTATATGTTTGTTTCCCGTAAAATAAATTAATAATAGATGAATATCATATACAAATTACGGTGTGATGATTTAGATTTTTTTTCTATCCGCCCATTAACGGGTATAGCCGAAAGATTTTAGATGATATCAACAGACATTATGTGCGTGATGAGCAGTCAGCAGCAACGTTATCGACTGACAGCACTGAAATCAGAGACAGGTCTCGCAGGGCTGCCAAACTAACCGACTTCAAATGGGGATAACACTATACGTTATCTGTTATATACATAAATATTTATACACGACATACACATATAGTCGATTGCCCCAAAGTCTTCCTGCCCTTAACCCACTCTAAGTGGGGTTGCACAACACTTACGGTGTTAGCGTGTGCGCCACTTATTAATTATGCTCAAGTGGCAATTATCCAAAGCTAACACGATTTTTATAATCGTATGAAATATATTTAAATGTATACATTTTTAAGGTATCATCTTCCTGCCCTTATCCTACTCTAAGTGGGGTCGGCACATTTTAACATTTTTTAACATGGCATAAGCTGAATAGAATAGTACCACCCTCATTTCTTACCGAAATGTCGTAAGAGGCGACTAAGGTAAGTCGACCCGCCGTGTGGTTTCCGGCTGAGTAGAATAGACCAACCTCCTTTCCTCCCGAGGTGTCGTAAAAGGCGACTAAGGTAAGTTGACCCACCGTGTGGTATCCGGTTGAGTAAAATAGACCACCCTCTTTCTTACCGAGGAGTCGTAAAATACGACTAAGGTAAGTTGACGTCAGGCAGGCGGCCGGTCGTAAGATACGTAGCCAAATCATGTGACATCATGTTTCTAACATGTTGTACCGACCCTACTTAGAGTGGGACAAGGGCAGGAAGATGAGGATGATGATAATAATATATTCACCCGTTGGCGCAGTGGGTATTGACCCTGCCTTCAGCTCAGCGGCTCGCGGATTCGATTCGCGACGAGGGCCAACATTTACTATAAATGAATTTTTGGTCTTTGAGCCTGTGTGTATATTTGTATTTAAGTATGTATTTAAAAATATATAAGTATATATTCACCAGTTGTCTGTCTACCATAACACAAGTATTAAGTTACTTACTTTGGGGACGGACGACCTTGTGTGTAAGTGTCCCATATATTTATATTTATTTATATATGTATATATTATTACTATCGCAAGAGATGCTTCAAACCTGGGTATCCAGAAGTTTTATGTCGCTGTCCGCCAACCCTGGGCTGCCGGACCTCTTGTTGCCATAACTCAACACGATAACACGTCTAGCGCCCCGCGGAACTGTTAACAACAAATAACACAGATAACGAAACGGCCACCTAAACGAGTATATCTGACATTCGATAATATTTAATAATTATTTACGTGTACTTATCTGATGAAACAGTGCGCGTGCGGCGGCTGATGTCAACATTTTGTCGTCGGGAGTGTTTTAAAAATAAAACGGTACTTTCAAACTGTTGTTTTACATGGTGATAACGTAAGATTTAAAACGATTCAAACTTATAAAATAAAAAAGGCAAATGGACCTAACAATAGATAAATCTATTACAAATATTATTATTTTCTTTTTTTCCGCAAAACATAATTAGACTTGCTTGCGGAAAGATTTAAATTAATAAATCATTATGATTGAACACAATTGAAGATTATATAAATGATGATTATATAAAAAATGCTTGGATTTTTAAATATTTTCAGCTTCATATAACGCTCCGACATCATCCTCCTGCCCTTATTCCACTCTAAGTGGGGTCGGCACAACATGTTAAAAGCATGTTGTCACATGATTTGGCTTCGTATTTTACGATTGGCCGCCTGCCTGAAGTCAACTTACCTTCGTCGCATTTTACGACACCTCGGTAAGAAATGAACTGAACATGTCAACTGAAAATGTTTAGAAGATTGATCGATATCGATCCTTGACGGTTCAAAAGTGCTTAAAAAGCTTATTAGGATAATAATTATATTAAGTTTGAGTGTGGCCGCCATTTTAATTAATCATTTAAAGATAAATGTTCTTAAGATTAAGTAGTTCATTTATTAAATCGATTATATCGACCTATTTATAAAGCTTACCAGTTTTAATAATTATCTTCTACAAAGCCCGATAAGTTGCTACACTCTATATTGCTGAGTGAGATAATAAAAATATTATAAAATTTAATAACTTAATTGGTCACGGATTATGTATATTTATATTCATGAATAATTGACTTGAGTGATTGGAGTGACAATTAATCCTAAAAAAATGACAAATTAGTGATTGAGATATGACATATAGAGAAAAGTAATATTTAAGAACAGTGTTTATTATGTCATCATAAAAGTATTCCTTAAAACTTGATTTTAAATAGACTTTTATTAACACTTTGAGCGACGCAACTCCATCAACGTTCTGTTACTAAAAGAGGCGGAAAGATTAAATTTTGAAGAAGTATAATTATAGTAATTTAATTTATAGAATTAGGCGTTACTTTGCGGAGATCCATAATACAAAAGTAATAATAAAATGATTTTGCTATAATCCGCGATGAAGTAAAATTTGTATCAGGTATGATAACCAATTGTCCACTCTACATTTAGCATTATATATATTTTCTATTTTACTTCATCGCGGATTATAGCAAAATCATTTTATTATTACTTTTGTATGATTATAGCTTTTTACTATCTCAGTGCTGGGCAACTCTACTAGCTTCTTTTACGAAAGTTTTGAGCTTCAAATGCATATCCTAGACAAAACCTACTCATGATATTTTCTTTCAATAAACAACGGCTGATAAATGGTTAATGAATGAATGAAATAAAACATAAATTTTCGTTGAAAATTTATGGGTGCAGACACACAGGGCTTGGACCCCGCGATCTCACAGTTTGGCCACCAAGGCTTTCTTTAGTAATGTTCGAAGCACTAATTGTGCTGAGCATAGAATACCGCAGTCTTTAAACACTTATGTACAAAGAGATAAATGCGTTTTTTGTCGCAAATTTGAACTAGATACCTTATAACGGTTGCTATGAGATAAGTTGCGGATCACAAGCAACGTTATTCTATAGAATTTTGTAGCCTTTCAAATTCAACGCTCTTGCCGGGTTTTTCAAACATCAAACATTATAAAATCGTTCTTTGTATAAAAAAGGTGTCTCTTATGCACGAAAATGATATGTTAATGTTTGGCGTGACAATAGTCTGCTTAAAAAATCTCTCGTGTTGTCGAAGCTCATTATGTAATAAGACTGCCTTTACAAATTTCTCGATTCCATTTCTTTATTTTATCATTTCGAAATTTTTAAGAAATATTTTGTATTATATTATGTATAAGAATGTATTGTAATATCACTATCTGTGTCGTAACGAAATAAGTTGTAATTAGTAGAACGACTTATCCCACGGCATGGAACTCCTCTCTCCGTTTTTGGAGGGAAGGATTGAGGCTTAGTGCTAGCACGCTGCTCAAATATGGATTAGGTACACATATTCCAAATTATCTAGAGATATGCAGGTATCCTCACGATGTTTTCCTTATAAGCAGGTTATAAATTACTAATTTTATCCATAAATTTAAAAAAACTCATTGGTGTTTCGGTCTTTGGTGTTTGGTCGGGGCTTGAACCCTTGATCCCCTCAAAGGAGTCGCACAGTCTCATCGCTATCACAGCAATCGGATACCACACAGCGAGTCAACTTACCTTAGTCGCCTTTTACGATACCTCGGTAAGAAATGAGGGAGGTCTTTCTACTCAACAGAATACTACACGCCGGCGCTTTTCTTTTAAATCTCCTCCTCCTCTAGTCGATTTCCCCAATGCTGGGGGTTGTGATCAATCACGGAATCTTTGTCTGATGAATGACCGTTTTCCATCTGCTACGGTCCCCAGCTACGCGAATGGCATCGGATACATTAGTTTCGAGCACTGTACGAAGTTAGTCGGTCTAGCGCCTTGGACTTCTTCCACGCGGTCTTTTGCCATGTACCTTTCCGGTCACAATCAGCTTCTCGAGGCTGCGCCTGTTTTCCGTGCGATGTGACTCAAAGATGCGGCGAAGACAAACATTAGATAGACGTGGTCGTTTTTGTATTTACAGTTGCTTTAGTATCGACTTATTAGTACGGTGAGCCGTCCACGGTATCCGTAGCATCCTCCTTCAGCACCACATCTCGAATGCGTCGATACGTCTGCGATCAGCCGCTTTCAAATGTCCATGTCTCTGAACCATACATGAAAATGGAGAATACAAGAGTTGTTACTAGTCTTTTTTTTGTTTCCATCGTGATATTGCGATTTTTCCAAATTCTGTTGAGTTGGGTCATGGCACTCTTTGCCATTCCAATACGCCTTCGGATTTCCATCTCGTATGATCCGCTATTACTTATATTGGAGCCCAGGTATATAAATTATTATTATAATTATATTATACTTTTCAATATTATTATTATATTACTAATAAATATAAATAGATTAGCTCCAACTTATATGGCCGTCTCTCAGGCCGGCTCGCACTTAACAACATAAATAACTTTGTCAATCTGCTAACTTAATAGCATAATTTATCCGTCGCAGGACAACATAACGAGCAATGCCGGTAATAAACCAGAAAAGCCACGAGGTGATAATAGCTGTCCGTAAATAATGATTCCTGATTGCCGGTCCTCACTTCAGCGGGTCGCGATCTCCACTAAAGTATAAAACCGTTACATGAGAAGATTTTAGATAGCTCGTAACAACCAAATGTGGAAAAAATCTCTTTGTTTATCCAAGAGTAAGTAAAAGTAAGTAACGGCCTGTTAGTATCCCACTGCTGAGAATAGGCCTCTTCTCTCCGTTTTGGGAGAGAAGGATTGGAGCTAAGACCTACCACGCTGCTCCAGTGCGGATTGGTAGGTTACACATACCTCCAGAATTCTCTAGAGATATGCAGGTTTCCTCACGATGTTTTCCTTCACCGAAAAGCGTGTGATAAATTGCAATTATCACATAGACACATAAGTTTTAAGAGAAAAACTCATTGGTGTCTGCCCGGGTTCGAACCCGTGATCGTCTCTAGAGATTCACACGGTCGCACCGCTGGGCCATCACAGCTCTTTCAAGAGTAGTTTAAATAAACTTTCCTTACTACTTTATATACTGAGGCTAATACAGAAAGCCTACTTTACTCTTGAAGATTATTCAGAAGATAAGAATGTGGGGATATAGCTCTTTTTGAACCTGTACAAGATAGTAACGACTTAATGTACATAGTATTAAGAATTATATTTTTAAAAGAGCAACCGCCGAGTTTCTTGCTGTCTCTTCTCGGTAGGAACAGCTTTCCGAACCAGCAGCTGACGATTCAAAAGCACTTGTTTGCAAGTTTATTTAAATAAAGAATATTTTAAATATACAGATATACACTAGAAATAAAGGCAACATATCAACATCCTCCTGCCCCTATCCCAATCTAAGTGGGGTCGGCACAACACGTTTCATTAATTACAGCTATACAACAAAAATAGCTATAATTTAAATTTAATAACTCTACACAGTTACCAAATTTAAATATTTAATAAAAAAAATAAAAAGAAAAACTTCAGATCTTAATATTAAAATTAAACCTGTTTAGCTTAAAAGCAATATCTTTCTTAACAATAGCACTGAATAATTCATCATCACCATCCTCCTGCCCTTATCCCACTCGAAGTGGGGTCGGCACAACATGTTATAAACATGTTGTCACATAATTTGGCTACGTATTTTACGACCGGCTGCCTGCCTGACGTCAACTTACCTTAGTCATATTCTACGACACCTCGGTAAGAAAAGTGGTCTATTTTACTTACCAACAATACGCCGAATACCACAGGGCGAGGAGACCTAAACGCTTAACTTGTCTGTTAATTCGTTAATTCCCACTAGTATTATATAAAAACGCCACTTTTATCTAAAACGTAAACAAAAGTAATAAAAAATTATTTTGCTATAATCCGCGATGAAGTGAAATAGACAATATATATAATGCTAAATGTAGAGTGGACAATCCGTTTTCATACCTGATACATGCAGGATTCGTAAAAACACATGCACAAACCTCTACCACCGCCACCTCAATACACAAGCACTACATACGTTCAATATCACAAACTCAACAATTGTTTCGCCCCGCAACCGAAGCATCATCAGAAGATAGACTCCACGACCTAAATCGCAAAGCGATTGATGAAAACGGATTGTCATTATATTTTATGATGATATTTTACAAAATAATTTTATTATTACTTTTGTATTATGGATCTCCGCAAAGTAACGCCTAATTCTATAAATAACTTAAACATTGATTACGATCCGCGCTTTACCACAATGGTAAGAGACCTTTAAAAGAGGTATAGCGCAGATAATATAAGTCTTTCTACATTTTGTCCGGGAGGCGCAATCTGACCTCGCATGCATGTCTTCTATTTAGTAGATACAATAAGAGTCTAATTAACGCCGATAGTCGGACACGGTGGGCTTGGAGGATGTTCCGATTAGAGCGGCTAGCCCGTTTAGGAAAAACAATCGCATTTCTAATAAGGATATAAGCCAGATTAGTTACTTCTCGATCCAAGCCTTGTACTTATATCATTGATTTGATGTAATTTTATTGTTTTCTAAGTTGCTTCTATAGGAAAATACTCAGATGTAATTCTTCAAATTAATAAATATCTACTTCAAAAAAATAATGTGTTGTATCTCTAATTTTATTTATTACCTATATTTTATTTTATACATATAATTTATTTTCTTGAGTCAGAAAGACGCCGCGATGTTGTTCGATGATATAGTAAAAAATAGTACTGTAAAGTTGAACTATAAAATCATTATGCCTTTGCAACTACAAAAATTAAAAAAAACCTAAATATATTTTAAAACTTTCTTAAAAACAAAAATAAACTTGCATTTTTTTTAAACAGATACATAACAACAGGAACAATAAATATCGTAGCCGTTTGTTATCCAGCTGAGTGGAACAAACAACCCTCATTTCTTTATGAGGTGTCGTAAAAGGAGATTAAGGTAAGTTGACTCACCGTATGGTATCCGGCTGTGTAGAATAGACCACTCTCTTTCTTACCGAGGTGTCGTAAAATATGATTAAGTTAAGTTCAAGTCAGATAGGCGGCCGGTCGTAAAATACATAGCCAAATCATGTAACAACATGTTTATAGCATGCTGTGCCGGCCCCACTTAGAGTGAGATAAGGGCAGGAGAATGACGATGCAGGAACGACAAAAATCATTTGATTTGGAGTAAATACAAAAAAATATTTTGAAACAATTGTTTGTTTTTTTTCTTTACTAATGTTATAGAGACAATAATGTAGATAAGCGCTTTAAACTGAGGACAGTTTTGTGTGTAACATTGATAATTTATTGTCAATAAACGTCGCATCTCGCAAAGCATGACTGTAAAGGCTCATGAGCCTTGTATCGCTCTCGAAGTGGACGCGATATAGCCCAATGAAATCCTACACCACGACGAATCGAATGCTGTCCTGTCGAGTTTGAAATTTCTGCAATATTTCGCCCTTTTCACGCAGATATCCTCGGCCCGTGTCTAAATTCCGGACGTGAAACACAATATCTCCGAGTGCGCTCCATAATTTATACGCTGGCTCCGCGGTTTATGTGTTGGCACCTCCAAATTTATCTTGCTTTATTGTCTATCATATCAGCGGGAATATATTGTTTGCGACATGATGAGAACTTAAATACGTAGCTGGGTGACCGAGCGTTGCTAGGTAATTTTGTTAAAGATACAAAAAATGTATATAGGATTTGAACCCGTGTATTTTAACTTTTTTTGTACCCCCGTTCCCCATTGAGCTAACACAACTTTGCAAATGACAGCAAATTTAAGCTTCTTATTCTATTTCTATTTAAGCAGTTTTTTAAGTGCCCGAAAAAAGAGATAAAACGACATTTTTTTAAATGAAACCAAGCTAAATCGATTTTTCACCCCCGAAACCCTCTACATACTAAATTTCATGCAAATTATTGAATCCGTATCCGAATGCATTAAATAACAGGAAGCTTTTTTTTCGCTTTCTGTAGATACTAATTTGTGGATTTGATGTTTTTATACTTACATTTTTTTAGAAAGAAAGGCTATGCAGCCTTAAGTGGACTACCCTTGCCACTATAGTGCCTATTCACTCTTTTTTTACAGTTCGTTAAAACGCAGGAGTCCGCAATATTTGTTTATAGAGAAAATTTTGAAAATATTGTCTTAATTTGAGACTCACAATAAATACATAGTTTTAGTAGACATCCCCAGAGTTAACCAGCTACTTAAATCATTACAAATTTTCTTAAACTCATTTTGTATTGTTTATTAATAAATTATTTCAGAAACATTATTGTTACAAATATAATTTAAAACATATTTATGCATAGTATAATAAAATATTATGTAGCATTGAAGACGTTATGTAGGTGTAGAACTATTAGGTATTATTCGTTTGATAAATCCGATAAAATTCGCTTGATAAATATTTTTTTTTTTTCATTTTGTAAATTGTATTACATATTCGTTGTATTCAATTCTGGTACACAGAATTCAAATTAACATATGTTTAATTACATTATCTTTATATAACTTTGATCTTAATTAACGAAACATAAGCAATATTGAGCAATCACAACAACAGCTCATAAGAACACTTGCTTCTAAGGAGAAGTTTATAAAACTTTTTACATACACTTGTAAAGATATATTCTTTATAACTGGCCCTTTAGCACAGTGGATAATGAAACTGCTTTCAGGTCCGCGGATCGCGGGTTCGATTCCCGCCGAGGGCCACTATTTTCAATAAATAAAATTGTTGGTCTTCGAGCCTGAGTTTATATTTGTATTTAAGTATGTATTCAAAAAAATATACATATGTCTGTCTGCCATAACACAAGTATTAAGTTACTTACTTTGGGGACGGACGACCGTATGTGTAAGTGTCCCATATATATTTATTATTATATCTTTATAAAGAACATTTTAAGTCAATTGGTTTACGGCCAACATGAATAGTGCAAATTAACTAGGTACCTATAGCGAGCGTTGGACGAGGCGCGATGACACTCATTCTTTATGACCGGCGATGTTGTCCGCGCAGCTTGACTTTGTTTTTACGACACCATAACCCCAGCTATTTATGGAGTGCGTTTAGCATAGGTCTGCATCACAATACCTTCCGAGGATCGGAATATTCTTAGGTGGTGGCGCGCGCCTGCGATCATTGTTTGAAGCGCGCGCCGCGTGGGTCGTACCTACTGGTTATCGAATACAGTATCAATAAATTGCACTTGCGTCCGTCGTGTTGTGCAAATAAAAGAACTAGAGTACTACGTGTTATCGACGAGAGGTCCAAATAAATTCGAATATATACTTATTTGTTGTTCACATTCGACGATATCATCATTATCCCTGACTGGAGCACAAAGAATAGATTTTGATTTATAATTTTTTTTTACACATGCATATACAAGTAATAAAAAATAGTCATATTCCCGCCGTGTGATATCCGGCAGAATAGAATAGTACCACCCTCTTTTCTTACCGAAGTGTCGTAAAAGGCGACTAAGGTCAGTCGACCCGCCGTGTGGTATCCGGCTGAGTAAAATAGACCACCCCCATTTCTTACCGAGGTGTCGTAAAAGACAACTAAGGTAAGTGACTCACCGTGTGGTATCCGGTTAAGTAGAATAGATCACCCTCTTTCTTATCGAGGTGTTGTAAAATACGACTAAGATAATTTAACGTCAGGCATGCGGCTGGTTGTAAAATACGTAGCCAAATCATCTGACAACATGTTTATAACATGATGTGCCGACCCCATTTAGAGTGATGATGAAGATGATGATGAAAAATAGTCATATTCAAATAAAATTATAAGTTGCTTTAAACAGTTTATGATTATGGTTGTGTTACCTTTAATATTTAAATGAGTTAATCTTTTATATGCACATAGGTATATATATTCGGAATCTCGGAAACGGCTCCAATGTTTTTCCTGAAATTGAGTTTGTAGCGGGCTTTGGAGGAGATAAATCAATCTAGATTTTATGTACAAAAATTCGCTTTATCCCTGTTTTTGGGCATTAAATATTTACAAAGCACTCGCTACTACTCGCCTACCTACCTACCAACTCACATTGTAATTAAGTTGTGAAGTCACAATTAACAGTATCATTACTACAGCATTTTCAAGACTGAATATACATATTTTTAATTTCAATATTGTTCCATTTTAACAGTTGGACGAAGGTTCAATTAAAATAAAACCAGCAAGAGTTGATCGTATGGCACACAATGTTTGCTTGGCGTTCTTTTATTTTCGTTATCGAACAACAATTGAGTATTGAGGCTTAACGAGCAATTACGATTAGTCTGTACGTGAGGATGCCTACAATGCCGGCCAAGCATCAATTAAATCATCCGCAGAATCGAAACACTCTCTGTGTTATGACGTATGAATATTCACATGCATCGGACGAAGGGTTCCGCCCTCTTGAAGATAAAAGATGTCCAGGTGGCGGATTCAATAGCACCTATTAGATGCTATTATACGCCAATAAATAATGTGAGAGACGCTTAGAGTATCGGTCCCTAGACTAAAGCTGCATCGTAATTCAGCTTAACGTAATAGGACCCTGTAATAGAACTATTTCTATACTTTGTAGATCCGTTGACGTACTTTTGTTTTTTTAGGCTTTAAGATTGCCTAATTAATATGGTGAACATTGTGACAGTGAAGTTGATCAGTCTTTTCTATCGCACGTACAAACTTGTGAATATTTAGGTAATTCTCAACGCTGGGCATAGGGCTGTTCTCTTCGATATTTGAGAGAAGGTTGGAGCTATGACCACCACGCTGCTCCAATGCGGATTAGTAGATTAAACAATATCTCCAGAATTCTCCAGGGATATGCAGGTTTCCTCACGAAGTTTTCCTTACCAAAAAGAGTGTGATAAATTAATATTATTAATCAGGCACAAATGTTTTAATAGAAAAACACATTGGTGCCTGCCCGGGGTTTGAACCGTCATCCCCTGGAAAGAGTCCCACGGTATCACTGCTGGGCTGAAACGGTTACTCGCTTATTATTACGTATTTATGGCTGCCCGGAAAACTGAGCGTTTTGTACTAGGTATTTCCATTTCTCGCCCGTTCCCCGAATAAGCTACGATGACTGGACAGTTAGTGGCAAAAATAGTGGCAAATATATTTAAATTTTAGTGTTTTTTTAATGTTGGGCATTAAAAAAAATACTAAAATTTGTAAAATTAAAATAAAAAATTTTAAAAGAGGGAAAAAACGATTTTTTAGCTAGCTAGATCGAAACTTCCTTCATGCTGAATTTAAGAAAAATTGTTCAAGCCATTTCCGAGATTCCGAAAATATATATATAATGATATTATATATTTTCATTCGAAAAACAAAGACTTAATTGCGTTTCTGTAAATAAAAGTTTATTTATTAAATCTACGTATTTACAAAATTACCTATTAATATAAAATTATAAAATAAATATGTATTTACCTGTAAATAAAAGAAACAACATTTAAAGCCCTTATTTTCGGGTCTATCTTCTAAATAAACTATAAGCAATAAAATATAATTTTTCTAACGAATTTAAATAAAAGTCTCTTTGACAATCCGCTGACACGATATCAAAAAAAAGAAAATATAACTAAATAAAACCTTATGGTTTTCTTTACATCTCCCCTCTTGGAGAAGAACAATTACAAGTGTGATTGCACGTAATTGTTCTTCTATCAACCGATAAAGGAGTGAGTTTTGTTATGTGGAACAAATTTGATTCTCCTTTCTTGTGACCAACATTCACTTCATAAATCGTGTTTGAAATTTTTTTCAATATCTCATAGGGTCCAATTCTTAGTTCATGTGTTTTCTTCCTATTTAGACGATTTGCATTCTCCACATAAACTCTATCTCCCTCTTTAAAATCGTATTCTTTCCTTGTCAGGTCATATCTTTTCTTATTATAATCATGGGATTTAATTGTATTTTCATATGCTAATTTTCTATCACTTCTTAAACTTTCGTTTGAACATTTTGTTTTTAATTCTGGTGGTAGAATACTTACATTTTCTCCTTCCAACAAGTATTTTGGTGCAAATTTAGTAACAGTATGTTCCGTTTCATTATATTTGTCAACACATCTCTGTGCAATAGTTGTCCATGCAATTTTATTTTTTCTTTCATTAATTTTGCATCTTATCTTATTAACCAGAGTTTGGTTTAGCCTTTCATTCAGACCATTTGAAGAAGGAGTATCCACAGCAGTAAAAACTATTTTTATATTGTTTTCTTTCAGAAATTCCTTAAATTCTTTAGAGTTTATGCTGGGATATTGGTCTGTTAATATCATATCAATTTTATGAGCTTCTGTCACTTTCCGAATGAGTTTAATGAAATTGTTAGAACTTTGATCTTTTGATGTCAAAATATAAGCATACCTCGTGAAATGATCAACCAAAAGATGTAGGTACTTTTTAGTCGACCGCGATCCTCCAAATCCACCAATTGTATCAATTGATACAATTTCAAATGGTTGTCTTGCTGGTCCCAAATGTGACATAAAACCACATTTTGGTTTCCTCCTTGTTTTATTTTTAATACATATTTCACATTCTTCGCAAATTTGCTTTATCTTTGCTATGATATTCTTCGTTGAAAAGAATGGAGTTAATTTATTTATCATTTGTGTCGTTCCCAGATGGCAGTAAGTAATGTGTACATTTTTTATCAATGTTTTGCTTAGTTCTTCTGATAGTACAATTTTATTTTTTGATTTAATTTTTTTGTAATATATTTCATCTTTCAGCATAAACTTGTTCCTTCCTTTTTGTAGTTCTTTATTTTTGTTTTGATCAATTTTTATTTCTTCTATGGTAATTAAATTTACCACTTTCAAAGCGTCGTCTGTATTCTCATTTGGGCTTAGAACTGGATTTCTGCTTAAACAGTCTGCCTCTTGATTTGTTTTTCCAGGATTATATTTAATTTTGAAATTATATTGGGATAGATAGTACATTAGATCACCGAGCTCCTCATCAGTTCTTGCTTTAACATTCATATTTTCCAATGGTTTATGATCAGAGTACACCGTAAACTCCTTCCCCATAAGTAAATGCTGCCAATATTTTATAGCTTCTTTTATTGCCAAACATTCAAGGTAAATTGCCTTCTTCTTTTTCTGGGAATCCGTTAATTTTTTTGAAAAATAAGCAACTGGATTATTGTTACCGTTTTCATCGGGTTGTTTAAGCACTGCTCCCATTCCTTTTATACTTGCATCCGTATAAATATTTATTGGTAATTGTGGATCATAAATTTTCAGAATCGGTTTTGAGCACAGTAATGCTTTTATTTTCTCGAATGATTGTTGACCTTCTTCGGTCCATATGAATTTTACGTCTTTCCTCAATAAATTGTGCAATGGATCTAAAATGATCGCGCTGTGTGGCACAAACTTATGATGAAAATTTATTTTTCCTAGGAATTGACGAACATTTTTCCTTGTCTCTGGTATAGGAAAATCTGTTATTGCTATTAGGTAATCTTTAAGAGGTCTTACTGAATTGTTTTCTATGATATGTCCTAAATACTTGGCATAATGATTTGCAAATTTACACTTGGTAAATTTTAGTCTAAACCCCTCTGCTTGAATTGCCTCCAATAACCTTGATACATGTGATACATGTTCCTCAAAGGTTTTTGAATAAATAAGTATATCATCTATAAAATTTACTGCAAAATCAGAGAGCTTATGTTTTCTTATGATATTGCTTAGTATTCTTTGGAAAATTGCGGGGGCAGTTTTTAAACCAAATGGAAGACACGTCCACTGAAATTGTCCTTCCTGAGTAACGAAAGCTGTTTTGTATTGATCTTGTATTTTCAATGGAATTGACCAAAATGCTGAATTAATATCAAATGTTGAGAAAAACTTACAGTTCACTGTTTTTATCATTAAATCTTCAATTAATGGAAATGGCTGTGATTGTGGGACTACTATTTTGTTCAATTCTCTGAAATCTATACATAATCTTGTTCTTCGTCCATCTTCTTTTTTATAAGCTAGAGTTACTGGAGCAGCAAACGGGCTATATGATTCCACAATCAATTTTTCCTCCAATAGTTTCGATATTTGGTTTTCTATTTCTCTTCTATCTTCAGCTGTGCATCTATATGGCCGTTTGCAGCAGTATTTATCCACCAACAGGTCAATATGAGCTTCATAATCTCGTACAGTGCCAACATCATATTTATCCTTGGCAAAGACAGTTTTATATTTTTCTATCAGCTTGTCTATTTCCGTTTGTTGCTGCTTACTTAGATGATTAGTAATATTTTCAAATTGATCAGTTTTAATGTGTTCATTGAAGTTTATTTCTTGTTTCCCATTCTCCGTTTCAGATCTTTCTGATCTTGACTTAGTTTTGTCACCTAGTGCATCAGGAATATTTACCCCTTCTCCTTTTTTGGCTTCTTGTATGATTTTTAAGTCTTCATTTTGCATGAGCCTGAATTTTTTTATACAGTCTAAGCCAATCAGGAAATCATAATTAAAGTTTTCTTTATCTATTACAAAAATATCCATATTTTGTTCTATATTATATATTTTAATTTTTAATGCTACTATACCTTTCGTTTTTATCTCACCATTAATAGTCTTTAAGTTCACCATTTGTGTATTATTTGCCGTATGTTCTTTTTTCCGTATGTTTAATAATTTGGCATTAATTAATGACACGTTTGAGCTCGAATCATAAATTCCAGTTACTTCTACAGTGTCATTTAATAGTAAACTTATTTTTATTAATGGTGGTATTTAAAGTTTTTTGGATCCATTTCATTTAGGTCTGTTTCTATTTCAGAGCTATTCACTATTTTTATTATTGATTTTTCAGTTTTATCTTTAAACCAGCAATTCTCTTCCGGGTGGTAACGTTTCCCTTTTTTCTCATTAATACAAATTGGACATGCCTTTTTCCCTTCTAGTTTTTTCGGTTTAATGTCGGAATTTGTATATACTGTCTTTCCATATTTATTTTTCCCAACGAGATGTTCCAGTTTTCCTATTTCATTGTACAGATCTTCTGTTTCTTGCAAAGTCTCCCTGTCGATTTTATCAGCCACAAAATTGGGCAACCCAAATGCAATAAGATCAATAAGAGTCCCGGTATCAATTTGCTTCCGAACTTCCAGTAATAATTTTTCTTTTTTTAGGGCATAGTCGAGTAATGAACCTGCTTGGTATTTAAAGGCAAGAGCATATCTTATGGGTGACCAACCTTTAGTTCCAAATGTCTTACAAAAATATTTCTCCCATTGGTTCCACTCTGATTCCACAGTGTATTTTATTAACATGCTGTCGTACCAATGTACACTTGACGACTCCATGAAATTTTTCAAAATTTCTATTTTATTTTTGTCTTCGTAAATGTTGAAACGTTCACATTCCTTATTAAAATCTTTAATCCATTGGTAGGCGTTTGAAGTTTTGCTTGTAAACTTTTCGATCATAAAATCTTTTGCAATTTTGCCTAAAATTGGAATTTCTGTTTTTTTTTCTTTTTCTTCAAGTAATTTCTTTAACAAGTTTCCCAAAGTATTGTTCGAACCACTAGAACTCGGTATAGCCTTCTAGGTATATATCATTAAACTGCAAGTTTTGTTCTTCATCCAAATATGCTTCCGTTATTTCATCTGTTAAGGTAATCCAGATTTTTCTAATCTGGTGTCTCTTTTGTAATGCTTTTTTTATTTTGCCATAATATGAAGTATTGATAATTGCCTGATGTTTATTCACTGGTTGTAAATCTAGTGGTATTTCATACACCTGACCACTAGGTGTGGCAATTGAGGTCAAGCATAAAATGTTAGTTTTTCCATCTGATGCTGTTTTGACAGCGAAATCAAACCTCAATTTATCCATTATTATATGGAATTATAGTGCAAAAAATGTTGTTTTATAATGATATTATATATTTTCATTCGAAAAACAAAGACTTAATTGCGTTTCTGTAAATAAAAGTTTATTTATTAAATCTACGTATTTACAAAATTACCTATTAATATAAAATTATAAAATAAATATGTATTTACCTGTAAATAAAAGAAACAACATTTAAAGCCCTTATTTTCGGGTCTATCTTCTAAATAAACTATAAACAATAAAATATAATTTTTCTAACGAATTTAAATAAAAGTCTCTTTGACAATCCGCTGACACGATATCAAAAAAAGAAAATATAACTAAATAAAACCTTATGGTTTTCTTTACATATATATACACACACATACTTACAGGATAAACTCATTTAAATATTAGAGATGTCTAAACGCAAAAAACATTGTACCCAAAGATTACAGTGTACATAATGAAATAGATGGGTAACTCGCAGTCGTTTTTTGTGATCCGTAATAGCGCCATCTAGAGATCAATTTCTGTACTAAAAAGGTCAAAAGGGTCATATATATCTATATATACTATGTATATATAATATTTTTGCAGTAGGGCGGGGTATAAATACAAAAGAAATGAAAAAACAAAATTATTGAAAAGTTATCTATTTTGTATAAATAATAGTCGTTTTAACAATAAATTACTTTTGATTTGAATATAACGAAAATTACAATTACTTTAGTATTGCAGGCTTATAAATATATATGCGAAAAGCTTAACTTTATAATATAAAGCTCATTATATTATTTATGTACAAAATAAACAAGTAATATCTACAAATTATAAATTTAAGTTATAAATACAAATCAAGCCATTATAAATATAAATTAATATATGGGACACTTACACACACGGTCGTCCGTGCCCAATGTAAGTAAACTTAATTTTAATACTTGTGTGGGGTGACATGGGTGACAGACAACTGGTGAATATATGCTTATATAATTTTAAATACAAATATACACCCACGCTCAAATACCAACAACTTCATTTATAGAAAATGTTTGCTCTCGGCGGGAATCGAACCAACTTTAAACATTAACAAAAGAATGTCATACGTAAATTATCTGATATTATATCGTTTATTACACCTAGAAGCAATGATGCATATAGAAAAGTCTTGGCTTTACTACTTGCCTTGTGTATTAAATAACTCCCCAAAACAACATTAACAAATCGAACAAATTAAAATGAAATGGAAATTTTTTAAGGAAATAAAAACGGATATATGTAAACATGTTTGCACCAAAACACGTCGGTTTCTAAACACGTAATCTGCTTCCAAATTATTATATTTAGCGAACCTCCAATCCTCCGTAACCAAGTTTGGAATAAATCCATGTTCTTAGAGGATCTGCAACAATTATTTTAAGCAGATATAAATTAATAATAATATCTGCTTAAAATAATTAATTAATAATATTCGATAATCTAAGTATAAACGTCATTGCCATAGACGCGGCAGGAGTTTTGATTAATTTAATAATAAGCACTCACCTTCACCAAAGACTGTTGGACAAAAAACATTTTGCGACATTTTTTTCTACGTTACATACAAAAACTAATAATATTCAAATCAAAGTCCATATATTATATATATTCATCGTAATTTTTCAAATTTAACAGATATCTGTCAAGCACTCATTATAGTGTATTGTCTATGGTCAAAGACAAGTTTAGCTATAGTTTTTTATGTAGAAAAATTATTCTATTTAAATTATATAAAATATTACTTATTCTTGTTAAATTATTTAATTAAAACAACATAACATTAAAAAAATAATTACAAATATAAAATTTATGAATTTTTATTTTTTTAATATGTTAACACTACACTCTTTAATTAAAAATATGTAAACACTGTTGCATAGTTTAAAAAACTGAACTCTGGATGTCGCTGAAAACCGAATCAGGACCTTTAGTTCTAAGATAACATACCATGATTGTACCTTACATATAGGTATAATTTGTTTCTTGTTACGAATAAACGTCAGGTATTACTGTCAATAAATATATTCGCAATGAAATTTGATCCCATCTAAATTCATCAGAAATGTGAGAACTGATATTAAAAACTATGTACCCATTTAAGTGATAATCGAAGTAAGGACAAGGCATTTCATCGCGCTAGGATTACATTATTATATCGTGATTGCGTTGTTAATATTATGTTTCTAGAAACATCGTAGTCCCACGGGCCGGTGTCGGTTTCCATTTATGTGGCCATTAATGTGGCTGGTGCATAAATTGCCGCGGGCTGACCACCGCGAGGAATCGAACCTTCGGGCGTTAAGAAAACTGTTTATTGTATACCTGCATATGCGAATATATCTTTGATTTAATGTGAGCGGTTTTGGTCGAAAACTTGTTTACGGATTGATAACAAAAATTTGCTAAAATAATGATATAAAATCATTTTTAGGACCTACATACACCAAGCTATTACGAAACGTTTATATTATCTCTGTTCTCCTGCCCTTATCCCATGTGGTATCGCCACATGGTATAGACCACCCTCGTTTCTTACCGAGTTATCGTAAAACACGATTAAGGTCAATGCCGTGTGGTATCCGGTTGAAAAGAATAGACCAGGGCTTCTTAAACTGTGGGTCGCCACCCCCAGGGAAGTCGCGGGACTACTGAAAGGGGCGTCGCAAAGATCTGATACTTTTCAATCATTATTGATACAACTACAAAATTAGTAATTAAAATTTTAAAATAAGTATACACACTGCGTACAAATATAAATACAAATAAAAATCATACAAAATACTATTGTAGTTTTATTATAACTATTTTTTGAAAAATATTTATCTGGAGGAGGGAGTCGTTTAAAATTTCTTAAGCTTGAAGGATGTCGCTAGATAAAAAAGTTTAAGAAGCCCTGGAATAGACCACCCTCATTTCTTCCCGAGGTGGCGTAAAACACGACTAAGGTCAATGCGGTATGGTATCCGGCTGAGTAGAATACACCACCCTCATTTCTTACCGAGGTGGCGTAAAACACGACTAAGGTCAATGCTGTGTGGTATCCTGCTGAGTAGAATAGACCACGCTCATTAATTACCGAGGTGTCGTAAGACACGACTAAGGTAAATGCCGTGTGGTATCCGGTTGAGTAGAATAGACAATCTTTCTTACGTCATACAGGCGGCCAACCGTAAAATACGTAGCCAAATCATGTGAAAACATATTTATAAAATGTTGTGCCAACCCTAAAAAAACCCTACTGGAAGCTATTTATAAAATTTTAATAGAACTATTGGTCATTGGTTGAGCTCACCTCTCAAAATGGTAACCCTTGTAAGAGTTAGTGCATATTCGAACAATTATAATTTACCCTTTGGCTATGCTCGTTACGCGCCCTGGCACCTTCTAGCCCTTGACCTTCCATTGTGGAACTTCATAAATCTTATGATACGAAAATAGCATCCATAAATCTCTGAGCAAATTTGAAATTACACCAGTGGATAGTTTATGATATTGAACGGCCTACAAACTGTTGCTTTGAAATGAATATATTTAATCATTTTGAATTTTCTACAATAGTTCAAATTTAAATGAAAGCAAAAAATATTGATGCAAAGCATCTATATTCAATAAACGAAAGAGCAAATATTTTTACTGTTATTCATTTTAAGTACAAATATAGAGGTTAACTTTACACGACAAATTGATATTGATATATAAAATTTATTGGAAAAATTTGCAAAAGATCCAACAAATAATGAACGAAGGTTTGATTCGTTGACCGCCTTCCCGCCTAACCGAACACTCTCAATGTCAAATGGATAGATTTTATAGATTAAAAATCAGTTTTGAATCCACTAGAGTTAATATAAATTAGAAAATAAAAAATAAATTCAAACTATCATAGATTCACCTGATCATTATTTTAGTGTTTGCTATATTCAATTTATAAGTCATTTAAAACCATACGCCGTGAGCTATCCGGCTGAATAGAATAGCACCTCCCTCATTTATTTACATTTTTTAATTTTTTTCCACCCTCTTGCCGAGGTATCGTAAAAAGCGACTAAGGTAAGTGGACCCGCCGTGTGGTATCCCGCTGAGTAAAATAGACCAACCTCATTTCTTACCGAGGTGTCGCAAAAGGCGACTAAAGTAAATTGGCCCACCGTGGGGTATCCAGTTTAGTAGAATAAACCACCCTCTTTCTTACCGAGGTGTCGTAAAATACGACTGAGGTAAGTTGACGTCAGGAAGGCGGCCGGTCGTTAAAACGCAGCCAAATCATGTGACAGCATGTTTATAACATGTTGTGCCGACCTTACTTGGAGTGGGGTAAGGGCAGGAAGATGATGAAGTCATTTAAAACCATAGACTGCATGTCAAGATGTTACTTCAATAAATCAAGTCAGCTCTACATGCTTTATTTGTTGTATAAATACGAGTAATGAATCTAGTTTCTTTATTTTACACAAAAAAAATGTTTACATATCTATCTCTTTATGACATCATAGAAGAAACCATTACAATAACCTCTGAAACAATTGAATCCTACACTTTATCAAATCACTATGAAATGCTGTGTGGAGGTCTCAACTTTCAACTCAACCGGATACCACACGGCGTGTCTACTTACCTTAGTCGCCTTTTGCGACACCTCGGTAAGAAAGAAGGCAGTCTATTCTACTCAGCCAAATACCGCACGGTGGGTCGACTTACCTTTGTCGCCTTTTAGGACACCTTGGTAAGAAATAAGAGGGTTTATTCTACTAAGCCGGATACCACACAGCTAACTAAGCTATAAAGAAATAAATATATAGGACAATTACTACTAATGACTCTATCGGTGACTTTGGTCTACGGATATCCAAATTTCTCATTTCCAGAATTCTCTAGAGATATGCAGGTAATTTCTCACGATGTTTACCTTTATCGAAAAGCGTGTGAAAAATTGCAAATATCAATTAGACACAAAAGTTTTAACAGTGTGGTATCCGGATGAGTAGAATAGACCCACCCTCTTTTTTACTGAGATATCGTAAAAGGCGATTATGGTAAGTTGCTGGCAGGCAGGCGGCCAGTCGTAAAATACGTAGCCAAATCATGTGACGTTTATAACATGTTGTGCCTACTCTAATTAGACTGTGCTAAGGGCAGAAAAAATGATAATGATAAAGTTAAAACTTGTTAAAACAAAAAAAGTCATCGGTGCCTGGCCTGGGATTAAACCTGTGACCTCCTCAAAAGAATTGCAAGGTCTCAACGCTGGTCTATCACAGCTTTTCACCCAAATTGCAATTATCAATTAGATACATAAGTTTTAACAGAAAAACTCATTGGTTTCTGCCCGGGTTTGTACCCGTGATCTCCTCCAAAATTGTCGCACGGTGTTACCGCTGGGCTATCACAGCTTGCAATAAAATAAGGCGTACATAATTTATTAGAACGTTTTCGGATAAAGCGATTCTAAACCAATTATCGATCTTACATCACGCACCACTTTTAGGTTAATTGAAAAAGGAAAACCAGACGCAAATTACCGACACTACATCAAGTGTTAAATGGCACTTATCGACGCCAAAACGGCGAGGGATCATTGATGATGAAAAATACACAATTTAATGTAATAAATCAACGTCATGACCGACTCGCCGCGGTAGCCACTATCAGAATGCTTCAATTTTATATTTATTACTTAAAGCCCGGTTTTATTTGGAGCCTTGTTACAATGTAATTGTTGCAAGTGCTTTTTATTATCTGTAATAAGCATATCTAACATTATTTATTGATATTCTGTCATAAAATTTAATAAGTACCTGCCAATTGTTCTTATCAAAAATAAAAAGTATCTAAATAATATTTGTTTTACCACGAATTACAATTACAACTATACAATATATGCTGTGGTAACCCAGCGGTAACACCGTGCGACTCTTCCGAAGAGGTCACGGGTTCAAACCCGGGCAGACACCAATGAGATTTTCTGCTTAAACTTATGTGTCTAATTGATGATTTCAATTTATCACACGCTTTTCAGTGAAGGAAAACATCGTGAGGAAACCTGCATATCTCTAGAGAATTCTGGAGATATGTGTAACCTACCAATCTACACTGGGGCAGCGTGGTAGGTCTTAGCTCCAAACCTTGTCTCCGAAAACGGAGAGAAGAGGCCTATTCTCAGCAGTGGGATAGGAACAGGTCGCTACTTACTTACTTACAATTACAACTTATTCTTTCGAGGTAAACATCCCCTACCTTGTATAAATTACACTTTCAACATAACTGTAAGCATTATTTTCATTTTCCTGACCTTATCCCACTGTAGTCGGCATAACATGTTATAAACATGTTGTTACATGATTTGGCTAGGTATTTTCCGACCGACCGTCTGCCTTTCATCAATTTACCTTAGTCGCCTTTTACTACACCTCTGTAAGAAATGAGGGTGGTTTATTCTACTCAATTGGATACCGCACGGCACTTATCTATGTCGCCTGCTACGACACCTCGGTAAGAAACGAGGGTGTTCTATTTTCTTCAACCGGATACAAGACCATTAGCATATTACTTAATATTTTTCGGTAAACAATTAGTCTTGGCTTTATTTAATCAGTTATTATTACCAAACAGTTATTACTAAGTAGACGATAGGTATGCATGAATTACATATTATGTAACATAAACTTGTATAAAAATGTTTGCGACTTATAAAAAGATTAAGTATCAACCCACTCGAAGATTTATAGTAAAATAAGTCTTACATTTTTGAAATCCTCTTTAGAGAGAGATTAAATAAATCGCTTACTAAGCGAAAATGAATATTGTATTTAGATTAACCTTTCAACAAGCTAAATACTGGATCGGGAAAATATTTTTCCTTTAGAAGTATATTGGATGTATATGTAGAAGTATGTACACACACAAATACACACAACAAACATAAACACACTCATTTATTCTTTATTGTAATCTACTATTAAGATATGCAAGAGCGGGACCTTTTGGCACGAGTATATTTGACTTACTCAATAGAATGTTCCTTTTTATAGTAAGGAAGAATTTTGTTAGGGAATAAATGAATTTTGAATTCGAATTTTTATGTGGATGATACCCCCGATGTTTAATAATGAATTATTCCGTTATTAAAACGATATTATAGGCGTTTTCATGGTCCTGCAAATCTTGATCACATACACTGTCCACATTAACTTATTAGCAGCGTCATTCACGGGAGAGAAAAAAATGGCTTTGCATTCTCCATCAATATTAAATATCTGAGTGACTGAGCATTCCTTGGTTTCTTTTTAAAGAAATAAAAAAGATGCAATATTGAAAAAAGAAAATAAAGCGCTGTTTTATCTGGACTCGATCCGGGTTATTTTCACCTCATTAGACCGCCGGTTCCCAACTGAGCTATAATGACTTTGCAAGAGACAGCGTAATTAACCTTTTTTTTCTCTTAATATTATAGCAGTTTTTCAGTGCTTGAAAATAAGGATAAAACGACTTTTTTTTAAATTAAATAGGTTTAAATTTTTAAATTAAATAGGCGATAAATCGATCTAGCTAGGGCTTGATCGATTTATCGCCCTCCGAAACCCCAACATGCTAAGTTTTATGAAAGCCTGAAGCGTAAGAGCTTAATCAATTTCTTAGATTTATCTCTATTAAACATACTGTGTCATTGTATTAGTATACGTGTGTCATTGTATTAGTGTGAGTGTGTGTGACTTAGTGTGTGGATATTTGTATGTTTATGTAAATATGTGTGTGCGTGTTGTGCGTGGTAGACAGAAATTAAGAATCACATACTTTTTTAACTTTTTCTATTATTTATCGTATTATTATCATTAATAGTTAAACTGAATACTCAATTGCCAAGCTCTCGCTATTATTGACTTAACAAACTTTTATAAATATGCATATGATTTTAAATTATTTACAAATCAGTAATGTTTAAATTTATGTAAACAGTTGATATTATAAATAAAATTAAATAAATCTATAAATTCAGTGCCTGAAAGCTAATAAATATATACATTTTTTATCAGTTAGAAGATTAACATTCAGTGTGTTGTAACCACGTAGCTATTTCTAAGAGCCGCACGCCTAACCCTCTATTTGTATTCAATACGCACGTTCTAATACGGAGCGCGATTCATCGACAGTGAGCAATTTATCTCGACCAGAAATCGAACCCCAGCCTCGCGAGCAATTGCAACAACATTTCCTGTTGCCTTGCATGACACCAAATTGCTTCTACAAACGGCAGTGAATGCAGATTGTTCTATTATTGTTCTGTTATCACCTAACGCCGCTTAGCTAAACACATTAAAGAGATTTGTATAACTCATATGGACATCAGACATGGAATCTCTAATTCAAAGAGAATTTTTCAAGCTTTATTGAAGTATTATTATAAGCCATCACTCTCAAACTTGATAAGCAAATAAATAAATAAAATTGGACGATTAGACACATAATCGGCCGTCCCCAAGTAATTAACTTAATGCTTGTGCATGGGTGACAGAGAACTGGTAAATAAATATACATATATTTTTTAAATAGATACTTTAATACAAATATATACCCACGCTCGAAGAACCAATAAATCGTTTATAGAAAATGTTGGCCCTCGGCGGGAATCGAACCCGCTACCCGCGGAACTGAAGTCAGTGTCACTGCCAACTGCGCCAACGAGACCGTCGATAGAGTAGAAGGTTAGAATTATATAAATAGAATGCAATGTTTGTCTGTATCTTCTATATATGTAGATACTGAAACGCCTGTACTGATTATAATGAAATTTTCAGACAATCCTTAGAAACATCCATCGATCCTGTAAAATTTGGTGTAAAAATCGGAGCATTTTTTGAGTTCTATTTCGAGAGGAATTCGAAACCAGACTGAGCCACAGCAACGCGTGGCCGGAAACATAGTGGTATATAAAATTTGTCTCAGCCGGATACGGCGGGTCAACTTACCCTAACAAATTCTTGCCATGTTTTCATATTTTTTAAAGTATTACGATTGCGTCACAAAATTTATTTAAATTTTACAAAATAAAAAAGGTTTTTAAAATAAATAAAAAATAATAGGTTAGGTGGGGGCTCGATCCTAGGTATTTTCATTTCTAGAGAACACCCGTTCACCGAATAAGCTACGCTGGCTTGACATTACGGCGAAAATTGTGTTGTTTATATTCAATAAATTAAAAGTAAGGATAAGGATAAGGATATATATATATATATATATATATATATATATATATATATATATATATATATATATATATATATATCCTTATCCTTACTAATATTATAAATGGTAAAGTCTGTCTGTCTGTCTGTCTGTCTGTCGGTTCTGTTTTCAGGGCCAATCCGCTGAACCAATATCGATGAAATTTGGCATAAATATTCCTTATATACCGGGGTAACATATAGGCTATATAAATCCTGTTAATTCAACAGGAATTAAATTCAGGAGGAATTAAATACGATGACATTCAAAACGCCATCTATAATAAACCTATGGAACTAATTTTTATTTACGATGTGTCAAAATCAAGTCAAATCTGTATTTACGAAGTATTTAGATTCCAAGTTTTTCGGCTTATGTCAAAAGAGTTATCTTTAAAGAGTGTTTATATTTTATTTTATTTTATTCGTTTACTAGACTTTAACTGAGAAAATTTAACATTGTAATAACAATGGATTATTAATATAAGTGAGTAATAACCCATTTATTTAGTACAATAAATAAACTAATAATATTATAAATGCGAAAGTCTGTTTGTAACATTTTCATGGTCAATTCGCTGAACCAATATAGATGAAATTTGCCAAAATTAATGTTTATTTACCGGGGTAACGACGTATAAAATTCTTAAAAAAAGTTATTATTATTTTTTTTTTTTAATATTTCGTTTTTTGTTTATTTCATAAACCGGAGAAAAATATTTAATAAAAAAGAGACCGCCAGAATGATGTATGTAACATCTTTTGGCCCAGACCAGAGTAATAATTGTAGTGTTGTTAAATAGAAAAATATTTGTTAACTTAGTATCAATTATTATTTTATCTAATATTTATTTATTATAGTTTAGGTTATGTTCATGTACAATTACTAGCTAAATACCATAATAACACATTAAAATGATAGGATTTGTGGTGAAAATATAACAATAAGCTATAATCATTGAAGTTCAAGTAAAATTTAATCATATATAATTTTTGTTGTCAAAAAAACAGACGTTTCAAGAAAACGCATTCTTAAACGGTCTTTAGTTAGTAGTCTATGGCAAGTACGAAATAAATGACTATTAATTGACATGTATTGGGAAGTTTTATTTAATTTAATCCCATAGAAATTAAGCCATACGGCTAATGAAAAAATATTTTATTTCTAAACACCATTTTTAATATTTGAAAAGTCATTATAGTTAATAAAGTCAAGTTTAATAATTAAAATAATTTTCCGATACCTATTTTAAAATATTATGTTAACAAAAACGTAATTTAAATTGAATTTTTCGTATTTTTACTAAAAACGTTGGAATCCAGCGCCGTACGTATAGGTAATTAAAAAAAAAACAATTTGACAGTTGATTCGTTACGTATAAATGTTATTATCAAATAAGTTTTCTATCACGTTTCCAAAGCTTATAATATTTATAGAGATATTTAATTCCAGAAAACATTATGATTTATTCATGTATATAAAGTTTTTGTACTCCTTTTACTGCGCTATTTTAATATATATTTCATGTATGTACGGGTTATTTACTAAAATTATCATATTAAGCTCTTGATCAAACGATAAATCCTTCTGATTCTTCCCGGATCGATTTAATTTTTGTGATGGAGATATTTGAAGGTTTGGATGATGACAGAAGCTACTCCTAATTTCAGGACTACAGTCCACGCGAACGAAGTTGCGCGGGTAAAAGCTAATATATATATATATACAAGGTTAACTCATTTAAATATTAAAGATAATATATAGAACTTACTGTATTCGAGCAAAACAGATACGATTCTAAGACAAGGTAATGAGTCCACTTAATTTGTGCTTGTAGGTAATTAACAACTAGGCGGTATGATTGTTTTCAACTGTGCCTGCAAATCCGGCCATAAGTTATTATGACAGCATACACGTGCAGTCCATACATACATTTTATGTTAATGGTCTTGGACTGGACAGCTATGAATCGCTAAGCTTTGTTAAAGTAGTAGAAACACTTGTCAAGACAAATTTGTGGTTGCCTTCAATTATGGGCTTAAAATAACATAAGAATAATTAATTAATACAACTAATTTATCAAAACAATTGTTAAAAAAAGACATTGCTTTTTAAGCTAAACAGGTTAAATTTTAATGTTAGGGTCTGTTAAGCTTGGTTTTTTTTTATTTTTTAAATTAGAATTTGGTAACTTAATGCAACTAATTTTATAGACCACTGTGTGGTATCCAGCTGAATAGTACCACTGTCATTTCTTACCGAGGTATCGCAAAAGGCAACTAAGGTAAGTCGACCCGCCGTGTGGTATCCGGCTGCGTAAAATAGACCACCCTCATTTCTTACGGAGGTGTTGTAAAAGGCGACTAAGGTAAGTCGAGCCAGCGTGTGGTATCCGGCTGAGTCGAACAGACCACCCTCATTTCTTATGGAGGTATCGTAAGAGGCGAATAAGGTAAGTCCAGCCACCGTGTGGTATCCGGCTGAGTCGAATAGACCACCCCCATTTCTTACAGAGGTGTAGTAAAAGCGACAAGGTGAGTTGACGTCTGGCGGGTCGTAAAATACGTAATGTTTAAAACATGTTTATAACATGTTTTGCCGACCCCGCTTAGAGTGGGATAAGGGCAGGAGGATGATGACGTGAATCGCTTTTCCATGTCCTGTTTCAGACTGGTATATTAGAATGACTAATCCGTTTAATTTGAATGATTTTCGTAACCCGATTAGGCGATGTTGAATAAAGTTCCAATATAGCTATACAAGATCATGTGTAGAGCGGATGTTTTTTGTCTAAAAGATAAGCAAAAGTTAATAGTTATTCGGGCGGTGACGCTAGCAGCGCGGGCCGCAGCCTTATAAGTCAATCTTCCTATTCGCCCCCGCAACGTCCTAAGTTGAAACTCAATCAAAACCATTTTACTATGCCTGATTAATATTATATTATAATCGATGACAACATGTATTTTTAATACAACTTTTTCATATTTATATAGTTGTTACTTCCTACATTAATACGGATATTAGTTAAATGCATAATATTTTATGTAACTAAAAAATTTATTCATATTATATATCTAATGGCTAGATCGAATATCTTTGATCTAAATGAACATTAAGTTTATTTACATCGATTTGATAATTTACTCCTAACCTTAACTGTCATGTATTCTGTTAATATTAAAATAATGAAAATCTATTTGTATTTATGCCACTGAGACCCTGCACAGCTAATGTTAAATATATTAAAATATTATAATAAAAAAATGAAACATACAAAATGTAGGAATGAAGATTAACTAATTATACTAATGTATATTATTTTGCACATCTTCAGAGATCATATTTTGAGATCAAGTACAGAATGTAATTAAAAGTAATTTTACAAGTTTAATTAATTGTTGAGCTTGACATGATAACACTCAAAGATATGATCTTAACTTGCAGTATTAAAAAAAAACTACTCGAACGGATTTCACAAAAAAATAATTAAAAGTAAATATGTAAAATAGAAATACAAATAAAATTAAAAATTACAGATATCCATTATATATCCATTGACAGTTCCTATTTTAGAATACTACGGAAAGGGCTGATTCTTCCACAAAAAACATCGATATTTGTATTACTAGCACAACGTTCATTATATAAACGTTGCATACGATAAATCGGGTTAGAAGATGTGACATTGGTTCGGTTAGAGGGTATTAAAAACATTTGTAATTTTGCTGCTTTTCTATTTCTTGCTTTGAGAAAAACAACAATATGAAAAGGTTTGTTAGTTTCGAAAAGATGCTCAAGCTTACATTAGAGAAAATGACACATTTATTTTTCAGTTTATGTAACGGCCTATTACGTAAAGGCATCCTACGGAGGATAACTGTCTCCTCTCTGTCTTCTGCTGGGGAGGAATTAACCAATTAATTAAGGTAAGTGCCGTGTGGTATGTGGCTGAGTAGAATAGACCAGCCTCATTTCTTACCGAGGTGTCGTAAAAGGCGACTAAGGTAAGTTAACATCAGGCAGGCGCCCGATCGAAAAGTACCTACACTAATCACATGGTTAAAATATGTCATGCCGACCCTACTCAGAGTGGGATAAGGGCAATAGAATTATAAATAACAATTTTCCAGGTACATGAAAGTTTACCTTTTTGTTTTTATTTACCTTATTTTCCTATACCTTTGGTGTGATAAATTTTAATATCACGCAGGGCGGTACATAAGTTTATATAAAAACCGTGCCTAGTTACCTTGGTAAGGATCACAAGGTCTCACTAAAACTAAATCATTTTAGTATACTACCTGCCAGCTAGTATATATTAATTTTATGTATATGAAAGTAATCTTTGATGAAATACTGATCCAAAAATAAATACTTAGTTTTCCGGTCAACAAAACAAATAGGAAGACAAATTAATATCCGTCTATCATAATATATTGTCCGATATTTCTATCTAAGCTAATTAAATGCGTACATTGTTAGTGTCACCCACGGACTTGATTAACGTTAACATAATCTGCTCGAGTTATTTTTACGCCCTAATAAAATATGTTATTTATCAGCCCTTATTATCTAAATAGGAAGTTATGAAATGAAGGACGTCATTGTCATTGACACAATACTGACGAAAGTGGCGGCTTAAAATGCGTCACCCCGCCCCCGAACAATGATGGCACTGGCACCCATGTATATTGTGTAAGTGTGAATTTACGTATGCACCCATTACGTATTGCGCGAACATGCTTGTTAGTCTAAACGCTGATACACAAGTTCTAAATAGATCCAAATAACAAGTAACTAAAGCTGCTCATCCTTTCACACGACTCATCATCTTCCTGCCCTTATCCCACTCTAGTTGGGGTCGGCACAACATGTTATAAACATGTTGTCACATGATTTTACGACCGGCCGCCTGCCTGACGTCAACTTACCTTAGTCGTACTTTACGACACCTCGATAAATTAATAATAAAAAATAATAAATTCGAAAATAATAAATTCTACATGCGCTTTTCGTGGAATTAAAACGTCGTGGACCCGCATATCACAGAGAACTTGATATGTTTAACTAAATAAACTCGTGGTGAGTTAAAGCTTAAATCCTTCCCTTAAAGGGGGAACGTCTTCGCGCAGCTTTAAAGTACTATACCAAATAAGCAAGACTTTCCCCCCCACCAACCATTACAGTAACAATTACAGTTTTCTATTTTTTACAATCTCTCATGAATGCGCAAGGAAGACGGCAAACAGGGAAAAATGGCGAAACATCGTTAAGCAAGCGATAAGCGCCCCAACTACGTGACGGCCACGACCGCTCTGCCAAGAGCGTATCGACGGAGAAGAGAAGAAGAGATTTACAACCATTACAGTTTTATATGCAAGATCAGGGTATTGAATAAAAACACGATTCAAAGAACGTCTTATAAAGCTCAACATTACTTCCTTATAGTAAGTAGTTTTACTGCTGTCGTGACAATCGGCTTAAAATGTAATTTTGATTAGCAATACTCAAATTGAAAATTGCAATTTATCACATGCTTTTTGGTGATGGAAAACATCGTGTGAAAACCTGCATATCTTTAATGAATTCTGGATTTCTGGAAAATTCTTTAGTACACATAGACAATGTGACAGAAATCAAATTTCGTTTGACTTTTTCCACCACCAATATACGATATATTAATCATGAATTGTGTTACTTGACTAACAAACAATCTATGCATTACGCCTATTCCATACATCGCATGATTAGTATTAAAGTGACCGAATTCAAAATTAGTCAAAATTAAGTTAGATATATTGCAATCCTTCTTTCAAAGCCATCTATGACATCACGCTACAAAAAAAAATAGTGTTTTCTTGCTCTTCCAAGTTATGAGACTCTTTAACACTCAAGAGTTTTGTAGGCGCTACGCTACGCTTTATTGCAATTCGCCACAAACAATTTTTTTTAATTAGGTCACTTTAATACTAAGCATGCGATATCTTAATTAGATATATTATAATCTCAATATATATAGAAATATGGTTGAGAGGTTAACAACATCAAACATAATATTTTTCCCTAAGAAAATCACCATCGACAATTACATGATTTGAGTAATCAGAATTTAAATTTATGAAATAAAAAAAAACATACTTTTTTATTGTTTAAATACTTAAACTTCGACGCAATACATCGACGCAATTATTTTATGATTTCTTATTATATAAAAAAATAATCCTAGGGATCGTTACTCCTTAAAGCTAAATTGAGTGTCCACGTCGTTAAGCAGAAAATAAAGCATCTGAGTTATAATATTTATTGGAAATCATATAATAGAGCAAAAATAAACAGTATATCAAACTATGCAGAGGCGTCGTTCGTCAAAGTAAAAAAGGGTTTAAGCTCTTATTAATTTCATTTTTTATTTTTTAACTTAAAATTCTGTATAAACACCTTAATTGGAGATAAGTTTATATCAAGCTGTAGACGAGGCCAATGATGATACGGGATAAATTGAAAATATATTTTCTGGAGACTTTAAAGGACCAATAGAAGCTAAAAATATATTATATTATTCCTTTTTTTATAAAGGCATCAGGTGATTTTTCACCTGAAATTATTTTCAGAGATGTCAGTGTTATTTTAAAAGATATAAAGTACAAAATATTGTCACACACTTTATCTCTTTTACTTTTTAAAAATTAGTAGATGTCAAGACAAAAATAAGCCTTAAAAGAAAACAGGAGAACAACCTTACAAGATAATAACCTAAACTAGCGACAACCTTACAAGAGAACAACCTAAACAAGAGACAACCTTACATGAGAACAACCTATACAAAAGATAACCTAAACAAGAGACAACCTTACAAGAGAACAACCTAAACAAGAGACAACCTTACAAGAGAACAACCTAAACAAAAGACAACCTAAACAAGAGATAACCTTACAAAAGGACAACCTAAACAAGAGATAAATATGTAGGAAAAATATTATCAACTCATGACCATGGGTATGGATTAAAACAATTCAATTTTATAAAAAAAATATTTGACATTAATTATATTTGTGAAATATAGTTTTATTAAACTTTTTAACCTTTAGAATATAATTCTAAAACCTTTAGATTCTTATGAATTGAAAAAGTTTCTAATGTGCAAAATATTTTGGCTAAAACTTCCTAGCTTTTACGAGTAACACACAGGTGAAGCGAGCTCACAAAGCGTGGTGCGCCCACTCTTTACACTTTGACATTTCGCGTCTTACGGATCAAGTTGGTTGCCATGCCAACGCCGATTTCACGGTTCACGACTTTTCGTAACATTACTTCTTCCGGTATCATTTTTACTTCCATAAGAATTTAACTGGACTTTTAAAAATGACCTTATCTATAAAGATTGTGCTCATTTATGTATTTATTAATATGTTGTGAACATGTTGTTATATGTTTTATTTCGTTATTTTACGACCGGCTAGTAGTCGCTTTTTACTCGTACGACACCTCGGTTAAAAAGAGGTGGTCTATTCTACTCAGCCAGATACCACAGGGCGGGTCAACTTACCTTAGTCGTCTTTTACGACACCTCGGTAAGAAAAGAGGCTGGTCTATTCTACTCAGCTGGATACAACACGGCGGTTGTTGTCTTGTCTATCATAACATTTCTATTATAACATCTTAACAATATAGCAGACACGTTAGCAATGGTTTTAAAATTTAATCTACCATTTTCAGTTGTGCGTTTTTAAAAACGATATAACTCTAACTTATGTCTTATTCTATATCTCGAGTATTTTAAACCACGGTAAGGCTATACATTTTCGTAAAAGTTTCTACTTTTGTTCTAAGCCTAAATAAATAATAACTATAGAGTAAAAGCAAGGTCTTACGAAATAAATCGTCATTAGTCGCACCCGTTACGTTGCAAATAGTACGACCAGAAAAGTATTTTTAGTCTAAGCCAATGATTTATGCGAACTACGTAACTTCTCGACTATCTCATCCGGGCCGTCCATGTCACGGGAGCGCGTGGCACGTGGCTAATTGTGGCATAACCAAAACGGTCTCCGGCAGCGGCCCGCATAGCGTACGAAAGCGGTGCGTGATTCAGCGCGGAGAAAGTGGTGGTAGCAGGTTCGGAATCTCGGTGACGCCAGAGCACGCGGCGAGCCTCCGTGCCCACGCGTGCTCGCGCGCCGCACAATCCGCACCATCACTACACTTGCACGGCTGGTAGTTTTCGCGCGCCTCCCGACACCGTCGCGACGCCGCGCCATTTTCCCGCGCACGTGGGCGACGACGGCCGAACGAGGACGCCCGGCTCGAACGCCATTAACGCGGCCGTCGTGAATGAACACCGACCTCGACCGGGTGGCTGGCGTCCATTGATAGGGCGCGCGGCGGTCCACGACCGCGGCTCCGCGCCTCAACGCACGGGGGCGGCGTGCTGCACGCCCTCGCCGCTCCGCGCTCGCCTCAGTCGAGGATGTGGCGCTCTCGGCGCGACGACACACTCCGCGTGCAAAATCTGTGTTCATTTATCAGTAGTCAATCGGGACCCTTTCGTGTGATCGTATACTCATAGATTCCTATAGACAATGTTCTGTGATCGCGTCAATTTCCCTAGGACATTAAGTAAATAAGTTAGTTTCGGGCGCGCGTGCGGGGCAGTCGGAGCGGACGCACGCGCACGTGCGGTAGCCGGTGCCGGTGTGTGTGTAAAGTGGCAGTAAAGTGGCAGTGGTGGTGTGTGCGCAGTGCGGGGATGCGCTCGTGCGATGCTCTCGGTGATCGCGATGCGTCGGCCGGAGGACGAGGAGCTGGGCGGGCGCGGCGAAGGTGTGGGCGACGAGTTCGTGGACATCTCCCATATGCAGCTGCTGGTGGAGGCGGGTCCGAGCGGCCTGCACTACCCGGGCCCGCCGCCGCCGCTCGCGCAGCACCAGCCGTACGCGCAGCCGCCCGCGCAGTCTTCCACCGCCACAGCCACGATTACTTCTACTTCGGCCTCCGTCGACGACTTATTTGCCCTCTATTTTACACCTCCCACTCATGGTGAGCCTCTTACATTTTCATACTGTTTCCAAAATTTTTCTTTGTAATGATAGTATTGGGCTGAAAAAAAAATTATCATAACGAAGCTGCAGCTTTTGCCCTCAACTGTAACAGGTAAAGCCTGGGATATGTCGGCCAATTAGCCACCACTAGCCGTCTTCATAAATTATAAACTCCTTTACAGATAAATGGATCCACCATTCGAAGTAAAGTATATACATATCTTTACGAAAGAAGACCATGCTTTAGAAAAATTCTGATGGAGGACTTAGATTACAGCGTTTTACCTGTAAACGTTGCTAGCGTTGTAAAGCAATCTGACGTAGGCACGGTACTCTAAAAGTGACTGAACTACTTTTATCTTATTTCCACTTATTCGTGAGCATTTCAGTAATCATTTAATTTTTATTTTTTAATAATATAATTTATTTTGGCATATTTCGACGTGTGGTATCTTCCCGAATGGAATAGACCGTCATTCCGTACTGAGGTGTCGTAAAATGCGACTAGGGTAAGTTGACGTCAAGCAGGCGGCTAGTGGTAAAATAACTAGCCAAAACATGTAACGACATGTTTAAAACATGTTGTGCTTACCCTACTTGGGATATCCACGTGGGATAAGAGCAGGAGAATGATGATGATAATTATTTATTTTGGTATTTGAATCGCAAAAATCAAATTCAAATTCAAAATATTCTTTATTCAAGTGGACTGTTTACAGTACTTTTGAATCGTCAAATGTTTTAAAGAAGCTACCACTGATTCGGAAGTTTGCTCCTACCGAGAAGAATCAGCAAGAAACTCGGCGGCTAATCTTTTAAAAAATTATTACAATTTGATGGTTACAAGATAATCGTTGCAGCTGGATGCGTAGCTGACTGCAGTTAAGATATGCTATCACTCAAATAATCCTCAATAGTATAGTAAGCTTTATGTAGCAACATCGTTTTGAGATAATTTCTAAACTTGTGTAAAGGCAAGTCTAGATAATGTTGAGGAATTTTATTATAAAAACGTGTACCGAGACCGACAAATGATTTTCGGACCTTTTGGAGGCGTAATCTAGGCGTCATTAGTTTATGTCTGTTTCTTGTATGTCTGTCATACCTATCAATATAATCGAATTCCAACTGCAGTACTGTGTATATGTTCTAAGTATTATCAGCTTTTGAGCTCCATTGTAGCAACCAAATACATTGAAACACAAGTATTTCAGTGTCAGCGTAAGACAAGCTTGTGAAATTTTGGTCAGCGTTCGGTCGAGTCTTATCTGGACCGGACGAAGCCAAACGGCTGCGTATGGGACAAAACGCTATCACGTTTGCTGAATATCACTAAATGATGCCATTGTGATTATGTCCACGAAGCAACAATATTTAAGTCTATAAAGAAGATTGACAATAACTTTAAATCAATACCATCCATTTATTTTTTTATTAAATGAAATAAATTGAATCCAGGACATATATTAATGAATTTAACAATTATTAGTCAATCTTTTCTATTACTCTCATTAAAGATCTTCTGTTTCTCCGAAAACTTTTATAATTAATTATTACTGTTTTTTTTTACAAATTATTGGATATATTACTTACTAAACAATTTATTGCTTGATCATATATAAAATGAAAAAATGACCATGCAATGCAATCAAATATCTACAAAGGATATGAAATCCATGTCTTTTAATAGTTGGCGCAAATTAGGAGGCTTTTCTGTTACTTTCAAACTATCTAAAACCAAAGAAGCGGAAGAAAGTATATGCAAAATTTTAGAAAAATGTTTAATTTTATAACTGAAAATAATTAAAACAATACTTCGAATAATTATTGAATTAGAGTCTCTAATTTGTGTCACAGCGACCCTAAATTCCGGGACGCAGTGTCACACATATGACGTAGAAATCAATTCAAGATGCTAATATCTAACGTTGTCAGTTGATAGAAAGGAGCAAATAATATAACTCGAATTGCATTCTAAAGAAAAAAGTTTATTCATTTCTTCATAGAAATTGAAAATTTATAAGAAGATTTGATTGATAAATATTTTGTCAAAATAAACTTTGCCATTGAAGTGTGATAGGCAATGGCGAATAAAAAACAGAGATTAGAGTCTCCCAACTAACCATACAATGTTATGCTCGGAGTGTCTTTATGTGATATATTCAGAAATGAGAGAACTCATAATGAAGTTGCTAGAGCGACAATGGGTACCTTTTACAGGATGGGATAAAGGGTTAAAACTTAAGGTGTGGAAACGACAATCAGATACCCTAAGACAAAGTTATGGCAGATTCCCGAATAGGTGAAGAGAAAAGCACAAAATTACTCAAAGTAACAACTGGATACATGACTCGCTAAAAACTTTAGAAGAGACTAATGTCCAGAGATGCTTGTTTCCTGACTGAAAACAGAAGAGAAATCTCTATAGACAGAAGAAGCTAAATCTTCAAAAATTCATATTTACGGTTAGTAAAACGTTGAATATGAGAATTTTAATAAAATAAACATTCGCAGTGAAAAATTAAGGGCGTGTTTGCAAGTAACAAGATCAAAGGCGAAATTGAAACTCCAGTCCCCTACACGTGTCTAAAGAAAAAAAAATGTATAGAAATGGAGATATGAATGTAACTCATTGAAATTCCAATATTTAAGCCTTTTATATAGCGCACATATGTGAATTGCTAGTTTCGATGGTAGAAACAAAACTTGAAAATGGCTTAGACAATTTTGGCCATGTTTTATATACATTACTAGTATGTCAAGCCTGCTTATCAGGTCTTAATTCAAAGATATTTAAATAACAGTTTTAAAAAAATGCTCTGATCGTCACCAAATTTTACAGGAACATCTGCTGAGTCATTCTAAAAATTACCTGAAAGTTTCATTAAAATCGGTCCAGATCAGACAAAGATTCATTTTTATATAAGAGTCCGATAAAAATATAAATGAAGATAAAAACTGGGAAATTGCAATGAAAATCGAAAATATAACATTTCTTTAGTTTATAAATACATACTGATCGTTACGGAAAACTAAAAAGTTTCAAGGTGGTATACAATTTATAGGGCTAATTAGGTTTAAATAAAATGCTTCAAATTTCACACTTTTGATTTTTAACACTTTTGGTAGTCGCACTTAGAGAAAGCTAAGATAAATCCCATTTTTAAATTTAAACTATCGTGAGTAGTATTCATAGTTAATGTATAGAACCGGCTATCCTCACGCCCTATTCTATCGGGTTAGCCCGACCAGTTTCAAACCCATCCGGGGCACTTATTCATGAGCTCTTTACACGACGTTATCGCGGCGGGAACTGCGTCCAGCAGCTCGCTGGGCGCGACTCGTGGGTGGCGGGGGGTGCGGGGGAACACGGTGGCGGCGGTGGCCGCTCCTCTTCCAAGTGTTCCCTGTCGCTCGAAACTAGACGGGCTAACCCGATAGAATAAGACGTGAGTATAGCCGGTTCTATACATTAACTATAAATCCCATTTCTCCAATATCAGTTGCTACCATCAACATCCATAAGATCGTAACACCGAAAAGACACAGATGTTAAAATATCGAATCACGAACACGCACAAAATACGCACACACACAACATCTTCACCGGTGAGACGAGTTTCCAGTTTTCTGAAGTTGATCAATCGTAGTTTCAAACCTCTCTTCCGAAGGTGTGATATCTAACGTAGTCCTAGCACTAGCTCTCCACTACAGACCGTCATAAGCCATGGTCCGGCACGCAAGAGGCACCCTTAGGTCACGTTCCCTGATACTAGTAGAGTTTCTACTCTGTACTCTCGGCGCTTAGAACATTCAGCGAGTTGCGTTCACCCGTCCGCGTCCGCGTCACTGCGAGGTGATACTGTAAAAGCCCTCAAAACTAACAGAATAGAGTCAGATCCAGTGACAAAAGATAAATAGACTTTATTCTCTTCTTGACGCGAAGAATACCATACTTTTACGAATAAAACCTTTAAAGGCGTCCTTGCGATATATTCAATAATCATAACTCACAAGGAATTGTAAATATCATTCATGCATATAAATACTGAATGAAAATTCAGACGTTCTCATGGTTACATTTGGCAGAACCCTTGTTCAGGTTCGTATCGTTCGCAATCACTGAATTTCAATTCATTTTAATTAAGCTCTTTAACAGAACTAATTTACCTGAATTTTATTATACAATTCAGCTTATGTTTGGTATACATTTCAAAAGCTCATGTTAAGTTTGCGAAAAAATATTATTTCGTAAAGATATCTCTAAATAGCTTTCTATAATATCGAAGAGGCGGAGTCAATAAGTCTCGTTCGTCTACGATTGGCCGGTGCTGGTTGGCAAGGTAGCAATGAAATTGACTTTTTTTTACGATAGTCGCCTTATAATAATTATATCAACGAGTAAGCTAAATTCTCTGAAACAAAAAAAAATTGCATTTGCTTACATTAGCGATTAAATACTCTGAATTGATATTTTTTGGCATTATTTATATGATCATTGTAATGATGAAATCTTTTTATTTCAAAACAATAATACATATGAGCCGCTAATATCTTAGGGGTATTAGGGCTAAGCATTTCAGTCACAATATCATACCTATCCATCCGCGTTGTAATTTCTCGAGTAACGGAGTCTGCAATTTGTTAATAAAAGTTTCATAAACAGATAATATAACCCTTATAGAGATAGCACTAGCCATTACAATCAGCAAGCATAAAACGTATTGATAGTCTCTTAAAACCGCTGACTGCGAAAGGCTGTCAATTTTTTTTAGATTAGGTAATGTAATAAGGAGGGTTGCCTGTCATATGACCAAAACAGTTCTAGATATGACTGTGGATACATATATGACTAGAGGCAGGCCGAAAATAAGGTGGAAGGGTTCTGTGAAGTACTATGTGCAGGACCTGGGTGACCGAGCTTTGCTTATTTTAGAAGATAAAAAAAATACAATTTGAAAAACAAAGGATGGTCAAATTTGGGACTCGATCCGGAGTATTATCACTTTTTAAGTCAGTGCGCTACCAACTGAGCTATCATAACTTTGCAAGTGACAGCGTAATAAGCCTAATATCTAATAATATTGTAGCAGTGCCTGAAAACAGCGATAAAACGATATTATTTTTAATTAAATCTAGCCTTGATAGATAGCCTAGATTGATTTGTCGCCCCCGAAATCCCTTACATACTCAGTTTCATGAAAATTGTTAAAGCTGTTTCCGAAATTCAGATTCGATGTAGAATGAATTATGACCTAAAAAACAAATTGAAAAACACCCGACGTGTCACTTAGATTATCTTTAATATTGTATGAATTTCGTTAAAGTATATATATATATATACTTTATATATATATATATATATATATATATATATATATATATATATATATATATATATATATATATATATATATATATATATATATATATATATATATATATATATATATATATATACATACAATATTATAATATATTTTAACGAAATTCAGGATGTAGGGGGTTTTGGGGGAAAAAATCAATCTAGATAAGTTTTATTTAAAAAAAATGACGTTTTATACCTGATTTCGGGCTCTAAAATTTTTTTTTAAATAACGTTGAATACAATCACAATTTTTCGCTATCAAACGTAAAGTCTTGGTAGTTCATTTGTGGAACAGGCGGTCTAGAGAGGTGAAAATAACTAGAATCGAGCCCCACCTGGCCTTCATTTTTTCATTTTTCTATTCAATTTTTTTTAATTTTTTTTTACATTTTAAAAATTACCTAGCAAAGCTCGTTCACCCAGGTACTGTCATATTAACAAATAAGCTTCTGGTATACAATGTATGTAAAAGAGGTGCTACCCACGCTATGCGCGTCACATTGGGAACGTCGGTTCATCTGAGGTGCCCACGACAGGCCATTACACCTCGCTAGAGCTTCCCAGATGGCCGATAGCTGGGCCAGCTTTGAACGGCCCGCGGTGACTCTCGGGGCCACGCACGTGCCTTTGAGGCAACCCGCGCCGTCTCACATCACTAAATCGAATATCTCCTTACCGGATATAACAACCTTATTATCTTATTGTGTATTTACATTCAAGTATTTCTATTGATTATACTTAGTTTATATTATCAAATAAAATGAAGTACCTGGTTGACCGAGGTTTATGCGGTTATTTTTGAAATGATGTAAAAAAAAATAAATAAAAAGAAATCGAAAAGAAAAAATAATACGGCAGGTGGGGCTCGATCCTTATTTCGAGGTATTTTCAACTCTCTAGCCCGTCCGTTCCCCAAATGAACTACCATGACTTTACATTTGATAGCGAAAAATTATGATTGTATTCAACGCAAATTTCCATTAAAAAAAATTATGTATATATATATATATATATATATATATATATATATATATATATATATATATATATATATATATATATATATATATATACATATATATATATATATATATATATATACATACAAGATTAACTCATTTAAATATTAAAGAAAGATAACGCTTAATACAAGGGGCATTTATATGTGTGGTATCCGGCTGAGTAGAATAGACCACCCTCATTTTTTACCGAGGTGTCATACAATACGAATAAGGTAAGTTGACGTCAGGCAGACGTTGTAAAATATGTAGCCAAATCATGTAACAACATGTTTATAACATGTTGTGCCCACCCCACTTAGATTGGGATAAGGTCAAGAGGATGATGATGATGAAAATTACTTATTATAAATACTAGTCACATTTATCTCACTTTGATCTATTTATTTCTCAAAGGATACACAAAGTAAAATATCTAAAGAGTAATTTGTACAACTTTACAGTAAGTTACGTAATACAAATTACAATATCTCATTTTCAAGATGATATTGATAATACTTTAAACCAAGCAATACAATGGCTAAATAAAGATTATTTGGACATAAACCTTAACAAAAAAATTTATTGCAATTTTTGATTTAAAAAATCCAGATGAAAGAGTATAAAAATTGGTCACAAAAATTTGTTGACATTGTTTTAATTGCAAGGATGTCGCCAAGAACATACGTTACTTTGTTTATTTCAAAAAGGCGTTATTTACCTACCTTCTAGAAAATTGCTTTTCAGTTCAGAATAATTAAATGAATGATTCAGTTAAAGAATATTTAAATGAATTTACCATCGAAAGATAAGAATGTACCTGATACATAAAGCACTTTTGTAACAATTACAAATACCTTTCCAAATAACTATAAGATTTGTTTTTGAACTACATAAGGTTACAAATTTAAAAAGAAATATCACCTTCTAGAAAATTGCTTTTCAGTAAGTTCAGAATATTTAAATGAATGATTCAGTTAAAGAATATTTAAATGAATTTACCATCGAAAGATAAAAATGTACCTGATACATAAAGCACTTTTGTAACAATTAAAAATACCTTTCCAAATAACTATAAGATTTTTTTGAACTACATCACGTTACAAATTTAAAAAGAAATATTTATATTTATAATCGTATCTCTGACACACAAATTATAAAAGCAATTAAATATTCATACATTCATAGTTTCATAAGTTGCTCCACGTGCGCGAGTGCAGTATTTGAAAACCTAATTCCCATACGAAAGGAAAAACGATTAATTTTTAAAAACTAGATAACATAGCTGTGATAGCCCAGCGGTGAGAACTTGTGATTCTTTCGAGGGGGTCACGGGCTTAAACCCGGGCAAACACCAATGATTTTTTCTGTTAAAACATGTCGTCACAACATGTTATAAACACGGTGTATTATTTGGCTAGGTAATTTTACGACCGACCGCCTGCCTGCCGTACACTTACCTTAGTCGCCTTTTACGACACCTCAGTAAGAAAGAGGGTGGTCAGCCGGATACCACACTGTTAAAACTTATGTGTCTAATTGATATTTGCAAATTATCACACGCTTTTCGGTAAAGTAAAACATCGTGAGGAAACATGCAGATCTCTAAAGATTTAAGATATGTATAATCTACCAATCCGCACTGGAGCAGAGCGTTGGGCCTTGGCTCCAACACTTCTCTCCGAAAAATGGAGAGAGAAGGCCTATGCCCAGCTGTGGAATAGCAACAAGGCTTTACTTTACTAGATCATCATAGACATTTGCATAGACATTCGACGTCTCTGCAATCAAATGATTAAGACTAAGGTGTTGGAAAGGACAACTTAAGATCTTAACTAGACTTTCTGGACTGGCCTTTACAAAAGTTTAGAAATTATCTCAAAACGATGTTGCTACATAATGCTACATACATGCTTACTATACTATTGAGGATTATTTGAGGGATAGTAGCATATTTAGCATTATCTTGTAACCATCACATTGTAATAATTTTTTAAAAGATTAGCCGCCGAGTGTCTTGCTTGTTCTTCTCGGTAGGAGCAAACTTCCGAATCAGTGGTAGCTTCTTTAAAACATTTGACGATTCAAAAGTACTGTTAACAGTCCACTTGAATAAAGAATATTTTGAATTTGAATTTAACAATTTAACTTAAAGGACAACTTAAGGGCGACCGACAAAAAAAATGATTGAAGCAGGAATGATATTCCAATATCAAAAAATTGTGTAGCAAGCTTTTATTCAATTCAATATGGAAAATAATTTGTTACAAATAATTCAATACAATAATTAATAAGTACTTAAGTAATAATAATATTACTTATATTACTTATATGTATAAACATTAAGTTACTTACTTTAATTTTAACTAAAAAAATTAATAAGTAATTAAATCGAATCCAAATTACAGCAATAAGAAACATCCCATCGTATTATATAACTGGCTTCCATTTTGAAATGTGAAGTATTCCAGTGTGAATTATTTTTTTTTAATTTTCTGTGTGATCGTGATAGTGACCCTAGGGCCGACCTTTTCTATAAACAATTTTTTTTTCTTCGATTCTGGTGTAAATATGTATAACTATTACTAAAGTATCCGTCACCCATAACACAAGTATTAAGTTACTTACGTTGAGGACGAACGCCCGTGTGTAATTGTCCCGTATTATTTATGGTGGCTTCAAGTAAAACAATACCAAGATTTCCCTAAAGAGACACACCTGCCGCAATCAATGATGCGTAACGATTGCCATCATTATACCCTATCGTGCTCACACGCTAAATATTCAAATTGTCGCATTCACAATGCGAGTTGATTTAAAAGTCAATAAATTATCGCTAATGCCCAATTTGTGTCGGCCGGTTAACAATGGCAGTTCCCGCAATTACTTAAACGCATGTAACTGCAAAAGATACAATCTACGAGTACGTTGGACTCGGCCCGGCTACGGCCAAGCAGCGTCATTGTCTCACCAATACGAGTACATGGCCCGCAATTACACTATCGATTACAGTTGACTCAGTCCGCTCCGATCCGAACGATTGACTGCGCTATAAAACATTGTTTTTACTAACCGTAATTAGTGTTTCGTTTAAACAAGATTAGCCTTGTAGGGCGCAGCGGTACAATGTATTTGACCGTCTATCTCCGTATCTCCATATCGCTGACTCACAATATATAAAATTCAAGCAACGTCCGAATAAACTGCTTCTGCAAACCGCAAAGAGCATAAAGTACTCATGTCGTTTTGCAATCTTATTATCTCTAAGACCGGAAGATGTTGGTTCAATGATACCATTTGACTGCGATGGTTAATCAGCTTTACCATGGTTTTTTATAAAGCGAGTATTTTACTCGTAAATCAAACCGTGATATAAATAGGTTAAATTAAAAACGTATTTCGTATCTCTTGAACCCTGAACTAGTCATTCTATTATTCATTTATTCTATTATAAGAAATATATTAAAATTATTATTTATTCAAATAAACTCGTCAACAAGGGATTTTAACGTCAGCAATCCTGCTTGTACAAAAACTTGGCTTTCTATATAAGCCTCATTTTAATAACTACTTCAAACTGCCGAAATGGGAAAGCTAAAAATTGGTGAATACTTGCTATTGTATCTTGATTCATAATAAGATTATACGTAACGAATAATTCCACGAAAAACAATCAGTGAAATTCAGTAAATCATAAATCTTTTAAAGTATTTTTTAAGTGGAAAATTTGCTGATATCGCCCCCGAGTCAGTTAAAGACTCCTTTAAAGTCACAGCGCGCTTAACGTAAACTGGTCTTTTAATGTTGAAGATTTGATAAAAGATATTAATTCCGGAATAAGTAGCAGCCTGTTACTATCCCACTGCTGAGAATAGGCCTCTCCGTCTTTGGAGAGAAGGATTGGAGCTAAGACCACCACGCTGCTCCAGTGTTGATTGGCAGGTTACACATATCTCCAGAATCCTCTGGAGATATGCAAGTTTGCTCACGATGTTTTCCTTCACCAAAAAGCGTGTGATAAATTGCAATTATCAATTAGACACATAATTTTCAACAAAAAAACTCATTGGTGTCTGCCCGTGACCTCCTCGAAAGAGTCGCACGGTGTTACCGCTGGGCTACCACAGCTTAATTCCGAAATATAAAAAGAAAAATAATAAGAAGCGTTTGCGGATATGCTATAAGTTATAAGCTATTTGTTGACCCGTCCTCCTGTATGCATGTGCTAAGTCACCTATCCCACATTTACTGACTTTTGTTTGTTTAAATATGTACGTAACAATATAGAACAACAGTATGAGGAAACAATTACAACGTACGACGCATGTGATGATAATCTCCGGTAGCATTCCATTGAGTGCGAGAATCCTGCGTCCCGAATACGTGACGATATCATAAAAAAATTCAAAAATGAATACTGCTGGCTACATAATCAACTGTTATGCAAGTTAAATCTGTGTTTGGACTTTGAACTAAATATTCATAGACGACCAATATTTTAAATTTGATATCAATGATCGGACAAGTAAGTAACAAAATATACAACAATTCGCGCTATCCGAAGAATAAAGTCACATGTCCCATGTATAAGCATAGGAAATATGACTTTATTCTTTGGATATGGCGAATTGTACTTTTTTTATGAGATAAGGCTAGCACCTGGCTACGATCTCGCCTGATGGAAATCGAAAGATGTAGCCTAAGGTGGACTGCGCTTGCCAGTGTGGTGTCTATTCACTCTTTTTTTTTTTTTAAATTCAACGAGTACGAGTCCGGAAAGATAGTAAGTAAGTAAATGAAGGTAAATAATTCCATGCCTTTGTAGTACGCATGAGGAAAGAAGAGCCGAACCGTTGGGTGTGTGTTTTTGAGGTATTTATGGAGGAGGTTTTACATTTATTTACCGGTGGAGCCCCTCGCGGTTCGTCAAAGATCGTCGTTCGGTCAAAGAATGGCGAGAAAGGGATCAGATCAAAAAGATCTGTAGCACAGTCTCCAAAATATATCCTGTAAAAAACAGAAAGCGATGCGACAGCTCGTCTATGTTCTAGAGTAGTTCTAGAGTTCTTAACCTTTGACGCAGTCATGCAGTTTGGATTGATGCGGAATTGATCAAATTATCTACGTTTCAAAATATTCTGGATTAATGAAGATGAATAAAAAACATTGCAAAATTTGAATTTTGAAATCTTATAAAGTTACCTTATGTTTACAAAATTACTGCTTAACTTAAGAAATCAATGAATTATTTTTAGTAATTTAGTGACTTCGAAAATGAAAAATCTATACTTATTATAAAACAAATTCCCCAAAAGCCGCCTGTCTGTATGTGATCGATTTTATAAAAATCTCCCAAACGGTTTTTTGTACAGTTTTTATTAAAGGTTCTGCATTTTTTAGGGGAGGTTTAGGTTAACAGTATATAACATTAGAATTCTCACAGAATCGGGATTAAAGCAGGAAAAACTCTGTGATACATTGATTTCAACGCCAGCGTAGCCGCTGTCCACAGCTACCACACTCTACCTACCTAGCTACCACCCTAGTACCACCCTCATTTCTTACCGAGGTGTCGTAAAAGGCGACTGAGGTGAGTTGATGTCAGGCAGGCGGCCGCTCGTAAAATATGTAGTCAAATCATGTGACAGCATGTTTATAATATGTTTTATATTTATATTTATTTATATATACTTTATTGTACCACCACATAATATAAATACAAACATTTAAACATTATGTTGTTGGAGAATAACTTTTGGCTTCAAGGCTGCATCAAACTTGTCTTTAATATTGGTTTCAATCTCATATTTCTTAGATTTTGCGATTACTAACTTGTATTAAAACTAGTAATGTCATACAAATCATGTGACAACATGCTCATAACATGTTGTGCCGACCTCACTTAGAGTGGGATAAGGGCAGGAAGATAATGACTTATAACCATTTTAAATACACAAAGCCGATACCTAAATATACATCTTTAGCGGTGACATAAATAAAGCCCTTTACAAAATTAATAATCACGAATTCTATTTGCGCCTTTTATGAAACATCTCTCTATTAATAACCATTTAAATATAACGAAGATATCGAACTAATTAAAAGGACATTTAGTCATCACTTAGTTTCTGCATGCTCAGATCTTAAAGTAGCGGCCTCCTCCGTTTTTTGAGAGAAGGATTCGAGCTAAAACCTACCACGCTGCTCCAAGGCGAATTGGTAGTTTACACATATCCCTACAATTTTCTAGAGATATGTTTCCTCACGATGTTTTCCTTTACCTGTGCGAGCTTTGAATTCGTGACGTCCTCGAAGGAGTCGCACGGTCTTACCGCTGGGCTATCACAGCTTCCTCAGATTTTACTATTGCATATTCGCAAGAATATTTTAAAAATAAAAAATAAACACTACTCGTGAAACAATTTTAAATAATTTTAGAGTAAATCGGCTTTAATTTAATCCCACTTAGAGTGGGATAAGGGAGAATGATGATATTGTTGTAATGGATTTAATATATTTAGAATTCAGTTTACGGCAAATTAAACCCATAGGCGTATATTGTAGTGCAATAATTTATTTTGAGATTATTTGATTAAGTCTATTTGACATAAAAACAATGTACCTATACAAAAGCAAAGGAAAAAGGATTAAGTAACGGGGCATGATTAACGATTTTGTCTACAAAACATGTCATAAAATGTTTCAAACATGTTGTGCTGACCCTACTTAAGAGTAAGATAAGGGTAGAAAACGATGATGATGACCTTCTATTGGTTCATTTCTAGATCACCATCATGAATATATGATTAATGAGCATAAAATACATAACTTTGAAGAAAGTTTTGTATTTTATTTATTAATTTTTTTAAATAAATAAATAAATAAATAAATAAAATACAAAACTTTCTTCAAACTTAATACGCCTCAAATCTAGGTCTTTGATTTGCCTCCAAAACACGCATAGACAACAGTTTAAAAACTGAAAATCAGCTGCAATATTATTTGAAAACAAAGGTTAATTACGCTGTCACTTGCAAAGTAATAATCAGTCGGCATCAGGCGGTCTAAAGAAGTGAAAATACTCCGGATGAAGTCCAGATATCACCAATCCTTTTTTTCTATTGTTTTCATATTACATCTTTTTTATATCTTCTAAAAAAATACCGAACAAACTCAGTCACCCAGGTACATAAATATTAAACAGAAAAAAATGTCTCTCGTGTATTCGCATATTATTTAAAAATGTTAGTGACCAATTTCACTATAGCTGAGGACATTTAAAAGAATCTGTTGTAAACCTGGATATGAGCCAATATTTGACTCATTTTGAAGTTTTATGCAATCGCCCTATTTTTCTAAACTAAAACGGTGCACGCGACACCAGATTGAGCTCTAAACACCTATAAATATTTAAATTACTAATATAATATATATCGTTGATTTATTAAATAATTATATAATTAACAATTTTACAATAAAAACAATAAAATTAATCAAGAAACACTTATACAAAGCTATTTTCCATATTTTCCCTAACTTTGTTAGACTTCATATTTTAAATTTTTTCTTCTAATGTTAGTTATAATAGTTATTGTATGTTTGTGACCTTTTAGGCACGATGTAACTACCTTTAATTAGATTTATATGTTATTAGCAACCCTAAGAAATATAACCATGTTACTTTAGTTACACATGTAATTCTAATAATAAATAATAGGAACAAATAAACAACAATGAATTCAGAAATACGCTTTATCAATCCTTGCACAATAAAGTAAACAAATAGAAGGACTTTAATAACTAAATAACAAAGCGAAAATAGTTACAATTTTATGCCTTCACAGATTCTTACCGAGGTGTCGCAAAGGCGACTATGGTAAGTGTCGTGTTGTATCCGGTTGAGTAGAATAGACCACACTCATTTCTTACTGAGGTGTCGTAAAAGGCAACTAAGGTAAATTAAGTCAGGCAGGCGGCCGGTCGTAAAATACCTAGCCAAAATCAAGTAACAAACATGTTTATAACATGTTGTGCGGGCATTACCCGCCCACTTAGAATAAGGGCAGGAAAAAGATCAATGAAGATTTATTTATGCGTTTGTAAATATGAAACTTTATATAATTATGACATCTATATACCTACACTTTTTACAGGTGTAATGTGTTAATGTTAAACTATTTTTGTTATTTTTCATAGAAAACGGTAATAAATATTAATATTAAATAAAATGAATTAAAATTAAATATTAATATACGCCGTGTGGTATCCTGCTGATACTGTGTGGTGTCCTCATTTCTTATCGAGGTGTCGTAAAAGGCGTCTAAGGTTAGTCGATCCGCCGTGTGGTATCCGGCTAAGTAGAATAGACCACCCTCATTTCTTACCGAGTTGTCGTAAAAGGCGACTAAGGTAAGTTAACCCACCGTGTGGTATCCGGTTAAGTAGAATAGACCACCCTCTTTCTTACCGAGGTGTCATAAAATACGACTAAGGTAAGTTGACATCAGGCAAGCGGCCGGTCGTAAAAACGCAACTAAATCATGTGACAGCATGTTTATAACATGTTGTGCAGAGCCCACTTAGAGTGGGATATAGGCAGGAAGATGATGAATGACTTAAAAATAACTGGTATATAGATATTTACCTATATAGCGACCTAGATAGGATAATACATGAATTTAGTTTTTACTATCATAACTATATAATACTAAATAGTAACGAGGAATGATTTTGGAGGCACGGTTTTTTTATTCGTCTCGGAAAATTATATAAGATCTTCTAAATCTTCTGTAGACTCTTAGAGAGGTTATTTATATATTTGCGACCCTTGCTTAGTCAAGATTACTCCTGCCACTTACCATGAGCCCACTTTTTCCGTCCCCTTGAATACTAATTGGTACCGCGTCATTATTTCTTCGCTAAAGCTTAAGTCGTCCGCCCATCCTACAGATTAAACAGTATTTTTAACCTTCTTATTAGTATGTCACGCCGTTTGCTATCCGGCTGAATAGAATAATACCACCCTCATTTCTTACCGAGGTGTCGTAAAAGGCGACTAAGGTAAGTCAGTCTAATACCACACGGTGGTATATTCCTCATACCTAAAACTGAATAAATTAAGCAAGAAACGTGTTAAAATGTGTCAATTTTCCAAACTGTTCGTGTTTAAAATTAGCCAATTTGTCGCTGACTGTACTAGCAAGACACCAAGTGTCCATTACGGTCAAAATTAATTAACGTCATCTCGGTCGCGTGCCCTCGGTTTTGACTCATCAATAAGGTTACCAGATATTTATGAATCTGTGCTAGAGTCCTATAAATATAATCTTAAAACTCCCTCGTTGTGAACACTCCACTGAAAAACCACTAGATTTTAATGAATTTTTAGACATATTATTAAAAAATGAAGACACATTTAAGAAATGTGACATCTTCAGTTATTATAATAGTTATGGGGCTAAGCTATTGTTAAGTAAGTTTGCTTTATTGAGAACAACTCAAACTATAAAGGCCCTTATACATACCAACACACAATAACTTTTGTACATTACAATTCATTTTAGAATGTGTTATGGATATTTCCGTTTGGTTTTTGAAACATATATTACTTATTTTTATACAGATACAGTAATCCCCCCCTCTAACGCGGTAGATTAGGTCCGCGTTATCGGAAAACGCGTTGTAGGAGTATTCTTATATACTACGCTCGTATGATGCTCGTTGAAGGGAGTATATTGAAAATATGTACGTTACGTTTTATTAAAACATGGTAATTATCTTACGATTCGAAAACTAGGCAAACAAATTTAATAAAATATTTTATTTAATAGTACGCGGAACATGGAAAATCCCCGCGTTATATGAGAGAAAATACGCGGTATACGCAGGACTGAAAACATGTTATAAGAGTACCGCGTTATATGGGGGATAATTGCTTACTACACAAATAAAAATTAATGTAATGTAGAATATTAGTATTTATTATGCACAAAACTTATAAAGTTACTTGACCTAAATAGCTTCATGCTTCGGTGCTTTATATCTTCTTTTCTTAATATTTTATTCAGCTTCGTTTTCGAAGCTGACTAAAGTGTGTGTCATAAAAAAAAGAAAAATAGTAATAATCGAATTTAATTATTTTTAAATCACAAAACTATACGGTTCAAATTATCAATCACAGTTATTATAAACATTTGAATTATGATTTATTTTATTTAATTCTTTAAAATAATCAGTCGCTTATATTGCGATCCGAGATAAATTTATTTAAATATGGAAAGCCTACTCATAATTGACCGAGGAAGACTAATGTAATAAGCAACGCAACAGAAAAAAAGCGGATACTCTAATTGATGAACGTGAACAAGTCCTTCAATGATTACTGAATAAATTAGACAACACAAAACGTCTTAAAAGTGACTATTTTGAAGATTTTTCTTGGTTAACGGATATTAAACAGATATTGTCAGTAACCTAATCATCCAGTCCATTTGGAAAGCTCTTCGACCTTTCTTCTTCATTCGCTAATTGTTAGTATATCTTGAATATTGCCGTATAACAAAATTAATTGAAATGCATATGGGTTATATTTTGTCACTAGCAATCGCCAGCGGCTCTGCCCGCGTGGAATGATTAAAACCGTAATATAGTCTTTTGATAACCATAGAATGGGTTAACCTTAAAAGCTAGATATATGCTGTAGCGGACTTTTATTTAGAACTTTTAGACGGGAACAATTGTGTAATATATGATTTTTCAATAACTATAACCGTTTACTCAGCGCATGCAAGGGAAGCTTTAAATTTTGTTTGTTCGTTTTCTTACTATTTTTTATTGTTGCTCCTCTCCTATTCAACTTAGCGTGATGTTATAAACCTAAAGCCTTCCTCGATAAATAGACTATGTTACACTGAAAGAATTTTTCAAATCGGTTTAGTAGTTCCTGAGATAAGCGCGTTCAAACAAACAATCAATCAATCAATCATAAGAACAAACAAACTCTTCAGCTTTATATTATATTAGTATAGATTTGAATACTGCTATACTTAAAAAAAAGCTAGTAATGTAAGTCCAAGAATATACTGTGATTATTTTATTTTCGGTAATTTTAGCTTTGTCTAACATTTCGCTACCGTTGTATTCAGTGTTGATATACCCAAAAATAGGCATAAACTTTGAACTTTATTATTTTTCTGCACTACGATATATCCAACAGCTCAATATAAAGGATAAGGCGATTTATAAACGATGTTACTTATACATATTTCTCATTTCTTACCGAGGTGTCGTAAAAGGAATAAGTTGACGCCCAAAAGCAACTTATACAAGTATATAAATATTCTTTGTAAGATAACAAATGTGCAAATCTTTGACATGTATTCAAAATGTTGAAAAATATTAATAATCAATATAGTGTATTATGCATTCGAAGTATAACAACGCAGAAATTTCACTTATTCTAAATTAATATGTAAATTAATAGATATCTCTCAAATTAAATTAATAAACTGTTCGTTAGATAATTTGGTTTTCCTTGATATGTATTATGCAGACACATTTGTATGATTTGATACACAAATGTTTGTACGTTTTTATTGGAGTATGGCAGAGTTAGACGCACGCGCAGACGCTCGCGCCGGCCCAGGCGCAATAATTAGATAAACGAGCCGTGTGGAGAGGTCTCGACCGCAATTACTAAATGCACTACTCCGGCTGCTCCCCATAAATTATCAACGATATGGGACGCCACTACTGACTCACACAGAATATCGGTCACTAAATACCTTCAAAATGATCTCATAATTTAATATCTATATTCTAAGAACCATTTTGTCTGTGGCTTCACTCAACGGAAACATTTAAGCATTAGATTAAAGGCTTCTGGTCTAACTCTCCTCTCCTTTATTTGTAATATTAATGTATATTTTATTTCCATACCATCTATGAAATCACGCAACGAACTATTAAGAAAGCTAGTGTTTTCTTACTTTTCCTAGTTATGAGTCTCTTTAACACTCACGAGTTTTGTAGGCGCTTTTTTTTTTGTTTTGAACAGGAAAAAACCCCTTATGGGTACTGCCGCCCAACGGGGGCAGGCGACGGTTATGTCGGACTCGCACCGACTAAAACAACCTGTGTGCTCCACGCTGCTGGTGGCGGCGATAGGGTACCTATGAAGACATTACCCCCAACCCCGCCAGCAGCAATTCTGTACCCCAGAGTGCGCCACCTCTGGGTCGGGGTCACTCTAAAAGTGGCCCCTCCCTCCGCTGGACGATGCATCGGGAGCACCAGATGCATCGACCGCCTCGGGGACCTAACTCCAGCGAGCGTCCGATACTTTGTAGGCGCTACGCCAACCTTTATTGCAATTTGCCACAAAACAACTTTCTTGAATTAGGTCACTTTAAAACTAAGCGTACGATATATTTGGTATTGAATTGAGTTCCCAATAGATAAATAGTTGAATTCCTTTTCTTCTTCAACCAACGGATGTCCTAACATCTGGATCTTTTCTCGATCTTGTGCTGCTTTGCTCCCCGGGATTCTTTTGATAATTGAGTTCGTATAATAAATTTCATATTGACTGCATAGACGAGTGCAATATTGTCGTTATGACAATGACGTCAATAAGACGTCACATAAGATAAAGCACCTTAACGTCATGACTGACGTCCTCGGCTAGACTAGCAAGGTAAATTGGATCGATATATGGACCAGTTAAACAAATCATAGAGATACGATGTACCCGAAATTTAACAGTTTTGATAAACGTCTTCTATGCACTAATTTTTAATATTAAGTTGGTGGTATTAGGTTTTGATGTTAGCATAAAAAGAACCTTTAAAAAGAGTTTTATAACCTTTAAATTGATAAATACCATGGACAGTTAATGAAATATTTAAATGTCATGACTTTAATAAGTGCCCTCATTTGCCCTTTAAAGTTTTATAAAATAATATTATTACAAACCAAACCAAGAAAACATAGAAACGCTATAATTTGATTGTAAAAATACCAAAGTTCTTCTCTTAATAATGATCATCGCCAGTCGTAGGCGAATCTGATTCTTACAATATAAAAATATTTATAAGTGCTATTCTAAGTACTAATAATCATTCAAATACTGAACTTGCATTATGATTCCAGGTTGCTAAAAAGTATATAGGTATTAGCTGTTAGCCCTAACAAGTCTAACTGCGTAACCGGGAGTGAGGAACGCGTACAAAGCTAATGCGGAAAAAAGAATGTAGAGCTCTCCTGACGCAGTGGAACGTCGTTATAATATTTTCAGTGAGGGTAAACACGTCTTAGACGTAATTTTTATTGGTGAACGTAGTGTCTGGTAGTGCTACCATTAACACTCAGCAAGTCATAGACTTCAAGGTAAGAAGCTTTATCGAAACCAAATCTACCATAGCCCGTAAACAGGCATCTGATCTTCGTAGGCAAAGACACTATGTCAGGACACTACATTCCCGCCTAACACATGCACTGGTAACTCTACCATATAGTTAATTGCGTTACACTTTTAATGACCTTGACAATTGACTTTAATTAAGCAAAAAATATTATGAACCTCATATAACATCGAATCAATCCAAAATATTTGAATCGCTTTTGAATCGTTAACTCTACTGCTTGTTCTGGCTGTTCTTATCGAGAAAAGGAGAAAAAAAAACTCGGCAGGAAAATATAATTCTTATAACTCATATTGATATAAGTAAGTAAGTAAGTAACAGCCTGTTACTATCCCACTGCTGGGCATAGGCCTCCACTCTCCATTTTTGGAGAGAAGGGTTGGAGCTAAGACCTACCACGCTGCTCCAATGCGGATTGGTAGGTTACACATATCCCTAGGATTCTCTAGAGATATGCAGGTTTCCTCACGATGTTTTCCTTCACCGAAAAGCGTGTGATAAATTGCAATTATCAATTAGACACATAAGTTTTAATAGAAAAACTCATTGGTGTCTGCCCGGGTTTGAACCCATGATCGTCTCTAGAGATTCACACGGTCGCACCGCTAGGCCATCACAGCTTTTTTATATAGTATATTGATATACTACAACTTAATTATAATTATTATTTGTTATTGATATAATGTGATTAATGAAGCTACCAGTTTGGAATGTAGCGAGAATAATCAGCAAGAAACGGTGGTCAATCTTTTAAACATTTTTAATTTACTTAATGTGGTTGTAGATCTGTATGCAGATTCAAGAATTTTTAAGTCCAACTAACCAATAAATAATTAATATTTTTATAATCATAGATTGTATACTATAGTTTGCGTATAAGCAAATTCCTTACACTTAATTTGAATCTCTGTGTAGGCAGCTCTAGTATGTTTTAAGGAATTTTATATAGTGTTATGCAACCAACGGGCGTTAAGATGAAGGATATAATTAGATTAGAGATTTAATGTGTGTTAATATATTGGTATTCTAGGTTATGAAACTTTCAGATTTCAAGGTAATGTTATTTACACGACGTTTGATTATCTAATCACAACCGAGAATTCGATTAATTTCAGCAAGAACATTTTTTTTATATCATCTGACCAGCTATTTTTATAATTCAAGCGTAATAAATAGACTACTAAAGCATTTTGCGAATGCCGAGAGTTTTATCCAATGTTACCATCGTAAAAGAAATTTTGTTTTAAAATTTAAACAGTACTAAAGTATAATTTTGTATTTTATAATTCACTTGAATACTAATTATTTAAATAAATATTACGTATAAACTACCAGTTAAACTGATTACTATCATTAATTATGATTAAAACGATTGTACTCTTTTTGGAAATTGACGGCTTTAGCATTTCATTACACTTAAAAGTAAGTAAGTAGAGGCCTGTTACTCCTCCACTGATGGGAATAGGCCTCTTATCTCCGTTTTTCAAGAGAAGGATTGGAGCTAAGACCTACCACGCAGCTCCAATGCGGATGGTAGGTTACACATATCTACAGAATTCTATAGAGATATGCAGGTTTACTCACGATATTTTCCTTCACCGAAGAGCGTGTAATAAATTGCAATTATCAATTAGACACATAGGTTTTAAAAGAAAAACTCATTGGTGTCTGCCCGGATTTAAACGCGTGACCTTCTCGAAAGAGAGAGAGAGAAGAGAAGAGGGTTTGCCGCTGGGCTATCAAAAGCTAAACCTGTCATAACACTTACGAGTACGTAATTTTCTCTCTTGTTTTCTCTACAAAAATGAAAACGTGAGACTCCTTTAATGTTGTTATGCATTAATTTTATAAATCATAATTTTGGTAAATACTAAGCACGTAAAAGAAACTAATCTACTTTTATATTCATTGGCAATTATCTACAATAGAATAATCAAAATATATGAACACAACTGGAATTATATATAAATAAATAAATATATGGGACACTTAAATAATAAATATACAAATGCTTGGTGCGCGGTGACTTGAATAATGCGAGTTTGATTCAAATTATATTTCAAACTAAACAGCTGACTCAAGTAGTCAAACCATATTTCATACGGCACTGTTGTAAATCAGGAAGGGTTGACATAAAATTACGGTTAATATTTCAAAGCTTTACAATAATAACAAGAAATAGAGCTTAAAACTCAATAGAAGGATGCAGCAGTTCGGACTATCCCAATAACACTACCCACCACCGGCGTCATAGGAAATCTCTTCGCCACTCTTTTAAAAATTTAACATAGCCAGAAACACATATAAAACTACACAAAATAGTAATTTAAACACCTGCCATATTGTTTGTATTTCTTTCATTAAATTTGTAAACAATTATTTCCCTCGTTCAATGAGAAAAGAAATATATAGTAATAATAAAATAAATATATGGGACAATAATTTGAAATTCAGTGAAAACTTTCAAATGGACTTATTTTGTAATCTATTTTAGTATCTATTCTAATGTAATAGCTGTAAGTTTTCCTTCTAAAATAAAATAAAAATCAAATAAAATAAATGAAATAACACACACTCTCTCCCGTTCCAAAAATAAGTAACTCAATACTTGTGTTATGGTTCACAGACAATTGGTAAATATATAAATATATAATTTTAAATACATGAATTCACCTAGAATCGAAGAACCAACAAATTCAATTCAAAAATTCAGTTTTAGAAAATGTTGGCCCTCGGCCGAACGGGCCAGTCCATTAAATATTTATACCGTTAATATGACCATGCAGCATATGATATCAATGATATAACTTCGTGCAGTAAAACCGTAAGATAAACAAAAAATAATATACCGAGATGAGTCAAAAGCGAACATTTGGCAGCATATGGCAACATTTGCTTAGTGTGTTGGCGGAGACAATGCCTCTAATCCGTGTCGCTTGAAACTCGCAGGCCTTACCTTGACTCCTACGCCTAACTACTCCGTTTACTAAGCCACTAAACCCTGTCAAAACGAATTAATACTGTACTCTGTACTTTACTTGCCTACAAGTTGCCATGGTCACTTTTTCATTTTCAAAAAGCGTTCTGTATGATCCTGACGAACAAATAATGATCGCAAACACAGGCACATATTATACACAGAACTCCGGAGCTTCTAGAAGAAGAGGTCTCAGTTGTCTAATGACAGTCGGTAGTGGCTTCTCATCACAATCCCAACGGCGTGATGGCTAGTCACAGTCATATCACCAGCCCTCCACTACACGTCGACCTAAGTTGTAGTTCGTCCTCACAGGATGCAACTTCAGGACGATTTGTCCCGACGCTAGTAAAGCTTCTACCCCTTACTCTCCACAATTCGAAACCTCGACGATGTTTCTGTGTGCTTAGTGCGAGTTTTATATGCCGCTGCAACAGCGACATCTGGTGACCACTGTTCCAACGCCATATGAATTGGTGTTACGCAAACACGATTGAGTAGGTTAATAAAACTCTCACTAAGCACACTGTTCATCCTTCCCACCAAGCGACATTTTAAAAGCCGTTCTAGCTAATAGTATATAGTCAGTTCAATTCGAAAATTTTCTATTTTCTCTGAAATTTGAATTTAGAATCAATTTTTCTATTGTATTGTAGCTGTTCTAGCAACTTCGCTCGCATGGGAATTAGCGTGTCACAATTTAGTTTTCCGAATTCGAAATTTTGCTCATAAAAGTAGTTATCGTAAGTTAATTATAAGAGATTTTTGAATAACTTTCGCTGTTTACTTAGCGCACGCAAGGAAAGCTTTAAATTTTTCCATTTTTGCAATATTTTTATTGCTACTCCTCTCCTATTCATCTTAGCGTGATATTATATAAACCTTTAGCTTTCCTGATAAATGGACTATCTCTGAGCTACTCTCCTGAAATTATCGCGTTCAAACAATCAAACAAACAAAAAACTCTTCAGCTTTACATATAAATTACATATTAGTATACAAAACATATTAGTATAAATATTTATTATTTATTAGCAAATTAATATTCCATAAGATAATATAACTGGAAAAACATTGAGGAAATATATTTAAAACAGAGTGTTGACTCTAACAGATGTATTATGATCGGCATAACTGATTTTGTTATGTTATTCGTGATGAATGGCCTCCAAGCTAATGAATGAACGGGCCACGCTGCCGCCCACGGTATCTTCATTCATACAGGGCCCTGCGTGGTCGCGGGCAACCTCAATACCGACCTACTTATTTTACGACATAGGAAGAAGGTTATTGAAGTTACGTAATATTGTATGAACTTTGACGATCGATTAGAAACTATTCATTAGTTTGAATAATTATAAATTTTGATTATTCAATTATAATGAAATACTTTATCATAAATATGATGAAAATATTTATAAATATATAAGAATAAAAATAGATTTGTAAGGAACGTTCACCAAATATAGTTAAGTAAATGGGTGACGTGGCTAGGCCGTGTGGTACCCGGCTAAGTAGAATAGTACCACCCTCATTTCTTATCGAGATATCGTTAAAGGCGACTGATTTAAGTCGATTCACCGTGTGGTATCCGGCTGAGTAGAATAGACCATTCTCATTTCTTACCGAAGTGTCGCAAAAGGCGACTAAAGAAAGACTACCTGCCGTGTTGGTATCTGGCTAAGTAGAATAGACCACCCTCTATCTAACCGAGAAGTCGACATGTGACAACATGTTTATAGCATGTTTTGCCGACCCCACTTAGAGTGGGATAAGGGCAGGAGGATGATGGGTGAGGTATTGCTGTAATAATTTGATAATTATTCACAAAGTAACTATTACTTGAAATAGGTCTTGTAAAATCCAAGACTTCTGAAGAAGGGACCACCAAGGGCCGAGGGGGAACATTAAATTAGGGCGCCAACTAAACTACTTAAAATCGTTTGTTTGTATGAAAGTTGCGTTGCTAGAGTCTGATTTATTTGTAATAGGTATATAACGGATGGAATTTTTCTCATTTTCTTCATTTTCTCGGACACGGTTGGCATTTTTTACTAGTTCATGTTATAGTTTTAAGTAACTCTAAGGGGCCCTCTGAGCTCGTAGACCCTAAGGCGCTGTCTAGCCCTCCGACAGCTACGACACTGCCCACTCTAAATTAAACTGAAAAATAATTAAATATAGAACACGTACGGAACATCATTACGGGGAAAAATTAATAGTTTTCTAATCTCCAGCCATGGCTTCTCATATGATCTTAAATTTCATGACGCTTACCATCACGTGAGACTGGTTTCAGAAAGAAATCTAACATGAACTTAATTCGTAGGACATATTAAAAAGATTTCAAACAATAGTTAAATCTTCACGTTATAACAGAAAACGTCAAGTTAGAATGTTACATCACTAAACTTGAAGGATAACTTAAAGGATTTTAAAAATTAAACACAAATATTTTATTTTTTGTGTTAATAAACTTAAAAAACTCTTGTTTTCTTACACTAAAACAGAAAAGATATTATTGAGATGTCAGAGAATCTTATTAGTAGAACCATTTGAAGAATATACAAAGATTCATTAATTTAAGTAAACTTGTAAACAAGCGTTTTTAAATCGTCAACTCTACTGGTGGTTCAGAAAGCTGTTTCTACCCAAAAGAGCCTAGGTTTACCCAGCAAGAAACTCGGCGGTTGCTCCTTTCATTATATAATTCTTATTATTAATGAATTTTAATAATTTATAAGGCATTATATTTATGTATCGTTTATATAATATTAATCATTAAAAAATTAAGGCACAAAATAATTTTCGATACGAAAAGTGATCTCTAAAAAATTAGGGCAAGTCAGCAACAGGTTGTTGTGTAAAGGTCAGAATCGATACTGAAATGGCAAAGTTGAGGGTAAAACGCATACCGCCAGAACCTCATGCCGCAGTATGAATGAGACGTAGTGAGGAGGTAGGGGTAGAGGGTTGGGTAGGGGCTGTAGGGGGACAGTCGGCATGCTTTCGCGGCCACGGCCACGGAATGACGTCCGTGCAGTTAGGACGCCTGCGCACTAGCGTCAGGGTTCAAGGATACGGCATCGATTTGCAGTGGCATGTCGTTCGCTGCCATGGCCACACGCGGCTCACTGCCATTGTCACGGACGGACATCGAACGTGGCGGGTATACATTGCAGACATAACAAGAGTTTCACACCATTCACAATTAGTATAAAATGTGAATTATAACCGCGACTTCCTTCTTTAATATAATAGAAATAGAGTTTTATATTCAATATAAATTTTAGTAGTTTTAACGACCGAAAACAGGGATAAAACGATTTTTTTTTACATAAAACCTAGCTAAATCGATTTTCTTCCCCCAAAACCCCATACATGAATTTCAGGAAAATTGCTGGAGCTGTTTCCGAGATACCCTGTTTTCGGACATTGAAAAAAGCTGCGACAATTTTATGAGAAAACAAAGGAAAATTACGCTGTGAATTGAAAAGACATGCTAGCTCATTGGGGTAAAGGGTGGTCTCAAATTTAAAAATGTACACCAGGATAGATTCCAGATAAAAAAATTTAATATTCTTTTTATCAATTAATAAAAATTACCACCACCCAGTTACTTACAATTAAGTAACACAAGTAAAGACAAAGAGACTGTATTTTTTAATGTGTGATTATACAAAGATAGGTCTTCCCTGTCATTATTTCTAGTGACGGACCTGCCTTTGGCTCTTGTACTCTAGTATAATAACTCTATGGTTAATATACCCTTTAATATATTATATATACAGACAAGAACCAACAAATTGTTTATGTTGGCCCTCGGTTATAATAGAATCGGAGAACCGCGGAGCTGAAGAAGGGCTAATTATAAATCGTACATTTACAAATACTAAATAAATAAAAATAGTAGGTACTTTTAATATGATTTTTTTATCCTACAAATTTTACATTTGCAAGTTTTAAAAAAATATATACAACTGAAAAGTATTCTCATGAACAAACCGTACTATGTGAGAATTAAAGTATATTTTTTTCTAAAAATACACTTGATTGGCCGCGTAATCCGCCGTGCCCTGTAAATAAGCGACGCGTGCTCTCGCGTGCCTCTGATTACAATACTGTGAAGCATGAACAGCTGCGACCTTCGAGTCGCTTTATAAATGTAACTGGCTCAAAAATTTTCTTGCACTTTAGGTACTATTAATGTCAATGTTGCAAATTAATAACTTTCTGTAATAGTTCTCCTATTTTAAAATTGCGTTTCCCAATATATCCACGCCCCATAGCGGGCATCCTGATTCTTAAGAGGGGTAATGTGAGATGTACTCTACACGAATATAACCCTTTCTCTGTTTAAACGCAATGCAAAACGATTTTTGGTGCCAAATTTAACAAACATAGTAAATTCTTAAATAACTATTTGTATTTGTATTTAAGTATGTATTTAAAAAATATATAAGTATATATTCACCAGTTGTCTGTCTACCATAACACAAGTATTAAGTTACTTACTTTGGGGACGGACGACCGTGTGTGGAAGTGTCCCATATATTTAATTTTTTATTTGATTACTATAAATAATTATTAGGTATAACGCCGTGAGGTATCCGGCTGTGTAGAATAGACCACCCTCATTTCTTACCCAGGTGTCGTAAAATACGACTAAGGTAAGTTGACGTTAGGCAAGCGGCCGGTCGTAAAAACGTTGTGCCAACCCCACTTGGAGTGGGATAAGGGCAGGAGGAAATAATACTTAGGTATCATTTTAATTTAACCTATCATTTAAGTTTCTTAAATGAACGACAGGGTATGTGCGTTGGAAAAAGGGGGAAAATAATTTTCACACTTTACCCAAGATTTTATATCGTAAGCGATTCAAATTCAAATTCAAATTCAAAATATTCTTTATTCAAATAAACTTGTAAACAAGCGCTTTTGAATCGTCAACTCTACTGCTGGTTCGGAAAGCTGTTCCTACCGAGAAGAGCCAGCAAGAAACTCGGCAGTTGCTCTTTTTAAAAAATACAATTCTTAATGCTAGTTACATTTAATGTTTCTATCTTGTACAGGGTCGAACAATATTCACGACTTCAAACTAATCTAATTCATTTTTTGTTTCTCGAGCACTAGCTAACACAGTTAACACTAGCATTTTAAAGAGATTCTCACTCTATCTACTCTTTCTCGATAGTAATTTTTATATTTGTCTCATGAACTCTTTGTGAGTATAAATATAAACGTAATAAATAATGAAAAAATGATAGGAGACATCTTCATGTTGTCAACTCTATTCGAAATGTACACTGATTGCCAATGCAAGTACTGCGCGCGTGTCAAATTGCATCGCCCACACAATCGCTTGCGCATCCGATATTCTTATTGTGGCGATAAGGGTATGTATATACATCCTTACTTTCGTCATAAATAAACGTATTAAAAGTCAAATAAATGTATATAGCGCAATGCAGAATAGGCTTTAATCTCAGCATAATACTGTGTGCTTCTACAGGAAGCACACAGAACTGATTTTCATCTAAAGCCTAATGAGTTACGTCACAGACAATAATTAATTTAATCGACTACGTAACATACATATAAGTATATATACGTTTTTAATCTATATATACATTTAAACAAATATGCTGTAACAGATCTCATATTGCTTAAATAAAATAGTTAGGCATTGTTTTCATTATAGAATGGGATCAAATTAATTCATCATAACATGCAAAAATCTCTGTTTGAAAGTTATTTTAACAGGTAATAATATAACAAGAAAAAAGTTGTTAGGTTTCATTCATGATTGTACATTAAGAGATTTACCTTAAAGCGTTTAATTCATTTAATATAAAAGGGTTTGAATGAGATTAAAGTTCACGACCACAGAAAACGTTAAACGGAATATATTTGTGTGCGCGCCATTCATGAATTTCCAGAATCGGGGTCGTGGAATGGGATCGTGGGGGGAGCGATGATGGGAGGTGGGGGAGCCTCCCCTTTTATGAATGGTGCCACACGTCATCGGTATCGACCGTCGCGCCGCCTTTAAGGTTATCACGCAAGGGGCACCGCCGGTCGTTCAACAGGTGGTTGGAAACTTGACGCACGCCCTAGACTTTTCCGTGTAGGCGATGCTTGTCGCCTCAACGCTGACGTCATAACTGATAAGTGATGATGCTTGCACATATTATGATACAGCTTTACAATTTGATAAAAAAATTGTTGACGTAATTTGTCGAGAAAGTTTCCCACGTAATTTTTGGTATGTGAACTTAATTTTTTGTGAAAATTTACAAGTTATATCTATTATCAATTACTACGCTAGTGCTATACAAATCATGCCCATGTGGAATGGTCCCAAGAATGCTGACAGCGTTTCCGCGTTGATTTGTTATACTATGTGCGAAAAAGGAGCCAGGTCTCATTTTTTAATGTGTGTATTTATTTATAAAAGATCCCTATCTTCTTGTATTTGTTGTTTTAGTGTTGTTGATCTTCTTGTTTGTCTATGTATTTTGTTCAGAGATAACTCTGAGACCTACAAATGATTTCTATATAACTTAGAAAATATGTATAGCTCGGTCCAACTCAAGAGAATGGATTTGGATTTTTTAAATCATAATCTGTAAATTCACACTCCGAGAAAATCATAGTCATAGATTATTGAGAGATTAGAAACAACTAGTTCTCACATAAATCACCAAACACTGTTACATATTCTTGTAATTCGACTTAGTTATAAGGTCCATTTTGTCATGGATCATAGTCATCAACCGTCACTATAACAATAACTGTCAATATAACTTAAAACAACAAAGGATTTTACTGGCCCGTTTGCGAAGTTGGTAGTCACCCTGTCAGCTCCGCGAGTCGCAGGTTCGATTCCCGCCACAGTCCAACATCTTTTATAAACAATTTGTTTGTTCTTCGTGTCTAGGAAGATATATCTATTTAAGTATGTATATAAAATTATATATGTATAAATAGGTTTACCAGGTGTCTGTCATCCATAACATAAGTACTAAGTAACTTTGGGGACGAACAGCCGTCTGTGTAATTAACAAATAAATAAATATATGGGACACTTACACACACTTACACACTTACATAACACAAGTGTTATGGGTGACAGACAACTGGTGAATAAAAACTTATTTCTTTTTTAAATACATACTTAAATACAAATATACACCCAGGCTCAAAGACCAACAAATTAATTTATAGAAATGTTGGCCGTCGGCAGGAATCGAACCCGCGACCCGCGGAGCTGAAGGCAGGATCACTACCTACTGCGCAAAAGGACTAGTCACAGTAATTGTCCTATATATTAATTTTTTAATGATTACGAAACAACAAAATTACGTAGTCTCATGTTTTGTAGTGTAGGTACTCAAATATATGAATATGTAAAACCAATAATAATTAATACAGTGTAGTTACATATTAATAGACTTTCCAAGTATAATTAGCATATCTATAAACATTTTACCAACAAACAACGTATGAATATGTTGATTTATAATTAATAAGCGAATCACTTTGTAATGTTTAGATGTAACAGAGCAGATAATATTTACACGCCCAAAAATCAGACCCAAAGTTTATGGTAAATTTATTTCTTATTAAATCATATAGCGTATCAGAGATTATTGTAAATCGCTTACTGTGTATAATTTTTTTTTAAAGGTTGCTAGGAATTTAGATTACAAATTACTAGCAAACTTGCTAACCCCTCCAGCTAAGCTAAATGTTTGTGTGCTTGGGTTCACGTCAGTAGTATAATGGCCTAGATTCGAATCCACGACCTTTCGATGGTAAAACCATTATTCGCTTTAAATCTCTAATCGTTTAAATCGCTAATATTTATGTTAACTTTTCTGTGTAGAAAAATCTTCTAGGCACAGAAATACTTTGATACTAATTCAGACATAAACCCTTAAAAGTCAAGGTCTTTGTCTTTAATATAGATAGATTTGATAATCTCATATCCGAACGAGCCTATCGGGACATAGACGGACAAATCATAATCCCTAGCACAAAAGGCTAGTCATAGACATAGCTACAACCCGTAATCCTAACTCTAGATAGATGCTTGGAACAACTTCCCAGGGTTTTAGGCACTCGCAACGATGATTCTATGCTAGCCAGTCCTGACAGTACATAGCGAAGACGCTACAAAATCCTGTTAAATACAGTATATGCCAAGAATCACATTTTTAATGCACGAGAAATCTAAAATATACGAATGCGAAATCAGAAGAGTTTGAAATTATACTCATAAAATTTTAGTTAATGGGGAAGAAGAAAATTTATACTCTACAAAGAAAACATGGCCTCTGACTAAAAAATTTCAAATTTACACATTTATTTGGCATTTGCGTAACGTCTGCGCTTTGCAGAACACGTGAAAACCTGTCTCTTGGGGTCATATACAGCATTTGATCGTCAACCTTTTTATTTACCACCAGTCAATTCTTAATTCTCAAGCAATGAAAGAGTAACATACATAAGTAAAAAATAATCTCGCTTTGTTCATTTGTCGATTTTATAAACAGAACATCTGGCAGACGTAAAATAGTCTTTCAAACGCTTTTTATTTTATTTTCAACTCAAAACATTATTTATTCAAGTATAATTGTTACCAAATGCTTTTGAATTGCGAACTATACTGCTGGTTCAGAAAATTGCTCCTATTGAGCAAGCAAGGAACGCGGTGGTTAAAGATTTACAAAAAAAGAACATATCAAAATATTTATTCTTATTATTCTTATATTCTCATATTCACACGTCGACGTGGATCTAGCCCAAGATTTTGGACGGACCAGGTCAGGTCAGGACGGAGGGTCTTAAGTCCTACCTTTATTATACCTTCATGCGGTGTAGAATAGGACCAGTAGGCGAAGCACCATTAAGATTGTCCTATAGTCAAAGAATCACGATTCTCATTGAGGTAAAGACGTAATAAGAAGATCAATTCACACCTAGACTCCCCTTATATTATTTTTATGTAGTATTTATAGAATTCGTCGTTTACGTTATTGGTACGTTATTGAAACACGACGCAAAACATGTGCGTAAAACTATAACGTTAAATATCGATTAGCTAATGGTTGTGGCTGAAACGAGATAAACTACCAATACGTCAGTGCTGATGAACGTATGTGAAATTACATTTTTTTCAAGTGGCAACGTAATTATAAAGATGACATGACAGTGTGACGCGCGTTTGACGTGCGAACAGGACACGCGACGCTGCGCGCAAAGTCAACATTGCTCGATGAGCACGGGCTATTTCACACCAGCTATTCAACACCGCGTTAGCGTCACACGATATTTTCGCGGGTGTTATCGGTCAAGTGGCATTTTCCATTTGATTTCTAATTTTTTTATTTCACTCAACTCTTTTAGAGTGGGAGCCCGTGAACCCCAGATCTTGGTCATTTTAGAAAAGCTGTAAGTTTTTCAGTACATGCTCCAAACACAGTTAAGTACATGGTACATTATGAAATTTAGGTCATCGTGACTTTGAGAGATAAACTGTACTCAGGGTGTGTAAAATTGCGATCTAATTTCGTTCTATTATAAAGTGTGATTGTAATGAAATTAAATTTAAATTAAAAAATTAAAAAGGTCTAATATAAAATATTCGTTATTTCAAAGCAGATTTGGGATTTTCAACATACCTTTATCTTAATCATTAAATACATTCCTTCCCTCCATTACAGCGACGAAATGAATCACAGAGATTAATTTATAGCTGTCTGGTAATGAATCTATTCTAAGGTATGGGTTGCATCATTATCTTTGTATTCATGGCAGATATAATCATGATACTGAATATTCCTGATGATTCTATAAAATCCGAAGCTCATGGTACCTGGGTGACTGATCCTTGCTCGGTAATTTTAAAATGATGTAAAAAAAAAAAAAAAATTGAAAAGAAAAATGAATAAAAAATAGGGCAGGTGAAGCTCGATCCTAGGTATTATCAACTCTCTAGACCGCCCGTTCCTCAAGTGAACTACCATGACTTTACGTTTGACAGCAAAAAATTGTGACTGTATTCAACGTAAATTTCAAAAAATTTCAAAGCCCAAAAACAGGGATAACGACATTTTTTTTAAATAAAACATATGTAGATCGCTTTTTCACACATACACCGGCTACATGCTGAATTTTAGCGTTGCCGAGATTCCAAAAAATATATATATATATACATACATACAAGATTAACTCATTTAAATATTAAAGTTACGAGTCATGGCCTTACTTATACTATGATATTGGGTGAATTTTGCTAAACATTTTAGCAGAAGAATAAATGAAATAATTTTGAAAATTGCACTAGGAGAAAGTATTAATACAGCTTGCCAAAACGAAATAGATAATCACAATTATACATTTTACATTAATCTTCGTTTCGTTTTAATAGTTCACATATAGCTAAGAGTCAAAGATGTTAGTTAAAGTTAGATTTCATTTAAAGGATATTCAACTGTGAAGGTGCATTTACTTTATATACACGTGACTGTACCTATTGGTGTAACAAATTAGAGTATTTAAATATAAGTAGTGATATGTTCAAGAACGCTCGTACTACAAGACTACACTAGTCAATTGTACACCCACCAGCGACGACCACGACCCGTAGGAGCCGCTAGCCAATACAACTATTTATTGTTGACATACAAGTAAATGTCTAATAGAAGTACTATAGCTATGAACTAAATGGAAAAAGACAAAATAAATAGAGAAAAATACAGAACAATGAATGAATGAATGAATGAATTCTTCATCATCATCATCATCATCATTCTCTTACCCTTATCCCACTCTAAGTGGGGTTGGCACAATATATCTTATTCTTCCATTCTCCTCTATCATTCGTCAACTCTGGGGCCACTCCTTTAACATACATATCATTTGTCACACAATCTATCCATCTTTTGTTTACCAATTTAGTCTCTCACTTCTCATCTTTTCTGTAATGGGTGCAACTTTCAGACCTCCCCTAATAATTCTTATGATTTATTTTTTTCTAGTACTACTAGCTACTAGCTGGGTTCGCTGCTTCGCCTACATAATAATCAGTGTGTCACAAAGTTTTTTCCACGTTAATCCAGAAGCCGAAGGAAATTTAGGATATAAAGTAGCCTTAAATTACTTCTCATTCCTATTAACCTCAACCATCCCAAGAATTGCAATTTGCATCTTTTAGAAAAAAACGCACAAAAATCCTTCCAATAGATTTTGAGAAAACAATAACATACAGAAAGCTTGGAAACTTTGTTTTATAATATGTATAGATTAAGCCATTATGTTCCTAGTTCTAGTTACAAAATTACTTATTTATTACGGCATTTTGCCCAAAACGATATTAAATTCGAATTTCAACTCAAATATAAACGTTTAAAAGTGACGCATTACACCTATTTAAAAAAATTATACAATTACAAAAACTGTAAAAAAGAATTCAGCGAGTCAACAAAAACAACCATTTCCGAGAGCTATGACGTCTTTCCAACGATTAGCAAACCAAATGTGCTGAAACATTCAAACAACGAAAATAGACAACGGGCATTAGGAAAACGAGCCGAAATAGAACCCCGCCTCCGGACTCCGAACCAAAAGCAGTCAAGTTAATTATAGAGCGATCCCAGCAAGACGTTTTGATCTCATGATTCACCTGCTGAAAACTCGATTGTTCGCATTTTACGTCAATCGGTGGCGTGGTGTTTACGAGGCGGCGCGGGAACGTCAGCTGACGGCCAGGAATAGCCCTGACATCGCGGCCACGCTATGCGCTGCGCCCGCGCACCCACAAATAGAGCTCTATAATTAGACGCCGGTGAAATCGTGGGTTTGTTATTTTTCTTTATCGTCTCCGTTACGCGATAATTGGGTTAGCTGCATGTGGGCCCGCGGGCGTCGGCGTGTCTCGGCGTCTCGGCTGCGGCTACCTCGGCCGTTGTCCTTACGGCTCTCTGTGCACTGCACACTCCTTCCGCGTGCATTCTTTATACCTATTATGTAACGTGTTCGAGGAATTTGAGCATGATACACATTGGATGATTTGGATGATAAAAAAGTATGGATTTGAAAATCTTTTCAGCTTTATACAGGACTGCGGTTTAATAATGTAAAATTGAAAATGTTTAAAAGATTGACCGCCGTTTCTTTCTGGTTCTTCTCGGTAACATTCCGAACTAGTTGTAGCTTTGTTAATCATATTGATCCTTGACGATTCAAAAGTGCTTGTAAGAGCTTATTTGAATAAAGATTATTTTGATTTGATTTGATTTGATTTGATTTGATTTGATTTGATACACCTTAGCCAATAATATACGGGTTTTGCTTTGCGATTTTGTCTTGTGTATCTTCTGGTGATGCTTCGGTTGCTAGGCGAAACGATTGTTGAGTTTGTGGTGTAGTGATTGTGTATTGTGGAGGTTTGTGCATGTGTTTTAGAAATCCTGCATTTATCGGGTATTAATACGGTTAGTCCGCTGTACATTTGGCATTATATATATTTTCTATTTATATAATGCTATCGCGGATAATAATTTTTATTGATTGGAATTAAATTGATTATTGATTAATACATTTTAATTAATCGGTAAAAGAATTTAATTATTATTTTCGCAATAATATACGGTGTAAGCCACTGCAAGTGAATTCAAAAGGAAATTATTTTGTAATATTACAAAAATGTACAAAATGTTATTATAATAATTTACCTAATATTACCTACTATATATATAATATTATACATATTAATATTTACCTAATATTACAAAATATTTTAATTTTTTTAACCATGCAACTTTTGTATCTGTCTTATATTAACCATAATATTCTTAATATCTATGAAACATTGAATATGAATAAGGAAATTATAAGGTAATCTACCAGAAAGAGATATTTTTTAAATAGATAAAATATATAGATAATTAAATTCATTTAAAATAACTGTTTAGATGTTTTAACCGTACGAGTAGAATACCTACATATGGTCTGTTATTATGTCTGGAATTAATTCTCTATATGGATGGATACAGATAACGCATTTTTTTTTATAAATATATGAGACACACTTGATCGTCCGTCCACAAAGTAAGTAACTTAATACTTGTGTCATGGTAGACAGACAACTGGTGAATATATACTTATATATTTTTTAAATATATAGGTACTTAAATACACCCACGCACAAAGATCAACAAACTCATTTATAGAAAATGTTTGCAGGAATCGAACCTGCGACCTGCGGAGCTAAGGCAGGCTCACTACCCACTGCGCCAACGAGCCAGTCTAAGTATTTTTCGCTCTGTCCCACTCAATAAAAATGATTTCTTTATTACATATTCGCTTGTAATATGTCAATCTAATATACTTTCTATAACTTATATAAAATACATTACGTCAAGTGAACATAGCTGGGTAATAAAAAAACACCAATCGAGAATAATCGAGTACCGCCCACTCGCTAGCAGCAAACAGATAATTGCAATGCCAATTAGTAATGGATACAATCATTACTGTCCACTTACCTTGCCCACCTGTACACATGTATCATACCTCCTTTTAAAGAGATACAGGTAGTAGAAAACTTATATAGCTATGTCTTTAATATCTAAATGACTTAATCTTATATATATATATATATATATATATATATATATATATATATATATATATATATATTTCGGAATCTCGTGAAATTCAGCATGCAATGGGGGAAAAAATCGATATAGCTAGGTTTTAATTAAAAAAAATAGTATTACTAAATCATATCTTTAACATTTTAAATGAGTTAATCTTGTATGTATATATATGTATTTGTATGTATTTATATATATATGTATTTTCGCAATCTCAGAAACGGCTCCAACGATTTTCTTGAAATTAAGCATGCAGGAGGTTTTGGGGAAAAAAATCGATGTAGCTAGTTTTTATTTAAAAAAAATTTTTTTTCAAAATAGTATTAGGTACTAAATCATATCTTTAATATTTTAATATATATATTTGTTTTTTCTTTTTCGGAATCTCGGAAACTACTCTAACGATTTTCCTGAAAGTCAGCATTTTTTTTGGGGGAGAAAAATCAATGTAACTAGGTTTTATTAAAAAAAAATCGTTTTAAAAAAATAACATTGAATGTACAACACTATTTTTGCCGTAAAATAAGTCAGCGTGGCTTATTCGGGGAACGGGGTGCTTAGAGAAATGAAAATACACTAACAGGCGTACAGAAGAATATCTAAAAGTTCAAAGAAAAATGCTGGAATTCCAAAGTCTCCAGTTCCAATTCAATTCAATCTTGTTTTTTGTTTCAAAATAAGATACATACATTCTGGTACATATACTAATATGTACCAGAATTATTCTTGAATATCTAGAGCATTCGATTTAATACCAGTAACATGTCAAGATCAAGGGCAATTTTGATGACGAATCGGTTTTACTCATCATAAAGAGTTTTCCGAAAATAGCTAGCACTTGGCACCCACAAGAAACGCAATGACACGATCTGCCTGTATAAATACATTACGTAGAAACTTAAACGGTAAATGAAATTAACCTACATTTTATTTACTACCGAGAAGAGCGAATAAGAAACTCGGCGAAGCTCTTTAAAAAAAGTTTCTTATAACTAGCTACATTATTTTGTCATTGAATAGCTTTATCCACGCTTTTTTATCATTTATGTAATCTTCAACAGTATTGTAATTTATTGCCTGTCTGTATCAGACTCCTTTTTACAGTTTTTTCAAACTACTACAATGTCAACTAAAATTGATTCATCATCTTCCTGCCCTTATCCCACTCTAAGTGGGGTCCGCACAACATGTTATAAACATGCTGTCACATGATTTGGCTGCGTTTTTACGACCGGCCGCCTGCCTGACGTCAACTTACCTCAGTCGTATTTTACGATACTTCGGTAAGAAAAAGGGTGGTCTATTTTACAAAACCGGATACCACATGGTGAGCCAACTTACCTTAGTCGCCTTTTACGATACCTCGCTAAGAAATGAGGTTGGTCAATTCTACTCAGCCGGATACCACACGGCGGGTCGACTTACCTTAGTTGCCTTTTACGACACCTCGTTAAGATATGAGGTTGGTACTATTCTATTATATACCTATTGTATATATATACCACACGGCGTTTGTAATCTCCAACAGTATTGTATCTTATTCCCTCTCTGTATCAGCCTCCTTTTTACAGTTTTTTTAAACTACTTCAATGTCAACTAAAATCGATTGTAGAATTTAATTATAGAATACCAAAACCTAGAAATGAATTACGTACGAAAACATATGCTTAACACAATCTATCAACCTTTTTTTGGGTCTCGCTCAAATCATAAATATAGTAAACAAATTGAAAATCAAACCGTAGTATAAACGTGCAAAACAAAACATCGTCTGCGAGGATCGGAGGCTCTAGCGGAAGGAAAAGTGGCTCGCGTCGGCCGGGCGGAGGGTGGCGGGCGCCGCGGGGGGCGGTGCGGGCGGTGGGCGGCGTCGGGCGGTGACGTCAGCCGGGGGGGAGCGATCGGCCGCGCGATTGGCGGAGCTGCGCGCGCCGCTACCGAATATGGGACCGCGGGTCCATTGATAAAAGTGCGGTGCGGGGTCGCGCGGCGCCAGTCCCTTTCGCACCGGCCGCGCGAGAGGCCGTCTTCACGCTGGCGTTGTTCGTGATACCGCTCGGGCCGTGGGCCGAGGAGCAGGTGGTGCCGGACGGGATGGGCACCGACGCTGATCCCCCGGCCGGCCCGCACCTACTCTCACTCGCGGACGTGGGAGCGCTCGGGTTCGACTACACGCTGAAACCGGCGCCGGCGCCTATCGCGGGCGGCGCGCCTCCCGACCTCAACACGCCCGTCACCACGTCGGACCTGCCGGCTTTCTTCCCCAGCCTGCTCGAGCCTCCGCCTATATCAGGTGCGCCCCGACTCGCAGGCTTACGCCGGGGCTATATTAGCGTCCGAAGATTCGTGTCGCGTTGGCGCGCAAAACATCTTGTACCGGCGACACATGATGTTCTTGGCGAAGATTCGGAAAGCGGCCTACGGCGAATATTCGTCGTTGAGTTTTGTGCGTCTGCCGTCCCACTTCAAAGTCTGGCCGACAATGAAGTGTCGTAAGTGTGGCCACTCATGCGAATGTTGTCGCGACAAATCACTTTGATGCGCGCCAGTTTACTGACAGTAGTACCCCGATGGTACATCGTCTGCGCCCGAATACATCGCATTGCAACGATGTACCCGGCCACATACATCGCCGTAGCCCGAACATTCGCCGTAGCCCGCTAATGTAGCCCAACGCGATAACGTTGTAAATAAACATTGCACTTTATATCACAAATCTTTACAGTTCTAAGTGTTGTAAATATAATCACGAGTAACTCATCAATTTCGTTATTAAACAAACAAATAATCCATCTTATTTATAGGTTAGTTCAATGAAGTGTATGTATGTAGTGAAAACGAAAGTTCTCCGACCCGTGCCATTTAATCGATACTCGGGGTAAATCTTGAATGAAAAGTTGCCATCGTTATTTTCCGTCGGTAGTGCGCGCTTATCAGTGATAACTCCGTGGTGTTTTCGAGTGATAGTATTCTGTAATATTATTGTGATAAAATGCAGGGAACGTGGTAACTATACAATTAACTCGTAAGTTAAAGCATAGATTTTAATATGACAAATAATTTAAAATTGAAATGTTCTACACGCTTCTAAATTTACGAAATTTCAAAATATTGACAAAGAAATATTTATTCTAAAATTAAATCTGATGATTAAAAAAAGTTAATATACTTACGTAATTATATAAAGTAGACCAAAGTTCATTTATTTCATTGAAACTAATAATAGTAAAATTACGTAAAAAATTTACCAAAATTTTTATATAAGAAGAACATTCATAACTAAATGTTCAAATTACGGAAGTGGCAAATAAAAATTAATATTAGTTATGTTTATTGTTTATTGGATTATGAATACATTACCTCGTTTTAATGCTATTAGTATAGCATTTTCCTGCAAACATGATCCTATAAGATAACAATAATAGGATAGTACTATTCAAACGGTTTACGTTGGACATCGGCAAGTACATTGATAGACGACATATCGGCTTCCGCCGCTTATCACCACGTCCGCTGCGCACTGTTACAAAATACGCGAAATATTCGACAAAACACAACATATATCAATATTAGTTAAGTTATTAAATAACTGTAAACCAATGTTTCCCAACGTGCCCACGGCCCACAGGTGGGCGATTTGATTGATAAGGGGGTATTCGAAAATAGACTCTACTAAACTTGGTTAAATTACTTTAGCCCTTACATGCAGGGCCATTTAAAAACAATGCTAGATTTAGAAAAAAGCAATTTTTATTAATTATGGTAATAATTATTTCCAGCCGTGTGGTATCCGGTTTAGTAGAATAGACCACCCTCTTTCTTACCGGGGTGTCGTAAATTACGACTGAGGTAAGTTGACGTCAGGCAGGCGGCCGGTCGTAAAAACGCAGCCAAATCATGTGAAAGTATGTTTATAAGATGTTGTGCCGACTCCACTTAGAGTGGGATAAGGGCAGGAGGATAACTATGACAACATATATCAATATTGTACCTATTAAGTTATTAAATAACTGTTAACCAATGTTTCCAACATGCCCACGGCCCACAGGTGGGCCATCGATAAGGGGGCATTCAAAATGGACTCTACTAAATTTATTAATTAAAATTTTTAATTAAACTTAATTTAAATTTTGTTTTCCTATTTAAGTTTATTAATTATAAAATTAATTACCTAAATAGTTTGACTCAATGTCTACAATGTTTAGTCTAAAAAAATGTAATCCTAAATGGGTTATGTTAATATTTTTATATTAAGAGTAATTAAGTCCTCATAGCTGTGGATTTTTACAAATAAATAAATAAACTTGGTTGAAATCGTTTAACCCCTTTCGTTCAGGGCCATTTAAATGCAATACTGGATTTCAGTGCCAAGTTTAACGAAAAAAGGAAATTAGGTATTAAATAATTACGGTAATAATCATTTCGAAAATGGACGCTACTAAATTTGGTTAAACTCGTTTAACCCTGTCGTTTAGGGCCATTTAAATGCAATACTAGATTTCAGTGCCAAGTTTAACGAAAAAAGGAAAATCTTAAATAATTACGATAATAATCATTTCGAAAATGGACTCTTCTAAACTTGGTTAAAATCGTTTAACCCCTTTCGTTCAGGGCCATTTAAATGCAATACTAGATTTCAGTGCCAAGTTTAACGAAAAAAGGAAATTCTTAAATAATTACGGTAATTATTATTTCGAATAGGGCTCTACTAAACTTGGTTAAACTCGTTTAACCTTTTCGTTCCGGGCCATTTAAATGCAATAGGTACTAGATTTCGAAAAATTGATTCCAAATTCTAATTCAATTTATATTACCGCTTATAACGCTAATTGGGGCATGACACAATAAACTTTCTTAAACTAAAGTAAAGCAGTAAAGTAAATGTCTGTTACAATCCCACTGCTGGGCATAGGCTTCCTCTCTCCGTTTTTAGAGAGAAGGATTGGAGCTTAGACTTACCACGCTGCTCCAATGCGGATTGGTAGGTTACACATATCTCCAGAACTCTCTAGAGATATGCAGGTTTCGTTACGATGCTTTCCTTTGCCGAAAAGCGTGTGATAAATTGCAATTATCAATTAGACACATAAGTTTTAATAGAAAAACTCATTAGTGCCTGCCGGGGTTTGAACTCGTGACCCTTTCGAAAGAGTCGCACGGTCACACAATACCAATCCGCATTGGAGCAGCGTGTTAGGTCTTAGTTCTAATCCTT